>VXAA01000089.1:64633-90462 GCA_013399115.1 Anseranas semipalmata | reverse complement strand
AGCCAACACGGGTTCACAAGAGGAAGGTCCTGTTTAACAAAATTGGTTTCCTTTTACGACAAGGTCACCCACCTAGTCGACCAAAGGAAGCCCATTGATGTAATCTTCCTGGACTTCAGTAAAGCTTTTGATACTGTCTCTCACAGTATCCTTCTGGACAAGATGACAAAAACACTGTTTGACAAAAGCATAACAAGATGGGTGAACAACTGGCTGACAGGTCTGGCCCAGAGGGTTCTTGTAAATGGGCATGCATCGGGCTGGCAACCTGTCACTAGTGGGGTTCCCCTGAGGGGAGACCTCATTGTGGTTTACAGCTTCCTCACGAGGGGAGCGGAGGGGCAGGCGCTGATCTCTTCTCTGGTGACCAGCAATAGGACCCGAGGGAACGGCATGGAGCTGCATCATGGGAGGTTTGGGCTAGATATCAGGAAAAGGTTCTTCACCGAGAGGGTGGTCGGGCACTGGAACAGGCTCCCCAGGGAAGTGGTCACGGCACCAAGCCTAACAGAGTTCAAGAAGCATTTGAACAATGCTCTCAGACACATGGTCTGATTTTGGGTTGCCCTTTAGGGACATAGGAGTTGGACTAGATGATCCTTGTGGGTCCCTTCCAACTTGGGATATTCTATGATTCTACTCCATATGCTCCAAGACTACCCTACAATGGGAAGCAGAGCACAGTCAGGAGGGACAATTGGAAGTTTTGTTTCAAAAGTGAACTCCTAATTTGCATTACAATGTTAACATATGCACACATTGTGAAGGAATGGAAAGATGACTTAAGCTGATGAACTATGCATTCTAAATTTTTCTCAATGAAAAAGAATAAACCTTAGAAAAAGCACCTAATTCTCACTTCTTCAAGGTGTGGACAGATAAATGAACCTACAACTGGGAAAGCTTCAGGAAATGATTGTGGAGATGCTTCCAAGGAAGCACATATGAATTCAGACATTAGTACAGTTCTCTCTGACTCAGACCCCAGTATGATGCTTAGTCATGAGTCCTATGCTTACAGAGTGATGACAGAAAATATTTTAGTATCCAGAAGCATCCAAATGCCCAGTTGATCTTATCTTCCACTATCCAAAACAACAGTTCCATTCATCAATGGTGAGGGAATTGAACTGAGTTTTGTTTTTATATCAATAGTACAAGCAATTCTGTACAGTACTACAAAATCATAAAAGTGCAAAAGGTGTGAAAATGACCTAAAATGATGATCATAAGCAAAGAGATGTTACAAAAAAAGTTGTATCAAGCTGAGGAAAATGTTCTTGAACTTTCTTCTGCTACCTTAAGCCATGCAGTATTTTTCTTATGGTTAGGATCATGATCAAGGCTATGAAAATAGCAAAGGCTGCAACTTCCAGACCTGTTGAAATCTGGTGATTTATAGTGGAAGCACTAACCACTCCAGAAAACTGCCCCAGGAGTTAGGTATTCTGCTTTGTATCATGCAATACCACAGTATGACATCATATCTTCCAGTAGACAAAATACAAAACACGGGGACTTGTCTACACTGTGTTTATCTCCTCGATGAACTCCCAGGCAGTGGTCACCTGACAACCCACACTGAACAAATAACTTACTCTCTAGCTTTCATTTGGAGAAAATCAGTTATCTCCCTTCAAATCAAAACACAAGCGCACCTCTGTGGGTAGTTTACTGGCAACTGTTCCCAGAGGACAGCATGGGCTAGCCAGCACTCCTTGGGTCCTGCTTAATGTAGTCCTCCACCCCTATTCCAAATAACCCCACACTGCTCTGTGTCATACCCCAGAGCCTGCAACCCATACCTGAAGATTCCTATAATGAAACAAACACTCTTGTGGCCTGCAGTTCAACCCATTACACTTCATCAGAAAAACACAGAAAAAATAGCAATTTGTAGGGCTACCAGAGCACTACAAGAGGCTCAGAAGAATCAAACACTATGGGTATGACCAGTCTGTTTCAGAGTGCAGTAGCCCTGAAAAACCTGGATGTGACCATTCTGTACCAGATAGCCTATGGACCAGGCATTACTGTCTACAGTAGTATACGGTAGTATATCTAACAGCATAAATGTACTAGAGAGTATCTCAGTGTCTTTATAGGAAACTCCTGGATATTTGAGAAGTTACCAGAAGAGAGCTAAAAGGACTTCTCGGGTCTGTAATTTCAATGGAGGGAAGTGAAAAGAATTCCACGATTGTGTCACCAGGCACACAACTGTAAAGGAGAAACATCTGAGCCAGTTCTGGAAGAGTTAGCACAGCTTCTCAAAGAAGCAATGGATGAGTGTCCAGTGGACTACTTATGCAGCCCCTTGAACCTGAGCTACGCAGTCAGCACAAACTTGGAAACCTCAGAAGAGCACAGCATCCTGAGACACAGATCGAACTACCAGGAGGGGCAGGCAGAGCGCAAACAGCTCCTCCTTTCACCACTTCACTGCCCCCCTGTAATGCCTATTGCACCTTTATCTGCATTGCCCATTCCAGCCAACACAGGTAGCTCCAGGCCTCATATGGAGAGGAGCATCAGTCACACCGTGATGTGCCAAGTTCTAGGAAGCTACAAGGCAGGGCAGTGATTCTGGTGCCAGGTAGCTATAAATTGCTTTCTCTGGCAGCAGAGTACTGGCCTGAAAGCCTGTGAATACAGTATTACGGATACCGCTTTCCTATTGCAAGTTGGAAGCACGCATCAGTCAGGTTCATTGGCACCATTCGGGTGACTGTCAGATGTTTCAACACCAACAGAACAAATGGTTTAATAAAGAGGTTTGTTCAAATATTTATCTCTGTATTCCCACTGAGGACTAACTGAGATTAAAACCCATTATTATTAACAACAATAAAAGCTTAATACTGAAATGAATGGGACTTTTGCCTGAGTAAAGATGGACTCCAAGCTACACTACCATACACTTTTACAGATAAAACCAGCAGCTGCTGTGAAAATAAGAGTGCTCTTTGGCAAGAAATGAAATTAAACCATGTTGAAAATATTTAAAGCAATATAAATTACAATAATAGAAAACCTTAATTATCCTATCACATTACCGGGAGGGATTTCGTTAACTCCCTCTGAAACAAATCATTTCAGTTATCCAATAAAAAAAATTATGAGCAATCTAAAATGAAAGTGAACCAAACCATAACTTCTGCAGATTTCTCATAACTAGTCACACAATATGATCTGCTAGTTATCTCTGAACTGCAAGCTTACCACATAGGTTACTACTTCGAAAGCATCTGAAATTCAGCAGGCATCTATTCCAGTGCAGTTTTAAAAACCCCTTTCCAGCTTCTCGCTGAAAAAGCAAGAAACTCTGTAGCCATGACAAAAAGCCAAGGGAAGGTCAAATGCAAGAGAACATAAAAATCTTTCCTGCAAAGAATTAAAAAAAAAAAAAAACAAAACACAAACAAATAAAAGAACACCAACCACCATTGTTATTCACTCACTACAAAATTAAGGCTTGAGCTAGCCAGTACTTAAGTTTGTTTAACTTTACATTAGTGAACTTGCAATCAGTTAAGCAGATTCCCTGTGGCAAGCAGCAGCTGAACTTCACTCAGCAGGGGCACTGATTTGAGTCTCTCTCCTTTAGTATCAATTTTCATGAAATGTGCAAGACCTTAATAGTTCTGAGACCTCTAATCCTCAGTCAAATTTAGTTAAAATTGACAACCAGGTTCAGAAATTACTACAGGACTGTTAGACAAGCAGATGGATGGATGGAGGAACAGAAGAGCAGTATAATCAAATAATTTGTCTTTCCTTATAAAAACAGTTTAAAAGAAAATGGGCAGATAGAAAGTAGGCCATGAATCAATGAAGAAGTTTTTCCTGTTGTTCCTATTTGATTATCAAGAGTCTTCTGAAGAAGGTGGTGTGTTATCCCCTGAAACGTTTCAAACTTCACTTGACAAAGCATCTGTGAATATATTATAATAAATTACCCTGCAGTATTCTTATAGTGAATAATTAAGCACTTTCAGTAGAATTGGTCAACTTTATACAGTGGTGGTTCCTTGCCATCTCTCTCACATATGCATATACATTTGTTCATATATATATATATATATATATATAAAGTTTATAAACGTATGAAAATTTCTAAACGAAAATCTCCTTCAGCAAGTGTTTTTAGAAGATGAAAAAATATGTCACTATCAGAATGGTAACCTGTAAGGCTTAAAAAAGGAAACTATAGGTGTTAGACCAAAAATTTGTCCACATTGGACTGTATATTAAACAGAAATTTCAAAGAAGCACAATGCAAATAATTGGTTTTACTTACCATTTGTATCTGAATGACTCATCCTAAAAGTCAACCTGTCTGTTTATACGTCCTTTGTCATTAATCACTCTGAAGAAAAGAAAAAATCTTAACTATCTCCTCAAAGCACATACGGATGGCTTTATTTAAAAGAATACACCATGTCAGTTAATAAAAATCTCTTTGCTTGTACAGCTACTAGCTGCCAATGTTCACTATGTGTGTACATTGAACAAAAAAAAAAAGAAATACCTTTTGCTCAGTCTGTTACTATACAGCAAACTAATTTCCTAGTTCAAATTAAGTCTCTTCTCAGTATCTTTATCCTTAAATATCATCTTTGCAGAAATTCCTTATCTAACACTTGGAGTTGTGTTTCATTTTATTTCACAGACCTAACTAAGGCAGTCTTACTGCTCTGAACCCCCCAGCGTACACAGACATACGGCGATGGGATCTGGTCATGTAAATGCAACATGCATTACAGGGTCACTGGCTGGGAGGTGGTGTTAAGATTCTGGGATCACAAAAGCTAAACATATGATCCTGTAGTTTATTGCAAAAAGACTCAAAAACATTCACTGGTATGTACAGCCAGAGAGCCATAACAATATGTGTTGTATCAAACAAGTATTGCCTCTCTTTAAAACAAAGAAAAAAGCGTGCTGGATGCCATATTCGTACATGAATTCTGATTTTCACTAAGTTCTATTTTTGTATTCAGCTTTTTATAAACAGCAAGGGCAAAGAAAGAAAGCAGGGAATAATACGGCACACAAAAGAAAGTCCCTGCTGACTACACACTGGCACTGGTAAGCAACAGAAGACGTGCGCTTCTGGGAAAGGGTTAGATGGCTACACAATGCTGTAGGATTTCTACATGCTCACCTGAAGAGTAGCTACATATATCTAGGGCAGGTACTACTGCTGCTTACTGCTTTCCTTACATTAATGAAGTAGCTGAAAGATCAAGTTTGAGAGTCTAAACTTGCTCTTAAATTCTCATCTAAGTTAGCAAATAAAAAGGTTTATCTTTTGAAATGTGAATATCCAACCAACATCCTACAGAAGTCAACAGGCATAACATATTTTCAGCATCTTCAAAATGAGTTGGAAATTTTTTTTACTATAAGCCAAGTATAGGCCCACAAGGCAAAACTAATCCTGCTCAAGTCTCTGCTAACCTCCTGCCTTCAAACCTTCCCATCGATTGCAACACAGTCACGATATTACCAGCAGCTTTTAAAAGCGGTTGCACAAGTTACTGGAGCCGTATAGTAACAGGCTGAGCCAGCTCTCAACTCCAAGTGTCAGTTTAATTTCAAAGCTTGACAGAAAGCTGTGTGAAAACACAGAACCGTCATTGAGAAGAGGCCTGGGGAGCCCTGCCCGAACAGCCCCGTTCCCCTGCACAGGCGCACCTCTCCCATGTCTGTTTGACGGGCCAGGCGCCAGGGCCGACGTGCTTTTGTACCGACTGCAAGTAATTTCCTTCTCTCCTGGCAGCACCTCGTAAGAGCCAGCAACTGATGAGTGGACGACAGAAGGAATCCTGCTCGTGAACTATGCCAGACTTCTGACAACAATGTTTAACTACCCATGCAAAGGAAAGAAAGAGTTTAGAGGACACGGAGTTAGTTGCTGTATATTGCAATGAATCTTCCAGCCCATGATGCCTACAGGACCTTTTTTTTTTTTTTTTCTTTCAGTGCAGCTGATGAAAATTCACCAAAAGTTTCCAGTTTTGCTGTGTATGTTTGGCAAACTGTTTTATGGAGTTTGCAGCCTGAAAACCCGGAGAACTCCTGGACAATTCACTGCACCATCACAGATTTTTCTCTTTCTGATCACAATCCTGCCCAGGAACTTTCCCAATAAATAATCACGAACTGCAACCCCAAGCCACAGGGGACATGGGGATGATAGCAGAATAACTGAAAAAAAATAATAATAATGTCTTCTTGGAACAATACAATGTAAAATGAAATGTAGTTTAAAGCAAAGGGGAAAATGAGGTAGTTTTACTCACAAAGTGAACTGAGAGCTGCCACTTCAGCCAGCTATCCTGCATGTCTGTCATTTGTCTTCAGTTACCGTGTAATGGCTAAAAGGATTTTTACCTGCATTCTCTGCACTTCAGTGAATTTTCAGTGAATTAAATTATACAAGCTGCTATTTACAGAAGTTTTAGCATTCTCTGTCATGGCCAATTCTCTTTAAGTGTAAGCTACTAAGAACTAGCTTCTTCAGTTTGAAGGCAAATTTCTTTTTGTTGATGTCCAGAAAGATCTAAAGGACCAGGGAACAAGGGCAGCTGACCAGAGTCACTTGATTTCTTGTTTTACAGAAACAATTATCAATCCTACAGTGAAAGTTGCTTTACCACAAGTACTCCGGGAATTAAGTTCTTCTCCTTCTGGCCCAATGGTAATACCAGAAGTAGTATGTCTAAAAACCTCTCACCTAGACTTTAGTGTCAACCTCAGGATGCAGTGGCATGTTAAACTGGGCTTCAGAGCTGGACGTGACTAGTTACGTTCAGGTCCCCAGGCCTTGCTGGAATTCAGAAATTGGGTGCTCTTTTACTGCTAAAAAACACCATGGTGGTAGTGCCAACCATCTTGAAAACAGTTATGGTGACTAGAACACTTAAAACACAAAACCCCAAAAGGATGGACAAGATGAAACCTGACTCAGGATCACTCTCCCATATTTCCAAGTTTAAGTTGAATCTACGTTGTACTTTAAGTATTTAAAAGCTATTTTGGAACATATCCGAAGTTCAAAATCACATTCCCACAGTCATCGACATTAACACCGCTTCGAAAAAGGTTAACCTATGCTAGGGTACACACTGGCCTGTAGATAAGAAATGCACCATCTCTAAACACATGTGGCAAGCACAGACAATGTTTCTAGAACTAGAGAGAAGCAGGATCCTCGGGGTGCTTCTTCCTACTATTTCGCTTTGGGCAGACTATAGATGCCTTCCCTAATCCCTGTGCTAACAGGCTGGTATTCTCTCGGAGATGAGATGCTCATAAGATGCAATATTTTACAGAGTATTAGATCTGCTGCATTATTTCTGAGCTCTGAAAGGCTGAGCGAAATACTGGCAAGTGCTTCATAGCCAAATATTTCTGCTTTTCCACAAAGAGAACTTCAGATTCCTAAATCAACAGATTGGATTGTTGAAATAAATCTGTATTTGTTAAACATACTAAATAGAAATGTAGTATGCCTTCAACAGGAAAATGATATGTAAGGAACATGAAAGCAAATGGTGATCAATCAAATATAAGATAAATTCTTAAAAAAAAAAGTGTTTGGTCAGAGTTATACTTTTGGCATGATCAAAGTTGCTTAGACATATACACAGTTGGCAGAATAATAGAAAATAAGAATAACAAAAAGCATTTCTTGGAGGAAGAATGGTTGTGCTCTCTTCTCAACCTGAGACAATTCCCCTTCTTTGCATAATTTGAAATACATCAGGAATTTTTTAATCTTAAATAATACACCCTGAAGTTAGTCATAGAGTCATAGAACGGCTTGGGTTGGAAGGGACCTTAAAGCCCATCTAGTCCCATCCCCCCTGCCATGGGCAGGGACACCTCCCACCAGACCAGGTTGCCCAAAGCCCCATCCAGCCTGGCCTTGAATACTTCCAGGGATGGGGCATCCACAGCTTCTCTGGGCAGCCTGTTCCAGTGCCTCACCACCCTCTGAGTAAAGTATTTCTTCCTAACATCTAACCTAAATCTCCCCTCTTTTAGTTTAAAACTATTCCCCCTTGTCCTATCACTACACACCCTGCATTCCCCATCTGCGATGCCGCTATAAAGTTCTGCAGAAACAGAAGGATTTTTCCTCTGTATAATTGTCTTTGTCAATGAAAGTTATCGCACTTAAGCTCTTGGATTCAAGTTCACATTAAGTAGTCTTGTTCACACTTACTAGTGGTTCAGTGAGTAGCTGCATTAAAATGAATGAAACAACTAATGTTTCAGCTATGACTTGATCCAGAGCCTACAACTGTATTTCTTTTAATCTCAGTATAATTAATAAAAATAGGAAAATACACTGTACTCTGAGCAGTGAAATCTGAAATACAAATAGATTGAACTGCACTCCAAGTTAATTCGAACTCTACATGATTAAAAACTGGAAAAGTGAGCTGAAGTGGCATGTGGTTATTTGTAAGGCAGCATGTTGAATCATCCCTTACTTCCAAGCCTTCAGTTTTAGGAGTGTCTCAAGCACGCCTTTAATTACAATTTCTGTTAATTCAGTATATGTTAATTCAATGAAATAGCTAGTAATATGCATGCAAATATGAAAATACCCTGTAAGACAGCCTATTGTTGCTTTGAAGTTTTTGCAAACTGAGTTGTACTGTGAACTCTGGAAAGCTAGTATGTGCAAGAAGTTGTGCTTTGGGCTATTTCATATGAGTTTCTGGTATCAAGATAGGCAGCCAGTCATCTTATTGGCCTTTCTACGAAAAACAGATATTGCCTTTATTTATGTCAACATTGTTTAAATTACCTTGAGCACTTTCATTAAAGGATATCATTAAAGTTTGTACCTACGTATATGTTTGAATATTTAAAAAAAAAAATCTACATAGCATTATCCTCAGGCAGGGCCAAGCAATACATAGATGAAAAGAAACTTTAAGTTCTGTAACAATAGCTAGAGCCAGTCAGTTTTTATTTGACCTCGGAGCATACAGCTATTGAAGACATTTTCAGTATTTGTAGTAACAGCTGTGATTCCTACACGTATTTTGCCAATGGGAGGACAAGCATTTTCCTCCAAGTAACTAATCGTGCCCCCAAGGGGCTGCTTTAGCAAGACTCGCATCATTTTGAGGGGGCAGAGGATGTCATTTCTTCTACGATCTCAACCTGAGCCCAAAAGGGCAAGGCCCTTAGGGTTGTGATTTCAGACAGCACTGCACACACCTTTCCCTTCACTCACATCATTTAGTCAACATCATTTTTAAAGCATGAGTATTATATCTTTACTTCATCACTGTGGGAAAAGAAATATGAATAAGTTCATTTCTGCTTTTATATTTCTCAGGATTTCAGCAGTTCCTGAAGTCTGATACATAGAAGTGTCTTGTTAGAGACTGTGTGTAGGCTGGTTGCCAGAAAGATCATATAAGATTTTAAGCTTCATCAACCATATGGATGTGCCTTTTCTTTTTTAGAGGATATATTTTTCCCCGATGATTTCCAGCATTTTAAAGTTCTACTATATTAAGTAAAATTTATAATTTCAGATAAAATTAGGATGACTGCAAGACTTAGCACAGAAGTCAACAAAACTCACAGCAACTGTCCAGAATTGCTTTGATGTTAAATTTCTTTAACTTGGGTGATTATATTTTCAACTGTAGATACACTAGGTAACAATTTCTTAATAGAGTTTAAGGTTTGTTGCACAAGCTGCAAATAACCCTTGTTAAAGCTGGGTTTCTTTGTCTTCATGTCCCATGGCTGAACTGTAACACCAACAGCCCCCTCCTGCCCCTCAACACACACACATTTTTTGCAACTGTATCTTCAAGTTCCCCTTATCTGCTTGTATGTGTTTCCTTTTGGACAGGAGATAGAACATTCTACATCTTGCAGCTAGATACATACCTAATGGGCTGGCTAACATGTAAATGTCGATCTACTTGATTTTCAGCTGCATTTCCTGGCAGCCAAGTCTCTCAGCCCCTGGTAGATGACCAAATGAACAAATAAGTTCCGCAGCTATATTCAGTCCCCATAACTACTGTGGAAGTTTTTGCCTTCTGAGGTCTCTACCCTACACTTAAATTTGACTGAACCGGCCTGCAGGTTAAACTCTTGTATCAGGAACAGTGTGGCCAGCAGGACTAGGGAGGTGATTGTCCCCCTGTACTCGGCTCTGGTGAGGCCGCAGCTCGAGTCCTGTGTTCANTGAACAAATAAGTTCCGCAGCTATATTCAGTCCCCATAACTACTGTGGAAGTTTTTGCCTTCTGAGGTCTCTACCCTACACTTAAATTTGACTGAACCGGCCTGCAGGTTAAACTCTTACAGAGGGACCAACAGAGGTACCCACAGCATGGCTGCAGAAGCCTTACTTCCTCAGTGAACTAGGCGAAAAACTCACTCACGCCTCATCTATGGAGTAACTACACGTGAAGCAATGGCTGTTAAGTGCAGGAAAAACCAACTATTTGTGGGAGCAGTTAGACTAAGGTTTTGCAGGATCATGCTCATAGGCAAATTGTTAATACTCCCTTTTGCCTCCTATCACTACCTCCCAATTTCCACTGTTTCAAATCCTCTAAAACCACTGAAGCCTAACGCAAAGGGTACCACAAAGGTATGTCACTTCAAAACTCTGGCAAAGAATAACCTTATATATTTGAAAATCCTCCTACAAGTGCTCCCTGTCCATACGTGAAGGAAGAATGGGATGGATAGAATAGGATGTTTAACCTTTACGTAACATTACTGAAATACGAAATTGCATACTAAAAATATTCTAAGTTTTAGGTAGAAAAGTAGCAAATTAAAAAACTGTAATAATGCACACCAAACAATAAGAAGCCCTTAAAACAAAGCCCCCAAAGCCTCTAGAGAAAAATATATATTGCTTAAATGCATGGTGACATTCACCAAAATTAATTCTTCAAATTGTGTGGGTTTATGAATGTAAAAACATGAAAACGGAGGGTACCAGTGCTACAGAATCTAGAATATAATTTCCCAAAAGTCTACAGTGGAAACAGCAGTTTCTTGAGAAAGCAATATTTGCTCATGCACCATGTAAGAAATGCACACAGTACCCTTGAGTGTCTTCAAATAAATGTCAGGAAAACTACAGACCTGCAGTTTCTATTATTTCACAGCAACTTCAGTCCCCCATCTTCATATTCTTTAGCAATGCTGTCATTAACAGTATCTTCAAAGGAGATACCAACTTCATTTCAATCCCTGAAATGTCTCCTTATGATTTCCAAGAAAGCTGGACATAGTTTTATATGAATTATATTTCTCTTGTAGACTGACTTGCATTTTGTGCCGAAGTTAAATACCAAAACCCCTGACAGACACAAAACTTTCTAGAACCTACCTTTTATCCTGACTTTATTCCTGAAAAGCAATCCTGAGTAGAGGCAAGCAAATCTAATGAACTAGGTTTTGGCAAATTTTTCCCATTAAACATCTATTATCTTTTTTTTTTTTAAAAGTACAGCAAGTATGCTCAATGAAAACTGAAGCTTGGAAAAACAACTGGGAAGCTAGCTACTAAAAGGTCTACTACAGAAACACCACAAAAAAGGGAATTCATATCAAGTGGGAAAGAGCAAATATCGCATTAACACCCACAATTAACATGGACAGGTCAAAACAGTTGCTATAGCACAAGAATAACAACTGCTGATTTATTGCAGACGGCAAACTTTTCCTGGAGGAACAGAGGACAAAATTTGCAAGCCAGTTGTATTTTAGCAGGAGTGTCAGCAAGACGCAGGGCCCCAGGAGCGCAGTCGCTCCCGATTAGCACAACGTGATGCAGCACATGCACTTCAGGAACAGCCGTACATTTGCTCAGCCTCCCCCACTCCGCCTACTGCCGCATTTGGCAGCGAGACAAAACAGAGGGTGTTGGCAGAAGCAGAAAAGTTCAAGAGGAAACCACAGCCTCTATAAAGAGCAGAGATAGCGACCCCAAGAAACAAGTGCATAGGCACGGGGCATCCAGAGCAGTAAATACACACAATGCAGAGCACATGCAGCCAGCAGATGCAAACCTCCTCCCACACACGACTGTGACTTACAGAAAATCTTCCGAATGCTTCCGCCACTTGTTCTGTTTTGTTCAGGAAGCTCATCCTGCTCTTAGCAAATAAACTTCAACCTAAATCTCTAATTTCATGTGATCAAAGAAGTTTACTGTTAAGCATAACACTTGAATATGGGAAAAAAAGCAGATTAATTACAAGAAAGCTCTGAGCACAATTTGCTCACTCTTTATGCTCATGCATAAAAAGATGCTTAACCTACACACGGCTATGACAATTACATTTTATTTGAAGTGTATGCCTCCCTTTTTTTGATTTAGACGTGATCACAGTATTTGAAATATGATGTAAATATTATTCCTGTAGTCATGCTTTGCTTCCTGACCAAATTTCCTTAAAATTTAATGCATACATTGAGAAGACTTCCCCTCACCACCCCTGGGGATATATGCAGTATTTTGGGAACACGCTGCCCCAAGCAATGGTTCTTTTCAATATCCATACGCAAGAATATGTTCCAGAGTTTTCACTAGCCTCTGGATTTGTTCCCAGAACAATTTCAGGAAATTTCTAGGCCTTTCTGTATAAGTAAGCTTTTCTAAAATACCCTCTGGGAACAGACTCTAGAAGCAGATAGATCAAAAACACTGAACCCCAGCAGGAAGCAGATTATTAGCAAACTCAGCAATTAAACACACCCTTGTACTTCCTTAGGACTTTTCTTTTTGTTAGAAAGTAATGAGTTATTGGTGAAAAATTAAGATTTTGGTCTTCTGGATAGTCTCAGCTATTTCTGTTGCATCTAACTATATTTGCCTGATATCTTCATCCCACTTACCTTCGTGATGTTTCTCAAGTTCGTGCTAGTGATTCAACGGTCTGCCTTACTTGATCAAATAATTAACTAGTTTTCATAGCACCTTCTTGTTGATGCACAAACAGCAATATACTTCTTAAAAGAAGTCTCCTGGACTTTTTTAAAGGAACAGCCACTAGAGATGTAGTGAGTGAGTGGGCTATTGCAGAAAGGTGGCAAAATAGAGAAGCCACTGTTCAATGTCAACGCCTATTAATTCCCATTCCCTTAGGAATTGTGCCAATTGTCTTTTGCTTGACATTACAAACGACAGATAGGTCTGAATTATACTCTACTGGAGCTGAATAGGGAAATAAACAGTTAAAAAAGCAGTACCATTTTAACCAGATTTTCCAGGTTCTGCCCTTTGAATCAGGTTTTCTTCTATCCCACATATAATGTTTATCAAAACTTTTCAACACTGAAAAGGATGAAATACATTCAGAGGGAAACAGAATGGCCAATATTGGGAAACAGGTCTCTGATTCTTAAATATTTCTAAAAGGCTGTAACACAAAGTGATTTTTAAAAGTATTTCACGTAACAAAGTACTTCTTTACTGCATTGGACTTATTCTGTAACTACAGTACTTTTATACTTACATCTGATATAACTACGGATTAAAATTCACATTGAAACATTTGCTTGAACATAGCTGCACTTGCACACATTGTCCCCCATTAATAGCACTCTTTGAGACAAAAGTTTAAATAAGACAAACCATCGATGTATAGCTAAACAACCTGGCAGTCAGGAGAAGCAATATTTCAACAATTCTTCAACTTATTGTTGTCTCAACACAAAAAAGCCCATACTCACCTTATGAAAAACACTATAAAGTCTCTAGGGTTTATGAAATAAATTGCTTTTAATGCATCAGTTTTGGCTCATATTAAAAGCATGTGGAGATTAATTTCTGTTTTTGAAGGTAAAAGGAGTCAACTCTACTAACACTTCAAGGTAAATTTCTGGTCCTCTCAGGAACTCCATACAAAAGTTATCTTTTAGTGCAAATGTATATATCACATGAAACACTACACACCTAATACATAGAAATTATATAATATAGATTTTTTGCAACATTTCAGGTGTAAACAAGAAATTTCATTCATTATTTCATTCTAATGAAGTCCTTTTAATAAACAATGTTATCTGCGGGATACAGCCATCCAGTTCAATCTGATATGAGGAGCAGACAAAGCATCAATAAATACATGCATTTTTTACTATTTTGTAAATGAATATTGAATAGAATACTGCCACCTTTTGGCTATGATCTGGACTTAAAAATATGACTTCTTTGTAAAACTTCTTAAAAACATTTGACATAACGATTATTCTAAAGCATTCAGTATGTCAACAGGCTAATGTTATGCTCATCATTAGCATATTGTTGATGTAAGCATGAAAAGTTTTATCCTTAACTGCACAGTATTATCCTATTATTTCTCGATAATGAGCAAGCACTTTCACAAGAGCTTTTGTCTTTAACAGAAAAGAAGCAGGCAGAGTTTTGACATCAAACTAATGGAATTACTACTTTATAGTCATGGCAGTTCCTCTACTGCTTAGCGTAATATAACAATACCTTCGTGTAGCTAAGAGCTTCACAAATACTGATTCATTCATTGATTCTCAGGAAATTCTTACTGGAGCATTCTTGAGTATAATATTAACACATGAGCACTTTAAAACACAGGTGAAAGGCACATAAGTCTCTCAGCAACCTCCAAAAGAAAGGCTCTAAGGTCTCTTACCGTGAAAAAATGATCCCACTAGAAAAGGCAGTGCAGAAGAATACAGGGCCTGGGATTTGGGGTTAATCCCTAGCATGTGTTCCAAGTCATTGCAGGGAGATTCTCCCAACTGTGAGTTAATCAATTTTCAATTTAATTCATTTATGCTGAATAAATTAAAAAAGAGAATTTGATCCATCTTTTGGGAAGAGTTTCCCGATTAAAAAGTTTAGGAAAACAAGCACTCCCCTTTTTGTTTCAGTATTTGTTTTACTAATTGGAGTAACTGGCTATAAAGCTATGTGGAAGGGCTGTTGCCTAACTAAAGGCTATTTTAATTAAATCAAACCCTGTAAGCCTACAACAATCTTACTGCGAACTCAGCTACCTAAACCCTCTGTTTGTGCATTGCCAGAAAATAATAAAAAGTAACTTGAAAAATACAAAGAAAATCCTAAATTCCCCTAATTCGAAAGAAGAAACGTTCTTACACAACTCCCTGCAGTAGGTCAATGCTGTAGCTAAGTGTAATATGCTTTTCAATAATAAGCATTTTCATATAATTATGCTTTAAAAAACACGTTAAAAAGCAATAACCACAAATCCTTTTGCTACTGCAAAGGCAAAGTTCATATATCAGCCTTTTTCCTAGTATTCCAAATAGTTTTTCTAACTATAAGGTTTAATAAAGTTTTTAAGTAGGGAGAACTTGCTAGACTGGAAACTTAATTTCCATCTACAAGTAGAACCATTTGAAATGCAGACTGAGAAGGACATTTTGGAATTGCAAGCCAGCAATTGCATTTAGAGAAGAACAAATAGCAGGATACACAATTCATACAATTTAACCACCAATACATTGGGCTCCCCTCTCAAACCAATCCCATTTAAAATATCTGCATTGTTTTCAGTACCGGCCACTGGCATAGGGAGTTTTAACAGTGGAATCATCTTAATTGTCTAAAACTGTGCAGTCTCGGCTGTGGTGTCTCTGTTTTCTGTATTTACACAGAAAATGATTTCTTCATAATTAAGCAAATGTATAAACAATTTCAGTTTAGACACTTTTTTCATCTACCCTATCCAAAATCTTTAAAAAAAAAAAAAATCTGAAAACAACAACTAGTAGTATTTTCAAGCTACTCATTTTAGAAACAACATTTTAAGCAGCTGATTTATTTAACTTTGACAAATAGCCTTCACTAACCTTTACAAATTTGCCTCTAGGGTTAAAATGACAAATGACTCTCACAATGGGACATATTAAACTCCTAGAATATTGCTCCAACATGCCCCTTCAGGAAATACTATTTCAGATTATATCAGCACTTCCATTTTTCAGGGGCTAACAACTCAGCTTAGAAAAAAAAAAATAATAATAATAATAAAAAAACACACACCTTCCCTGTGGACTGAAATGTAACCTGTAACATCATGAACGGAGGTTGTTTCCACAGCTTAAAGCAGGAGTTTCACAGTTTCATAAACATCCTGTGCCTGTATGTAACTTGTGCTGCCTGTATTTCTCAAATGCAATATTGTAGAAGACCAACATAAGCAACTGAAATGTTTAAAATATTTTGGGAGGGGAAAGGAAAATTGGACCACTTATACATCCTTAAACATCTTAAGGTGACTTAGCACAGCATGGGAAATGTTATGGTGCTGCAGACAATAATATTACCTGTTAGGCTAATGCTCTGGTCCAAATCCCAGATCTGTTTCCAATCCCCTAAAATCCACAGATTCATTCCACCAACTTCAACAGGCTTTGCATCAAACTCTCTAAGATTATATCATACCACAGGAGGCATTTCTACAGCATTTCAAAAAATTTACATAGAGCAGCCTTATTAGGACAGGACAGAATTATTGCAATCAAAGAGATCATATTCCACTGACTGAAACGCTACCACAAGCCGTGCAGATCAATACTGTACTACGATACAACAGCGGGAAAGGAAAGTCAGCTCTCCCCTCTCCATCCTTTCTGAGGCTGCATTTCGAACAGGGGTTCGTAAGAGCAAGTTCGTACCAGTGGAGGCAATGAAAGCCTCTTAGCAGCTAATCTCCCTTCATTGGCAAAGGGGAGAGAAGCCCACAACCACAGGGTGAATGTCATTAACCTGACAGGACTGCCCAGACCATTCCTCCTTCCACTGCTTGTTCCTACCCCAAAGCAGCCAACTGGGTCTTCATTTCTTACAGCATCTGCTAAAAAGCCAGAGTGAAGTGGTGGACTTAGTAGACAGTTGTTAATAGCAAGTATCTTGACCTCATGTACTCCATTAATAATAACAACATTTGCCCTCACTGCACGTTGCATCTTCACTTTTTTATCCACTTCTCTCATTTTCATAAAATCTTTCAAAATGTTCTTAAAACCAAATTCACTGAGAGTTCAAACTGTCCAGAACAAGAGCGCAACTGATTAACAGCTAGAACAAATGAGTTGGGAGATGTGAGAATACCTGGCTCTCAAAACACCATAGCACAAAGCTGGTGACTAATTTACAAAGGCTATTAAAAAATAAAAAAAATCTTTGCCTGCTTGCTACTGCCTATATCCCACGCCCTTGAGGATTATGAATGACCTCCTACCTACCTGTGCTCTGCTCCGAACGCCGAGTCCATCCCGCACTTGGGAAGGCAGCAGCCTCTCCACCTCTGCATCCTGCTGCCTCTTCGGCTGTATCTGGGCTGCTCTGCAAGCTCTGCCACGCGCCTGCGGTCCCATCCTCCCAAACTGCCAGCCCCTGCCTGCACACCTGGGTTTCCTACCAAAGGAAGACAGCGCGCTTAGTCCTTGTTCTAATACAGAAAAACAGATGAAGTGCACAGGGAGTGCAGGGCTCTTCGTGACCATAAAGAATTTGTTTCCTTTTCTGTCCATCAGCTACTTACTGTATTTTTTCTGCCTTACCTGTCCTGTAAGACTTCAACTCCTGTCCTGTCCAACACGGTTAGTTGCAGTGACTGTTGCACTTTGTTTCTCTTACCCATTTTTAGCCCTGTTGGGATCTGCTGCACCCTTTCCCTTATCGCACCCCACTAAAATTGTCCTTAGCTTATTTCTTTGCTGCCTTCGCATAATTTATTATCTCCATATGATCCTCTAGTAACAGTCTTACACAACTTTATATCACGTATCAATCATCCATCCTACATATTGTCCCACAATTATCACAATGAATGTAGGCTACTGCAGCTGTGGAAGAACAATGCCTTCAAAGACAGCTCTTGAACAAAAGAAAAGGAATGAACATCTTCACCACAACCCCCCGCCCCGTGAGAAACTCTGCCTTTCCACTGTCTTAGGCTCATTACCGACTGGAGGCCCCTACAACAATTAAGTACTGCTAGAAGAGACCAAACTGAGGTCAGATCTTTCCCTCTTTCCTTGCTTCTGCCACCAATCTATTGTGTTAGCTCTGAGTAAGTCTTTATCATCATCCTGCTCCAAATTTTCCTCCTCATCAACTGCGCCTACAATGTTATCCCTCCTGGAGAAGTTGATTTGAGATGAGTACAGGGAGAACTTTAAGGCTGGACTGTTTTTGTCCCAGTCCGCATGGTGACTCAGCCCAGTTCTCATGGACAAAGCACGAGAGCAGCCAGTTTCACGTTGAATTTTCAGGCATCTTTGGTGCACTCCCATTGTACGCACACACAAAAAAAAGTTTAACTGCTAGCAGGCAGCTGATAATTGGGTCTACACCTGTGTGGGGGTGAATGTCCAGAACTGAACTTCTGAACTCTCAGGAGACTGCTACTTCCTAGTTGCTATCGGTATGGGCTGGCTGTAAATTTCAATCCAACCGAGCCTGCAGAGTGGCACCTACCAAATCCTCCAATTAATGGAGAGGCAGAACCCTCTATTAGGAGGCTGACCGTGCGCTGTTTCCACACACTGACCGCTTAGATTGGGAAAACGAGAGATTAGGCAGCTCACAGAAGGGCTCCCCAGAAAGAAGACATGGTTTTGGAAAGAAGAGAGGGGCCTGGAAAGGTGGTGGTGAAAATTTCAGCTGGAGTAAAGATCCTGGAAGTGAGAAAAGACCCTGGGGATCAGGGGCAATGTGTGGAAACAACTGCCAGGGGTGCTCAGGGACCTTGCCCTGTAACACCCGAGGCTGGTGACTGCCAGCAGCAGCACAGGACAATCCAACACGACTCCATCCCCAGCGCTCCCAGGCCAGCAGCGACCTCCCTGCTGGGAGGGGAAGCCGAGACCTACTGAGCGTAACGCCGGGGGGGAGCAAGTGGGTGTGAAAGATCATCGAGGAGGGTGAAAGCTTAAATCTTGTTGGTTCTTGAATACACCCAGAACCCAGATCCACCACGGGCTATCGGTTACTCTGGCCTGCATTTATCCAGCATGCTCACAGCACGCCCCCACCTACTCCCACAGCGCAGGCACGTAGCACAACCCGCAGGTATTCACCACCGCCCCTTCCTGCGCTACTCCCTCCCGTGAACCTGTCCCACAAGAGCGTGGGGAAGGAGAGTGAACATGGGGCTGGCATCTCCAGCACCCCATCCTCCAACTTCCTGGGGCCAGCCTAGGCCCCAAATAACAGGGCAGGCTGTCAGTGGGGTGGTCGACGACCGATCCTGGGAAATGACAGATTACTTCTTTAGAAAAGAGCAGGTAAACGGGCAGCTGCCAGGGAACCATCTCTTGAAAGATTGCCCCTGTTTTTAATGCCCCCAAACTCTTCCTATGATGCCCCAAACCAATGTCCGGACCGTTTGCTCACAGTAACATTTATGGTTTGGATAGAGGAACATTCTCACCTTATCCGCCACATTTGCCTTGCGCACCTGCCCAGCAGGCAACCCCACGTCCCTGTTCTCCTCGAATTTTGTCTTGCTGAAGGAGAATGCTACCCAGCTCAGTAAAATGAGCTACTTGGCAGCACAGTGGCTTGCTTTCTGAAAAAAACTGTAGGTGGGAAAGTGAGAAGTGGAGGAGCTACAGCTCCCTTCCACTCAGTACTGACTCTGAACCGTTCTTCTGATGTGTTTAGGTTTCTGGCTGGGCCTACCATTACTGATTACAAAGCTATAGATTTTCAACCTAAAAAAGATGGAACACGTATCAAGCATTTTACATCTTTCCCCCAATGGTCCAACTTGACCATTAATTTGTTGTGGGGCTGATCTGTCTACTTGTACCCCAGTTAGCAGGACTTTTAAGGAGGTTGTGCAGTGTTCATAGGGAGCTTTAGATCTCTGGATCGGAGCTTACTGGCTCCTAATGAACCTAGGGAGCAAGCAGGGAAAGCTTGCATTTAAAGCATTTAGATCTCAGTACCACTTCTGTTCAGACATTTTAAAATCTTGTATTTAGGAGTCAAAGGTAGGGTTGTGAGTGCAGCCCTTATTAGAGCAATATGGCATCCACAAGCTGCCACAATTACTGAAAGGAAGATGACCAGTTTCATCACAATTGTATTTAAGTAATGCAGTGACTGAAATAAAAAAACAACTAATGCAGTACTAAAAGAAGCAACAAAGAATTTATGCTATACTAAGATAAGAAAACACAACAAAAATGAACTCACCACAAGCTGGTAAACTTCCTCAGGTACTAACTGACATACATGAATGCGACAAAAGCAATTTTTTCCCTTTTTTTTTTTTTTCAAAAAAAGAAATCAAAGAAATCTTCTGTTTTAAGAAATATACCTATTTGCTACAGAATGCTTGCAGTCTGCAGCCCTTATACTGAAGTCCTTGAGAAATTTAAGCATCCTCTCCATTTCCTATGTTTTAAAAAGATTTTTAAAACATTTTAAAATACTAAAACCACCTTAACCTACAATAGTTTCAAACCCTGTTTGCTTAACCATGAAAAGATGAACATAATTTTTAAGGTTACAGTTAGAAAATATATCCGAGACTGAAAATGACCATATAATGGGAACAGTGGTCATTAAACTCTTGGCTGCAAACAGGTTTATATCAAATTCAGATATTTTTCAAGTGAGGTTAAAAAGCCTGGTGCTGTAAATACCTCCATCACCTTCAACTCAGATTTTCATGTACCATCATTCTACAATTTTTTTTTAATTTTTTATAACTCAAGTGCAGAAGGAAAGTAAAATAAGAGCTGTTTTCTGTCCATCAGCATGAAGAGTTAGGCCGCCTTCCCATATATAAACCTATAAAAGAGTATTCACTACAAGTTGTTGTACACTCATTAGAACTTTTCCATAATAACCTATTATGCTTTCCCAAATAATTCCAGAAAATAAAACATTTCAAAATAATTCCTCACTGGGGAAACTCCCCCCTCCCCCTCAAAAAAAAAAAAAAAAAGTCTTCCTAATGAATTTCAAGTTACTTAACACAAGATTAATTTGTAATTTATATTTAATTATAATAATAACTTACAATCTTATAATGATATTTTGAAAAATAACTTCAGAACATGCGTATTTTTCAAAAACCTCATTTGTTTCTCTGATCTTGAGTTGAAGTATTCTTGAACTCAGGTTTTTCTCCAGATCTGTCTGCTAACAACTTGGGATTGGAAAGCAAAATGGCTTCTTTCCTGCTCATCCATCATCACAATAATAAAGATTTGAGATTGAATTATGCCCTTCCTCACTGATTCCAATACTCTGGGATAAAAAGCTTTACTTACAATTTCCTTTGCCTTGTTTTGTATATTTAAAGTATACCATGTCATACTTACAGAGCCAAATTCATTTATTCCTAAGCAATCCAACTAAGCTCACTGAAGTCTTCTGTAAATCCCAGTTCTAGTTCTGCCTTCTAACAGGCCTTTCAAATCTCTCTTGAAAGCAGAGAATCGGGCAAACCAGAAACACTGAAGATGAATTTATTATCTTCTTGTTAGCTTGACAAGCAAAATCAAAATTGTAGCAAAAGGGTGGAAAGATAGGGACTACTTTGTGCAAATGGTCCTTCCCACCCCGCCATTCCTGGGGCTTATTACATTCTCTAAACAAAACAAAGCAATAGCCTATGAAGAGGCTCAAAGCTACAAGTCATACAAGTTTCCAGTTTCCTCGGAATTTTAATTGTAACCCTTTCACCTGCCAGTATATTATGATACATAGTGTATCCTTTAACAGCATGTCAGTCAGTAGAGACATCTACATGTAGACGAGATTCAACCCATAAGCCTTTTTTTCCTGACAGGTATCCTATATTTGCAAGCATAGGAGAAAAGGAACATTTTTCCCCACAAGTGGAATGTACACATAAATATCCTCCTGCTCCCTCTGTTCTTAATCACCTGTGTGGAGAAAAAAAAAAAAAAAGTATTCCATCTGTCTGTTTTAGAAAAGCTCAAGTCCAGCTGAAACCCAGAGAGAATGTCTCAGAACTGACTGACTTCTATTTGAACATTCACTTGATTCACATTACTAGGTGAAGTTTGCAACACAACAGAGTTCCATAATTTCTGTTCCTTTAATAAGAGAAATACTTCCAAAAAATATAGAAAATATTACTTGAAAGTTGCGGACAGAGCCCAACACCACCCATTGGTAAAGCAGAATTAGGTAAGCACTGCTGCCTCAGCTCTTTAAGGTGGCCTCCCTACAAAGGGAAAAAAGCCCTGCGTTACAAGTCGCACTGGTACAAATGCAGAGTAACTCCCCTGCGTTAGTTATCATTGCTGTCCAGGTCCTGCATCTTCAGTCAGGTTCCTTACTAACACCCTTGCACCAGAAAAGGTGTATCAAATGATGAAAAAGTTTTCAGACAGTATTCCACTCTGGTCTCTTGTGTTTCCTCAGTTGTTTCCAAATACTTTAAATAGCAAGGCAACATATTCTTCTAGTTCATGACGACTCAACAGAATTATGAGAAAACTATTCAGAAAAGAGTTGACAACAGTGAATTCTTATAAATGTCACATTCTTGACTTTAGGAATATTTTTATTTTAACAAATGTAAACTAAACAGTTATGGAATGCAGAAATTAAAACCTTCATATATATATATATAAAACGGTAAAAGACACAGCAATATAATTTCCAGATTACAAGTGCCAAAATTAAAAAAATTAAGCAAGTTAAATAAGATTTGAATCATAGAGTCTACCCCTGGTGTCAAAGGATGTGCAAGATGTTAATAGAATCATATCGTAGAATGAATCATAAAATGGCTTGGGTTGGAAGGGACCTTAAAGACCATCTGGTTCCAACCCCCCTGCCATGCGCAGGGACACCTCCCACTAGATCAGGTTGGCCAGGGCCCCATCCAGCCTGGCCTTGAACACTTCCAGGGATGGGGCATCCACAGCTTCTCTGGGCAACCTGCTCCAGTGAGGTTCAATAGGTTCAATATCTCCTTGATAATAAAAGAGCAAAAATATTTTGCTATGATTATTGAATTCTAGCAATTCGAAGATTTCAGTGTTGTGGTAACAGTAAGTTAAATGACAACCAATTATATAATTGGAATCCTTTAGACAAAAATCGCTCACTAATTAAGAATTAAGGAATCAAAATAGACAGCCTGAACAAGATACACACTTGTTAACTTTCTTAAGATATTTTTCTAGGTAATTCTAGACAAATGGCTTTTATTTCATCAAGAAAAACAGAGATTTTAAGCACATTGGTACGGTAAGTATCTTAAGTACACTGAAATGAATTTCCAGAAGAGAAATGGTCCACCTGGTCAAAGCACTTCAACTTCAAGTCTGGTCTATGTCAAATATGAAAGCTTGCCTAGCTGTTACTATGCCTCGTACTATTCCTCAGTCAGGCGTTTGTACAAGAACTAAAAACAAATCCAAATTTCCAGTTATGCAGTTAAAACTGGTTCGCCATTAAAGCATATTTGAGAATAATTTTCACCAAGGGGGATTTAGCTATTTCACTAAGTGATACGGCTTAAGAAGTCAGACAGGCTTTTCTTAGAGCAATATTCCTCACCATAGCGTATCTGACACCGTGTGAATTTACAACAGATAACGAACAGTTGTCCTGACAGCTCCTCTTGCGCAGCATTGTCGCAACTGTTTGCTAAAAGGCCCTCCTCAGCTAGTTTTTTACACCTTTTCACTCATTACTGTACTTCCTTCTTGCAGATTGGCATCCATAAACTAGAAGCCAGCACTGCACAGTGCCTTGGATGCCTCAGCCTGCAGTATGGCTACAGGCCTTCCATCTGTACCTCCAGAGACTGTTTTCCATGGGCAGCTCTGCAGCCTTCTACCTAAGCTGCCACGGCAATATCTTCCCCCAGTTGTTCTAATGCTGTTTGCTGTTATTCTTGTTACTGCAACAGCCTTTTCCCTGCAAACCCAGATTCTGCTGGCTCGGCAGGCTCTCACAGCAGAAGACCACCACCAGTGTAAGAACCCTTCCTTTTCCCCACCATCCTAACCCCTGGCTGCCACTTTTGGTTTGCATTAGAGCACAGACACACACAACACTTCGCAACCTGTCAGCCTGCAGCACTTCCCCAAAAGAATGCTCCAGCCACCACTTACCAGTGGTGTAAGCAGGAACAACCAACAGAGAGTTTGAGCAGGTCCCAATGATTACCATGAGACAAGTAGTACAGGGGGATGGCTTTCACCATTAGCATACCATCAGCAATATCATCCAGATCTCATTTAAAGCAAATGATATCTACAATTACTATGAAAAGTATAGGTTTGTCTTGCAGATAAAAAGAGACCCATTTCCACAGCTGATGTTCTAGGAAGAGTGTTACTGTATGCAAAACTACACACAACACAGATTTATATAAAGTGTTAATAACAGGATCCTGTGAAGAACTGACTTCATTCATCCTGCATAAATACTCTTCTTCCCCTACAGAACACCTTCCACCACTGCAACCTTTGAGCTGCTGCAAAGACTGACCTCCAAAAACCAGCCTGTTTTATCCTTAATTGTACTGCTTTACATCTCTCCACCAAAACAGGGAGTGCATCACTAACAGTCTGAATAATGGCTTACTAAATGTACTACCTCTTTATTTCTGATATCACAATTACTTCTAAAACAAACCAATCTGCAATACAGCTATATTAACTCACTATTCCAACATGAACAACAACTGTAGCTGCCACAGACATAATCTGTACTTATATGATTAACTAAACAGATGATTTATGCCTCTTCTCATAGAAGAGGGTCTTGTCACCCTGTGACAAACACTGGAGTCATGTTTTATGTGAAAGCATCTATCCCCATATCAGCGCTGTAACGAGATGGATCTAAAAAATACCCGATCAAGTAAACCAACCAAAGAACTCCAAAGTACCTACCTCTGCTGCACCTGTACAATACATATGGATACAACGTGTATTAACAATAAGTCTGAACAGCATTAGATGCGAAGCTGTCCATTTTTTGACTGAGTGCTAATGTCCCACTAGAAATAGTAGTATGACCTAACACTAACAAGCCCCACAAGCCCTCCTTGCCGTGCCTCCTCGGTCACTCACCGCTGATACCTTGGCTCTACAGCCAGCCCTCATACAGCTCTCTCTCTCAGCAACAAGGCCAGTTCAGGCCCTCCCAAGCTCCTCTCCACCACGTTAAGCCAGGCCAAGCTCCCCATCGAGTACAAAGCAGTGAGCAAGACTCAAGCTTCAAAACTACTCTGTAAGAAGATACTCGAACCACTTCAGAAACGAAATTCTGCCAAACCGACCCTACTGCAAGAAGGAAACCTTGCCAGAGCATTTACTGAGGTGCTGTGCCGCCAGCTCGGGGCCCTACAGCCACCTCAGGCGCGGGGCGGGAGCCACCTCGGGGCTCGGCACCCCCGCTCCTTTCGCGCTGCCATAGCAACCGCCCCGCCCCGCCCCCTCGCTGACCGCCCGCGCACAACCCGAACCTCCCCGCGCATGCGCCGGAGGGCATCGCGCCCCCCCCAAACCGGGCGGGCGTGAGAAGCTGCGCATGCGCAGGCCCCGCGCAGGCGCACAGTTCCTTAAGTGCCGCGGCCGCCGCCTCCATCCTCTCCTCCCCCGCCCTCCCCGCGTGCTGCGGCGCTGAGGCGGCGCGCGCTGGGCCCCGCCCCTTCCCTTTCTTTCCCGGCGCCAAGATGGCGGAGTACGACCTGACCACCAAAATCGCGCACTTCTTGGACCGGCACCTGGTCTTCCCGCTGCTGGAGTTCCTCTCCGTCAAGGAGGTACGCGCGCGTCCCGGGGCC
>VXAA01000089.1:14922-64628 GCA_013399115.1 Anseranas semipalmata | reverse complement strand
TGCCCCCGCCCCCGCGCGGGGGCGCGGCCCGGGCCCGGCCCGTGAGCGGGGTCGGGGCCCGCTTCCTGAGGGAGGAGCTTGGGGCCTCCGCGCCGCGTGGGGAGGGGGCGAGCAAGGGGCGTGCGGGCCTTCCCCTGGCGGAGCAGGGCCGGGCCGCGGGAGGGAGGCGGGCACGGGGCCGCCGCTGCTCCCCGGCGGCTCCTGGGGACGTAGGGAGGGGGAAACGGCTCTTCTGCCGCCCTCGGGTCTCTCGTAGCTTCGCCATTTTCGGTGACCAGCGCTCTCTTTCGCTGCCGCGGCTCGTAGTAGTGAGGCAGCCCTCGCTGGCCGTGCGCCCCGGCGGGGGCGGCTGTCACCAGCGCTGCCGCACGGCGCTGGGCTCGGAGGGTGCGGGGGCTGGCACAGGGTGGGCAGGGTAGCTGCTCAGCTTCAATTTTAAGCCGTCGTCGTCGGTTTTATGCTTAGATCGAGTACAAGGCCACTCTGCTCCCACCCCTCGTTGGTTATTTATATTTTTATAAAATCAGATCAGTTTGGGAAACACAGTGATGGCAGAGGTGCTCTAGACTAAGCTCTCTTCAATGGAAGTTACCCGAGGTACTCAGCGGATCTGATTTAAAATGGGAACAAAACATGCCAGATTACATAAACTTTGAATTTTTAAGTCGATATTATTTTTTGAAGTCGATATTATTTTAGGCTTCAGAAGCAAACCAGTTAAGCATACATACATTGCAACATCTTGACCTAATAAGTTTGCATATTTAGTCTGTGGATTTTGGTTGATATCAGTCATCTTGGGGGTATTTGTTCTGTTTTGGCACTTGTAAACCAGTTCAAGTTAATTAAACAGTTATTTTTGCAGTGTGTTATCTTCAATAACATAGTGTTCAGAACTGAATAAACTTTTGCAGGTTTTATATCTGAGATGTCTGTATATGTGATGTGTTGAATTGTAATACAGCCTTCATGCAAATGTATTTTTGAGATGTATCCTGTTTTACACCCCTGCCTGCATCTCAAAGATCTAACAGCAGTTTACAAATCAAGTTTAAATTATTATTAGGATCATTAAGCTTAAAGACAGTGAACTAATTACAGAAGTTAAACTAAATTTGCTCATGTGCTATAGACTTAATAATGCTTTAGATTAAGCTGTGTTACAATTAAATGTTAAGTTTGATGTTGAGTATCTCTTCTGAAATACACTTTAAATTACTTGATGTGTCTGCATGGTTCAGGATGCTGTTTTCTAGAAAGTGTTCACTGAACTTCCTGTCTGGATTGCATCTCTTTAAGTTCTGGGGCCAAAACTGTTTTTTTGTTTTGTTTTTTAAAATGTTGGTCAGATTTTCCATGTTAGATTTCCCCCTATGAATTGTTACGTACTTTGGCCCACTAAGTAACTAATTTACCTTCCTTAGGAATAGTCATCTAAAAATGTTACTTGTCTTCTAACTATTCTTTGAAGTTCAAGTA
Source organism: Anseranas semipalmata (assembly GCA_013399115.1). Lineage (NCBI taxonomy): Eukaryota > Metazoa > Chordata > Aves > Anseriformes > Anseranatidae > Anseranas > Anseranas semipalmata. The sequence goes on along the minus strand of VXAA01000089.1, from coordinate 63,149 downwards.
TTCATAAATAGAAGGGGATTGGTATTATCTTGCTAAGACTGGAGATATAGAGAGGCTGTATGGTAACCACACCAAATGACAGAGCTGTGAGACGCATTGTAAAGGTGGGAGATTTGATGTTTAAAATAACTTTATTGGATAAAATTCATAAAATAAACTTACCATAAAGGTAACTGTGTAATATTAATTGGAAACTATTTAGTGGTATTCAAAGAAATCTGATGATAATTCCTGTTTCAGATATACAATGAAAAAGAACTGCTCCAAGGAAAACTGGATCTCCTTAGTGATACCAACATGGTGGATTTTGCTATGGATGTGTACAAAAACCTCTATTCCGATGAAATTCCACATGGTAAGCTGCTCAGTTGATACAAAAAGTTGTGAAACAAATTTTATGTATTTCTTTCACAACCTATCTAAAATAATAATTAGCAGGTAGTAATTTGCATGTGACAGTCAAACTACAAAACTGTTTAGTTTTGGCCTTGAGGAAAGGATGTGCAACACTGAACCAAGTAGAATACCCTAATCCTGGGAAGTTTGGGTTTGTTGGTCAATCAGGGACTTAGCCCTTGAGTGATGCATCAAGTAGTTCAGTGCTGATGTGGTTATTCCAAGCACTACAGTAGTATAGCCTAAAAGTTGCACCCATTTTTCATCTGTCAAATTAAACACTATTGCAAAATACTTTGGGGTCAGTATAACTTTTCCTTTAAAGCATCCAGTATATTAAGGCTAGATTTCCCTTATAAGTAATTCCTTTGGTCTGTAGTTGATTTTCAGACCTTGAGGGGATACAATCATTTTTGGAAATGCGTGTTTTACCCACTTGTGTAGACAGATAAATTGCTCCTTCTCTAGAAGGAGAAACTCCAAGTGAAATCATTGAAGACATATGAAAAACAATGATGATTAATATTATCATGATGAATTTGAAACTTAATCTCTTACTGTCTTCTCCATGATTTTGGAAGTTTTCTTTTTCTTAAACTTCTACCTTCCTGCATACCACCTGGGGAGGGGGAGAAGAATAGAATATCTTCCTTTCTGTAATTTCTATTCTTTGTGGCTTTTTTCCTTTTGTTGTTTCTTTATTGTGTATTTTCTTCTGTTTGTTTCTTTTCCTTCCTGACCTTAGTCTTTGAATATACACTTTCTCCCCATTTGCACATCTTATTTCATTTTATGGAATGTTTTGCTTTGCATATTTTTTCTTAACTTTTCTTTACGATTTTAGAGTCATCGTTTTGGCAGTATGGAACTGGATTTTTTTTTACCGTGACTTACTATTTGATCTTTTGGCTTTTATTTAACAGTATAAAACTAAATTAGCAGAGGTAATATAAGAGTCAGTTGTTCAGATTGCTTGCACAGTTTTCTGTGCAGAGTTTTTAACTTACTGTGAGATCTTCCTGGTACGTGTCATCTTCACGCAGCAACACTTACTAGAATGTATGTACAGACAGGTTTTTTTGCTTGCAGAATTGTTGTCTTCATTAAATTTTATACTAACTTTTTGTTAAGGCCTTACTGTTCTAAGTTGTCAAAGCTAAGTTCACTTAAACTATTATATTTAAAAACATCTGTGCATTATTTATAGTTGCTTTTGTCTTGTCTTCCGTGATCCCCTTACAATTCCATAGCCAGAAGATGTCACAGAGAAAAAACATTTCTGTACTCTTAGTAAGTTAACTGAATAGTTTTTCTTTCATCTGTTTCCCCTTCTTTTATAATCTCAAGATTCATCTGAGGTTGGAGATAATTTCTCCTTATTGGAATACTTCCTGTCAGGCAAGTCGTTTGTAGGTTTAGGTTGGGTCACTATTACGGTGTTATCCCCTTTGGACCTCCTCCACAAAAAGAAATCACAAAAGAAGTGTCTAACAGCCTCACTGTAGTGTTGAGTGCTCTGGTGTGTGGCCCTCTTCCATGGCTTCTTGGATTCTGTTCTCTCTTGGGATTTGGTCTTGGGTTGTCTGGTCCCATAAATTTCTTGGTTCATATCACCAGTCTTAAGGTGCTACTCTCTTTTCTTTAGTGTTTGTTTTTTTTTTTTAAGCCTGGGCTGAACTTTAAGTATTGATTTTTATTGCACCTGGTAGCACTGGGTGGAAAAGCTTGGGTCTTGGAAACAATCATCCTGAAGCCATTCTGTTTCTTACCCATTTTTCATAAAAGGTTTAATATTCTGAATAGACACGCATAATATTTCGGATCATAGTCTTACAGATTAAACTGTTTTGAAGTCTTTCTATCAACTTTCATTTAAATATTCTATGTATGCTTTTGAAACCTGGTCAGTTAGAGGAAGATTAATCTAACTGGTAGCATAGCATTGTTTACTTTTTTCCAGGTTTATTTGGAATAAGCAAAGTTACTTAGAAATCTTTCTCACATAGTGGAAGCCTGGAGATAGCTCAAGCCAAGGCTGTATTAGGCAAGGTTTCTGCTCTTTAAATGGCTTGATGAGAACTCTACACAAGAGGAAGGGAACCAAATGAGAGAGGCTTTTTATTAAGTTAATGAGTTGTTAGATACCTCTGGTTTTCTGACTTGACTGAGAGGACAAGCTAGATAGGGATTGGAAAAACGTGTTTAAATGTGCTGTCACCACCATGTAATTACAGCTTGGTTTCTGCAAAAATTTATTGAATTTTTTGTTTGTGTTTAGCTTTGCGTGAGAAGAGAACAACTGTTGTTGCACAGCTGAAGCAGCTTCAAGCTGAAACTGAACCTATTGTCAAGATGTTTGAGGATCCAGAGACTACAAGGCAAATGCAGTCCACTAGGTAATTTTTAAGAATTTTTGCAGGAAGGCTTGTTGGTACCTCTTAGGTGTTGATGATAGGAATGCTGTCTGTGTAGCAACTGCAAGGGAGGCATTTTTATTTCCAACCAGTATTTAAGTAGTGTTTGAAACTGGTGATTGAAATCTCTGTACAAAATTTACTCTTTTTCACTGCTTTTACCTGTTGTACAAAAGAGATCTGTCCTTAATGCTCAGCTGAGTCAACTGCAGACAAGTGACTGTCATTCAGTACAGAGTGTTTTTTTTGGATGGGAAATATGGGTTGAAATGACTCAGATTCCTCTTTTGCAGGAGACCATCTACCTTCTCTCCCTTTATCTTCCACAGAGGATGATGGAATGTTGTCTTATTCTGGGAGGCCTGATGGATAAACATCCTTTCAGCCTCATAGCATATATTTCTTTCAGGCATAATGTCTTTCCACCCTGTCTGCTTCCTGCCATGGACTGGCCAACTTGTTGATGTGAGATAGTGCTAGTAATCATCTTTTTTAAGATGTGTCCAATTACTTCTCACTTTAATTAAAGTAAATGAAGTAGAATGAGTCTGTCTGAACGCTGCATCTAAGAACTATGAGAGTTTTCTTATGATTAAGCCTGCATTAGTTCCTTTAGGAAAGGATTCAGCTGTAGTAGTCGAGGAAGTAACTATGTGAGTTCATCAGAGGGATGGGTAGATATTTACTTAATGTAAGTTCTTGCTTGTTGTCTTTACGTTAGCAGTGTTGTTATTACTACTGTGGATGTGTCTAACCTTCTGGTGGAAAATTAATTAGATCCCTTATACAGCATCGCTTGCTTTAAGATTTCAAATAGCGTACCACATCAGATGGAGCACCTATGCCTATGGCTCAACTTGAATTTGAAGGTGAGCTGCATACAGCTTGTCAGCTTCCTGATATGGAAGACTGTATTGATTCTGGATTTTTTTTTTTTTAGAAAAAATTAAATGTACAAACCCTTTTTTCTGCTCTGCAGAAATCTTCCTGATGAGGTATACCTTTGTTTGGGAGCAGCCCTTCTGAAGAAAGGGAGATGAAACTTTTTATTTCAAGTGCGAATTACCATCCCTTTTTCCTTTCTGTTCCTCACCCAAGTTGATGAGAAGCCTAGTCACCCTTTGGTATATGCAGATGAACAGTGCACGTTTTCTCCACCCAGCTTGTTGTTTTTAGAATTTGTTGTAGTCTAAATTAGAATTTGGCCAGTGTGGAAATGGTGAGGTGCAATGCTTTGGGTCTCAGTGCGCACATGAAACAAGATTTCAGTAGGAATAATGAAATTGGTTAGGTTTCCAGCAATTCAGAAAAAGTTTCTATTTTCTGTTCTGATATAATCAGAAAGTACTTAAGCTTCTGCTGTAAAAAGCATTGTCAGAATAAGTTAAGCATCTTTATATCCAATTTCTGCATGGATATGCATGTCAGAATCCTTTCTAATAGGAGAAAGAATTGTTTGCCTATGACTTGAGTGGTTATGCAAAAGAGGGAGCCACACAGCAGCATTTGAAAATAGTTTTGAAAGTGAAAGGCCCAATTGCAATTAACTGCCTTGAAGTTATTGACTGAGAATATATTAATTCTAAAGATACTCAATGATACTATCACAACTTTATAAATCTAAGTGAACTTCTGATCTATACGTAGAGATGTTGAGATAGAGATATGAAGAAAGGTTGAGGGAACTGGGCTTGTTTAGCTTGGAGAAGAGAAGGCTCCGGGGAGACCTCATTGCGGCCTTCCAGTACCTGAAGGGAGCGTATAAACAGGAGGGGGAACGCGTGTTCACACACGTTGATAGTGATAGGACAAGGGGAAATGGTTACAAACTAAGACAGGGGAGATTTAGGTTGGATATTGGGAGGAAGTTTTTCACTCAGAGGGTGGTGAGGCACTGGAACAGGTTGCCCAGAGAGGTTGTGGATGCCCCATCCCTGGAGGCATTCAAGGCCAGGCTGGATGTGGCGCTGGGCAGCCTGCTCTAGTGGCTGGCATCCCTGCCCAGAGCAGGGGGGTTGAAACTAGATGATCTTTAAGGTCCTTTTCAACCTATGCCGTTCTATGATTCTATGATTCTATGTTGTTCAGTTCTTGCTTTGCCTTTAGCCAGTTTTTTTACAGCATTTTGTTTGCGTAGAAATCTTGTTGCAATTCACATAACTAGCATCCCTTGGGAAACTTATTCTGTTACTTGATCCTTGGTGCAAGGAAGCTGGTTGGTAGTACTGATACCAAGTCATAAACACACTGTTTAGCAGCAAGAAAGAATCAAAAAAACCACATGGAATATAACTTGCCTAAAGCTAAGAAATGCTATCCCTACTGCTCATCTGCAGCAAGTTTTGTTTCAGAAGTGGTGCATTTTTTTAAAAACTTTTAAAATGTCTGAAAACTTTGCCACTCAGGAATACTATTTTTGGTTATTGGTTCAACAGGAGTTCTGATCTGGATAGTTGGGGTCCTGCAGTAATGGGGTAAATTGGGCTGAAAGGTATAAATCTGTCTAGAACTGAATAGTGTTCTTCAGATAAGCAGATAGCAACTTTTGATTCCTTGACTTCTACGAATTTCTGCTGGTAATCTGTAATTTGTATCAAATTTAGAGCTACATATCATCAGGGCTCTAGATCACAGCTTTTGAACCATAACAGTACTGTTGAGAACAGCAAAGTCTGGGAAATGGTGGAAAATGATGTATGAAAGAAACTTTGCAAGTGGCAGTTCTTTCAAGAGTAAGCCAAAATATCTCATTTATTTTATTTTTTCCCATGCAGCTGTTGGAGAAAGGCGTTAAGCTTTAGAAATTATAGAGAAGTAGTCAGTATCCCTCATCCTTGCAGTATGTTCCACTGGAATAAACGCATGAGCCTCTTTCATTTCTTCCACAAGCATTACTGAGGCCTGTCATTCTTAGCTGCCTTGGCAGGGTGCCATTTCCCAGTATAATCTTGACTTGCATACCATAAGTTCTAATTAAACAATCCTAAGCTTTGCAGTTGATTGATTTCAGAATGAATGGGGAAGTCATCTCCTGTGTGCATTTTCCCCGTATCTTTGTCCCAAAAGGAATTTATAGCTTGGTGCTCTTCATTTAAATCTTGGGTATGTGTTTTCTCAAATGCGGTAGTTCTCTGAATTGTCCAAGTCTTCATTACCAGGGTTTGTACAGGTTTGTTAGGTACAAGAAGCGTTGGTATAGTCCTGCTGCTTGAATCAAACATGCCAAAGAAGTAAAAAAATGCTGAAGTCAAATATCTGCATTGTTACCTGTAAAGTTAGAAATTATATAACAGTAATTGAGCACCTCAGTTTATATAGTGTGATTACATGCATCTTAAAGTTTGGACGTGGATTTACGCATGTAATATATGAAGTTCAGCTTGTTTGCTGTGGTGATGTATCATTCTCTTTGAATTACCTAATAGCAAAAAATAGTCAATCTCACGAAGAACAGCTAGCGTTCAAGTTTTGTAAAATAGCATGCAGTTGAACAGGGTTCATCAAACACTGGTTAAGTGGTTATTCTGGAGAATTAGATTCGAGTCCTTGTGTCTGTCCCCCATGATTGATTGAAATCTGAATTCTCAGAAGAGATGAAGTAGAGGGTAGCGAAGGGTGTAGGATCATCTTCGTGGAGGGAGAAGGTGGAATTAGAATAGAGGGAAAAAAAATAATATTCTTTCTGTATTTTAGAAAGGTGGTTCATGTAATCAAAGTGCCAAATTGAGACTATTTTCAGTAATGTATTCAAATTGAGCTACGTATGTGAATTCAGCATTGGTGCTTGGTGCCAGATGATTGCAGCCGAGTTTGAATGGAATTGTTACTGCGTTGAAAAGCTGGTGTGCTAAAATTTCACTCCAAGAGCTGATCAGGAACCGTTGCAATACTGAATTAAAAAAACATTACAAAATCAACTATTGTTTGAGAATACCACAGGTGTCTAAAATCCTGTGGTCATTAATATGACACTGGTGGTAGGTAATCCCGTGTTTGCCTGCTGGAGGCTTGAACTTTTCTTTGATCAAGATAATAGTGGTTGTTCTTTTATTATGCATGTTAGACAATAATAATAATTTTAAAAAAAGCTTCAGAAATGTATTCATCTTTAAACATTAGAACTTACTAAGTATGATTGTTTCTAGTTGTGTATTCTGTGGTTACTTCTCTCATAGAGGTGTTCTTGCTAACCACTGTGTCCCAGTGCTAACAGTGGAATGTGTTTCCTTCCTAATGGTTTGACTCATTACAATTTTTTTCTTATCTCCTATTAAATTCAAACTGCTTGGCTAAAGTAATTGCTGTGGAATTAGAACATGATTGAGAAGAGCTCTAAATTAGAATTTCGTTTTCATCTTGAAAGCTGAGGATGCCATCATATTTAAAACAATCTCCCCCCCTTTTTGATTCTAGTTGTTGTTGCAGATGGCATTCATTATTTTAAATTGCATTAATTTTAATGGATTTTGAAACTTATTCATAAAACTTTGGGGAATAATTGGCTCGCTATTTCTGCAGTTACTTTTGCACAACAGCTGGAGAAGTATCATTCTAAGTTCATACACCATTTGGGTAGTTTACTTTTAACAGCTAAAGATTGTGTTGTGTAGTGTGTTGCATGGTGACAATCGGTTTGTTTTGTAAAAACAGCAGTTTTTATCTTTTCATTATAGGGACGGTCGAATGCTGTTTGACTACTTAGCTGAGAAGCATGGTGTAAGTATTTTAATTGCTATATCTGTTGGAACTCAGTTCTAAACATCTCCATCCCACCTCCCCCACAGCCAACAGCTCCCGACAATTGCATACTGCCGTTTTGTCTCACATGAATGTAGCTAATAGGCAGGATTCCTAGTGCTGAAGTATTTTATGTGAACCCCTTTGAGCTTGTGTGTTTTATACAAACAAAAACTAAAGCTGGAGCATAGTGTTAGATGCATCCTTGTAACTAAGATGTGCTTTACTTTATAATGCAGAATTTCAACTTTTTTCACAGTATTAGTTTAATCACTAATTCAGTAGCATGGATTAAGAGTGAAGTAGTTTTGTATTGTCTTTAGAGTCTACAGTATCTTTCAAATAACCCAAAGGGTTTTTAAAGGTTAGTATTAAAATGAACTTCTAACAACAGTTTGTTTTACTAGTGAAGAAAACCTTTTTTTGTATTTCTTTTCAGTTTAGGCAGGAGTACCTAGATACACTCTACAGGTACGCAAAATTCCAGTATGAATGTGGCAATTACTCTGGAGCTGCAGAATATCTATACTTCTTTAGGGTTCTGGTAAGTTTTAGATGGGTTTTTTAATGAAATATTTAAACCTCTGTGTTATCTGTACTAAGTCTTAAAATATCATACTTGTGAGCTTTTTTGAGAAAGTTACTGTGCATCAAGGAAAAGTTGAAAAGATTTTCCAGACTCATAATTGATAATTGTTAGTGACTGTTGTCCAGCAATTTTTTGATTTTTTTATGCTAAATTTCTTCAAATTTGTTCTTTACATTTGTAGGTCTTGTGGTAAGATTTAATTACGCAGTATTTCTTGTTTCTTATTTGTTGTTTCCCCGCTGTAAGTGCTTCCTGGAGAAAAACTGAAAAACAGCAAAATGAATAGTTGTTTTGTGCACAAGCATTTAACAGTGGTAAAAAAAAGCTTACAGGTAGATTGAAGATAATTGGTGGTAATGGTGAACTGCCAACTTCTTATCTGAACTCTTATCTGTCTTTTTGTGAATTTTATGACAAATTTAAGAGTCTAAGTCATGTACCTAGGAAATGTAAACAGCTTAAATGAGAATTGTAGAACCAGATCTATCGTCTCTTAAGCAACTCTTCTCATGTTATTGTAATTCATATCATTTGTTAATTGTGGGAGTGAATTTTGAGAAAGAAGATTTAGTGTCTTGTGAGAATCTCAATACAGTCAATTTATTGTTGTACAGTGAATGTGCCATTTTACTCACAAATGGAAATTTAAGGTAACTGTAGCTAGAGCAGCTGCAGTATCTGAAGGCAGTTATTGTGAATAGCTAACTGTAATTACATGATTTGGAACCATCACAGTACTCGTGAACCTCCTTGACTAAAAGTATCTGCTAAATTGGCACCTTGGTATTCTGGAAGATAGACTTCTAAACCATGTATCTCTCAAGGATATGTGAAATGGTTGCTGAACTTAATACGCAGTGATTCACAAGTTGAAGTTGGTTTCTTGCTAGCTGCTTTCTAGTCCCATCTAAAAATATCCTAAACTTTCCAAAATGCTGCTAGAGTAAATAGCAAGAATTTTTGTAATTGACTGTAATTCAAAAAGCAAATTTGTGAAATTAATCCTTAATGAGAATAGGATTGAGAGTAAGAATGAGTTGAATTCTTAGTGAAATGTTGATAAAGCAGAATTCTTATATATGATTTTCAGTGTTGCATGTGTGTTTCGTGCTGAGAGAGGAAATAAGTTACTTGTATAGGTTTGTGGGCAGCTGTCCTTAATTGTTTGTGCTTTAATTCTAGACTTAGCATTATATTCTTATATGTCAACTAATTTAAAAACATGAAGTCCTGTTTTTGTGCTGGTAATAGCTTGGTGTAGAACTTGTTACTAACTCTGATGGGAGATTTTTTTTTTAAAGTTCTGTGTGATGAAACATAACCTGTGAAAGAGCTATTGTAACTGATCTGAGAATAGAATTTGACACTGTCAATGACCTAGTGTAACTCATTCCTGTATAAAACTAACACAGCTTGACCTTAGAACTACCCTTCTAGGAAACAGACTCACTACTGCAAAGTTGTAGTTTTTACTGGACGTTTCTGTAAGAAGTATGTTTTTGTCACAGCATTAACAGAAAGAAGTTTTGAGTATTAACTTTTGTGATGTGGTTACCTGCTGTCACAAGTTCTTTGGAAACCTGCTTTGTAAGAGGTATTTGTTTTAATAGTTCAGAAGCATTCTTACATGGTGTCATAAATCTGGAACTAGTGTAACCTGGTGCTCAGCCATTTAATTGTTTTCTTCTTTTGTTTAAGTTAAAGCTCCCTGCTGCTGCAGTTTGTCTTATAGGATTTTCTAGTTTCTACTTTAGAAGTTTTACTGCTGTTTCCCCTTCTGTAACTGAAGTGCTTTAAGTACATATATATTTAAAGTGTGTATATATGTATGCTTATATACTTCATTTAGGAAGATAGGACTGTGAGAGTTTGACATGCTGCGAGTTTAAAAAAAAAAATTTGCAAAATATTTTCTTCTCTTTTTAGAAGTTAAAAAAAATAATAACAAAAAAATAAGAGCGTGACTTTTATTGCTGTTGTTGAAATAGGTTCCAGCAACAGACAGAAATGCTCTGAGTTCTCTGTGGGGGAAACTGGCATCTGAAATTCTGATGCAGAATTGGGATGCAGCCATGGAAGATCTCACAAGACTGAAGGAGACGATAGATAATAATGTAAGTAAAATCTTGGTCATGTTAGTAAGGTGAGAGGTTAGAGTTCTCAGTATTCAAATTTTGCTATGAATTATTTGCGGTCTCATTCAGAGTAGTTTATCACACTTTCACTACAGACAGTCGTGCATTTCTTAAATGGTGGTGGGAGAATAGAAGGATGCTCAAGAAGAAAAAGTAAAGAAATATCCAAGCTTTCTTTTTCAAATGATTTGCTTTTGTTTTATCATGCTTGAAAATGAAGTTGAGAACTTTTAAGGTAGTTGCAATACACAACAACAAAAAATAAAATAAAATAAAAACAAATCTGTCTCAAGGATGAGCTTGAGAGCAAGGTATCATTGTGAGAAACTGTTTGCTACTTAAATTTCAGATAGTTGTACTGTTCCTTTTCTGTAGAGAGTTAAATGCCTGTATCTAAACTATACTATTCTTGCATGAAAACATTTTTAACAGAAAATGCAAGAAAGATTGTTATTGGAAACAGGTTTCAGTCAATTTCAAAGCTTCCTTACCAGCTACTTGTGAGTTCAGATGAGTACCAGGAACATGAAGGGAAAGAATGGGGCTGCAGTACTAACTCGAAGCAGCTGAAGTGCTTAAGGACCTCTCAGTCTCAGTCTTTCTGTTCGTGGGGCTTCAGTGTCCATATCTGAAATACTCCCCCCACACACAATTGTTCTTTATCTTACATGGCAGATAACTGATGTTAACAAATTTTCCTCTCAAATTTTCTAATCTTTATGAACCTATATGGTTATAATAGACTATTAAATTTAATTTAGTCATGAGACTCCATGTTTTTTGGAGGTAGAACCATAATAGTTGTCATGATCCTGTAAGTGATTGTTACTTGCTATATCCATTCATTCTCAATATGTTGCTTTGCAACCTCTTTGAAGTGTTGTTAAATTTGGAGCAAATCCAGATAAGCTTAGAACTGAGTCCTTATTTGTGCTGTATCAGTTGGTTTAAGTGAAGATAGTTACATTTGTATTTTTTGGCTGGAAATGTTTGTGGTCTTTCATCACTGTCTGAGAGTGCATGGCAAAAATATTCTTCTGATGCTTTAGAAAAGAGACACTGAAAAGCTAGAGAAGCCAAGTAGTTCATCAGATCATATCTGAAGACAGAACACAAGAAACAAAATTCACGATTAAAAAGGGAAGTAATTAATTTATGTTAGTATGGTGATCTTTTGAGAACTGAAATCTATGCTCTTGCAGTGAATTTCGGCAAACAAGTTGGAATGTAATACTGGGAAAAATGTTATCTTGGTCATAGCTTTCAGCAGATTTGTGTTTAACAGATAAGTTAAAAAGCTGGAGGTTAAACTCTGCCTTAGAGTGATAACAACTAAAAGGAGTCAGTGGAAAACCAGTTACAGGTTCCCATCTATTTTCCATGTATTGATGTTCACGTGAACTTTGTGTGTTTTATTTTGGTACCTTGGTTTAAACCAGCATTGTTTTTCTTTTAGTCAGTCAGCTCTCCACTACAGTCTCTTCAGCAAAGAACATGGCTCATCCACTGGTCTTTGTTTGTGTTTTTTAATCATCCTAAAGGGAGAGATAACATCATTGACCTTTTTCTCTATCAGCCACAGTAAGTTGCTTTGTGCTATATTGTTGGGGTTTTTGAATCAGTGAAGAAAGAAGATAAATATGCAAGCTTGTCCAACATTTTCAGTCCACTGTCTCAGAAGTTCTAGTGATATTGGCACGTTATTTTCTAAGCCTTTTTTTGAGTTTTGTGTATAATTTGCTTTTCTTCATGGTTATACTTCCCCTTCGAGGAGGCAGATGGTAAAACAGGAAGAACTGGCCATTTTTTTTCTGGTGTTCAGTGTGTGGAATAACAACTGTTTATGCCGGATTACCAACTCCTACAACATTTTTAGGGTGGTAGGGGAGTATTGTCCTTTATATCTATCTGGTTTGATTTTACAAGACCTATTTGAGAAGGATTTTTGAGGAAAATCTGGGAAGAATAAAAATGCAAATTGAAACACTGCAGACTGTGAGAGGACTGACTTCTTATATCTAGATGTAGAGCTAATGATATCTAGAACAGCTTGGCACCAAGGAATTAATTATCGGTATTATATGGACTGTTCTTTTGCAGTGCTAACCCCCTTTCTTCACCTAGTGCACTGCTGCCTTCTCTCCCCCTGCCCCACCAGAGACCATCAGAGTGTTAATGAATATAACTAATCCTTCTGTATTTGAATAAATGTGCACTGCTATTGTATTTCATAAAAGATGTATAAGCTATTTATTCTAAATGTTATTTTGATGCAAAACTGCATTATCTGAGCTTTATCTGGATTTTTCTCTAGATATCTCAATGCAATTCAGACAATGTGCCCACATATCCTCCGCTATCTCACTACTGCAGTCATAACAAATAAGGATGTTCGAAAACGTAGACAAGTGCTGAAAGATCTAGTCAAGGTTATTCAGCAGGTAAGGACTGAAATCTGATTATTTTCTGTTCCTTTTTTTACTGTGACTGTATAACCGTATTCTAATATGCTTATTCTGGGACTTCATTCCAGTCCTAATTTTCTCTCATTGAACTCATTATTCATTGTGAAGTAAAATGTATATCCTTCAGTGGAAAGGCAGAATAATGTGTGAAGTAGAATGTGCTGTCAATTTTTGCTTTTTTTTCCCCTGTATGATTAAGTGCAGAAAATTCAGCAAAATACTGGAAATAGTTTTGGATCTGATTCTTTTTCGGCCATCCCTACAAGGAATTGTTGTGTTAATAAGATCTTGCTTGCATTTCAAAACAACTGAACTGTGTACACTGTTATGTTAACATTACACTGTATGTTACATATTCCTTTTGAAAATAACAATTCTGTTGGTTTTGAAGTACCTGTTAAGAGATCTTTCTCAGTACTCTTCTACTCTGTGTGGTTCATTATATCAAATTGTCAAATGTTAGAGGTTTTATATATATTTGAAAGCATTTCAGACAGGATAAGTAGAAATTTGTCTGCATAAAGAAAAATGAAGCATTGAATAAAGTGATTTGTGCAGTGTTACATGGTAGGCTAATGATAAAAGGCAAGTCGGTGCATCCTCTAAACACTAAGGTGCTAATAATTCTGCAAGTACTGAACATATAGTAAGCAGTTATATGTTCATCTCTATTAAACTGAAAATGTTATCCAAGACTGTTTCACATAATTAGTGTTAATTACTTGGTTCACAAGTGCAATTTTGTTGTGTAAAACGACCCGTAAAACCAAATTTTAAACATAAATAATGAGATTGTAAATACACTTCTTCTGGGAAGGAAAAATAACTTTGACAAAAAGAGCCTTCTTAGTAATTCCCTTAATCTGCTCGTCTTTTTTGTATGCTAAAGCTGATAATGACAGCTATTGAATTAAACTGTCCTAAAATGTACATTAGGGATGTATCAGAAGGTGTTGTAATTAAGTCTTAATTTACACAGAAGCGTACAGAAGAAGATCTAGTGTTGTTCCTGCCTTGTAATTAAGTACAGTATTCTCTGTGATGTCAAAATAAAGTGTTTTGTATAGGAGAAGTAGCATTATTTGTATTAGCCATGCCTTGTTTGTGTATATTGAGTGATGATTCAATTTAAAGTATCAACTATTCCAATTTCAAAAGCTAGTCCAAATTTAGGAAGAATGTGTTCTACCGTATTTTAAGAAACTAGAGAGTTTGATCCAAAATCAGTTCTATTCAGTGACAGTTTTCTAACCTGAAGATTGCTGTGCTAAATGCTGAAGGTGAAACTGCACTTCTGATTATTTAATGAGACTATTAAAAAAAAAAAAAAAAGCATTTGTGGTTCTTACGAGAATAACATGTGTAGACTTTTTTCAAGTATTAAATTTTGTTATATGTGATACTCAAGTGATCTTGTGGCTTTGGTTTCTAATATTGTTGCCTGACTTTATTTTTTTGCCAGGAGTCCTACACATACAGGGACCCCATCACAGAATTTGTGGAATGCCTGTATGTTAATTTCGATTTTGATGGGGCACAGAAGAAACTGAGAGAGTGTGAAACAGTAAGCTTTACAACACTTTATTTTCCTTTAAGTACAGATCTCTAAAATTCACAACGGCCAGCTAATTTGTTTGAATTGGTACTTGATTCCATCACCAGTGTTTTCTGATAGGCATTAATCCATGTTTTTTTTTCCTAACAGCTCATTTTGTAACACTTATATCCTTAACAGTAAGTCTTGTCTAGCTGTAAAATTATATTTAATCAGTTCCTAGAACAAAAAGTGAGTAAGTGATCATGCATCTGGCTGAGCTTCAGCTTTTCCATTAGTGTTTGAGAAGTGCTTGAAGAAAAGCTTGTATTTACCTTTTATTCTGAAAGATGTGCACTGGAATTGTGATGTTGAAAAACAATATGAAATAACAAGGATAGCTGAGTGCATATTCTTGGAATGAATAAACACAGTTAAAGATACCTAACACTTGGGTTGACCAGTGTAAAAGTGAATACCTGTCATAGCTGAAAGCTAGTGCCAATTCTTATAGCCACTGTTTTGGCTCTTTTCGTTGGTATTGGTCACCTAGTTGGGTAAATTGGAGGGTTAGTAGTTCTGTTCACTGCATAGGGCTGGTGGTCCTGTAATCTAAACTTAATAGGCACGTTTGCAATAGTAAGTAAGCTGGTTTGTGTGCTGAGAATGCTGATGGAATTACAGAATGAGAGAAGACTCTTAAGAATACGAGGGCGGTACTTAAATTTTATGTGTGTCTTAGGGAGGTCTTCAGTAGAGTTACAAGAGCTGTAGACCTTGTTCTATTTTTGAGTCCAACCTCAGTTACCATGTTAACATGTGATTTTAATTTACCAAGATACAGAATTATGAAAATTCCTGTTAAATCTGTAGATTTTTCTCCACATCTTGGAATATGCCAAGAATTGTTTTTAGATGGACTGTTCCCTGATCATGCTTATTGATGGTATGTACAAAAAAAAAAATTACTCTTTCCATGTTTGTTCTCACAGTTCCCTTTCTCCTTAAACTTGCAGGTCCTTGTGAATGATTTCTTCTTAGTGGCATGCCTTGAGGACTTCATTGAGAATGCCCGTCTCTTTATATTTGAGACTTTCTGTCGCATCCATCAGTGCATCAGCATTGGGTAAGGTAACTTTTTAATACTGCAGTTCAGAAAAATCAGTTGCAGGTGTCAGTGTGACAAATAGCATAAACTTTTGTAGTGAAATGTTCAGTCACCAGATGAAACAAAAATCATTAATTAAAATCTAATTGACTCGTTGTCTTTCTAGTTTTATAGCTCTAAAGTGATGTATTTCAATTACAGAAAACATATTTTAAAGTTAAATACCTGTAATTAAATTTAAAACAACCTGTCTCTCTCCCTCCCTCCAATAAACAGACAGTACTCAATTCTACATGAATTGATATGGAATGGTAATGTTAAGTAAATCACTGCAAATACAGTAACTGTTCATTTATAGTGGGTAGAGGTATCCATGTCTGTCTTAAAGGTAATGTTCCTCAGAAGTGATTGGAATTGTATTGACTTTTTCATTAATTAAATAGAAAGCAATAGATCTTTTTTCCCTGTGGCAGAAGGAGTGATCCAGCTGTAAGAAAATGATATTCTTATTAGCAAGAATGTGTCACTTAAATTAATATTTTTAAAAGCAGACTTTTCAAATGAGCCAGCTCCAGTGCCTTTATTGTAGAAACTAATCAAGAAGATGTTATGCATGTTTGGTATCCCTCTATGCTTGGCCTATACCCCTGTTCCCCATAGTTCCACATCCCTTAAAAATCTCTAGAGAACATTGCAGAGATCTGAGACAGCAGAAACCAAAGCTGGTAAATCAATCAAATGCAACGGAATCTTGTTACCAGCTTCCATCCAGAGTAAATGTGTCAGTATCTGGCCCTCTGAGGAAGCAATTTAATGCTCCTTGATTTCAAAAGAAAAGGGTTTGACAGAAAATTGTCTTAAGAGTTTTGGAAGCTTACTAAAAGGATTACTTTTTTCATGAATATTTATAATAGGAGAAAAAGGTGGAAGACTATTACTTTCTGTTCACAATGTGACAGTTGTCTTTAAATGCATCTGGAAAATAATAGTTTTTTTTCATTTGTATCAGCTTAAAATAGTCAATGCATTCAATACTAAAGTTGGTAGAAGACAAATTTTGGGGAGAATTTTAATCAGCTGTAGCGTGTCATGTGAAGCATACTCGTGTAATCTGAACAAATGCTTTGAACAAAATATTTCCATGCTTATGTTCATGTGTTTTGTAAGGAGGCTAATACTTTATCTAAAAATCACTTTAAGCAAAGTATTGCACATTTGGGGATAAAGAGAAATTCTTCATACTGTAAAGGCACAAGTTTTTAATGAAGCTAGATGTTTAAGCTTTTTTAACTGAAGACTAAATGTCTTTCTGAGAAACTTGATTGGCATCAGATCATAGAAGTGATGAGTAGAGAGCCTAGAAGATGCACGTTAAGTATGCTTCAAGTCTTTCTGTTGGAAGATACTGGTAGACTGTGGGCAACATACAAATGATCATTAAGCAAGAATAGCAAGCGTTATTTAACAAATCTAGGTCTATGGTAGGTGGTTGTCCTTTATTTAGCGTTTCTTACTTACTTTATGGTTCATACTGTTTTGTGCCATAGATGGTATTTCAGTTTCCCGTATGATAGAAAATATTGTGGTTTGCTGTGACTCATAAATACATGTAGTGGTGTCTTTATAAGCATTACAGAGTGGTCTGAGGCAAGTGATAAACTGAGTTGAGTTGGACATGGATATTCCTAGCATATACCACTTCAGGTAATCGCATGTGGAATCAATCATCAGTAATAAGATTGCTTTCACTAGGTCATAGTGTTTTAAATGATGGACACAAGCCTTAAATTTCTGCACAAACTGCAACAATCATTAGATTTGGGCTTAAGTGGGGTGCATAAGTATTTCATAGTGCATTCTAGACTTGTTTTGAAGGAATTGGCCCGTCAGAATGTTTTTAATTAAGTTTAAGGCATAGTTCTTGCATTTCTTGCTCCACAAGTGATTTCAAATGCTATTCCTAGAGTTAAAAACTAGTTGGTTATACCACAGTGCTTGATAAATACTGTTTAAGTATTCAGAACAAATTTGAAAATAATTAGTGGAAATCTGCTATTTCTTATGTTAAATAGAAAATAGAGGGCTCATTTAATTTTTTTAACTACTTACATCTGGTAGGCAGCTGATATTTTTCTGAAGGACATAATTCCTTTATCAGTTGTAATTTTAAATTTATATGTGCTAAATCATCCTACAATTAGATTACTGTTTGAAATGTTTAATAGGGAGTAATAGATTAAATGAGTTCAGAATGTGATTTGGTTAGTTTGATATGCCTGTATTTAATTGAAGAGCTGAATATGCTTCATTCTTCTCTTATCTTTTCCTTCTGTGCACTGTACACAACAGATTTGTTTATATATGAAGATGTGTGAAATTTGGTAAACTTTCCTTTTATTCAGAGGAAAATTTAAATAACGTTTGTTAGCGTGAACCTCCTTAGAAAACAGAGGGGTGGAAATAATCCAGACAACTATTTTTGAAACTACCCTTTGAAACCACCTGTAACTTGAAATGGGAGGCAGACGTATTAGATACATATTTCAACAGTGCGATAGGAGAATACTGTTTGTAACACAGTTATGATCAGGTTAAGTCTTCAGTGCAATTAGTTTGGAAGGATCGAATGCTTTTTGGCTGTGTAGCTTTACCGGGGAAGTACTTAGTGTTGTGAATCCATGCACTTAAGGTGGTGCTGGCTGCATCAGTGTGGCCTGCAAGGGGACTCTAAGATGGAATCAAATAGCTGCAAATGCTGAAATTAGATCATCTTTTGCCTTATAGGTTTGATAAAGCTTTAGGGATTTTTTTTTTTAATACTGGCATGTGTGTATATATATTCACTAACAGTTAGTTGTTTTGTGACTTGGTAACTTCAGTTATTTTATGTTAAAACTTTAAATCCATGTAAATTTCAAAGTTAAAAGTTGAGAAGTCTTTTTTTTTATATCCCTCTTTGCCCTCTGTCACTTTCATTCTGTAACTTACAAATTTTCTAAACGCACGTGCAAGAAGAAAATATCCATACAGAAGCTGTACAGAGGTGTGCGACTTCTGTCATGTATGCTATATGCTTGTTCATCTCACACTTTTTAGCTAACAAAAAAGCCCACCTCTGAAGAAGCTGAGCTAGTAAAATATAGACGTGAATAAAGCAATTTATAGTGCTTAGTCCCATGTTCAAGGCTGATAGTATGTAGGTGTAGAGAATCTGTATTCCTTCTAAAAGCCATCTTGAGGGTTCAAAAACTTCCTAGGGCTGTGTTTACATCAGCAAGTGGTGGGGTGGAAGAGGAGTGGATCTACAGAGGAAAAAGTGCTGAGGATCCCGGCATCCCCACTCCTCCATGTGTTCCGTGTTAAACTAGTTCTAATTTGACTAAACTAAACATAGGCTTGACCCCTCTTACTAGTTAGAGCACACTGTACTTTTTGAGTACAACTTATAGTTTACAATCTGATTAGATAGATTGTAAAGAAGACTCTGTAGATAGTCTAGCCAGGTAGACTAGCTAATAATTAATAGATTATCAAATATTAGCTTGATGGTAATTAGTATCAAAATGAAAATGACTTTCAGGTGCAGAAAAATGTGTAAGCAAGATCCTGTAAACTGGTGAGAAATTGACCTTGTGCAAATCCAGCAGAGCC
Organism: Anseranas semipalmata; assembly: GCA_013399115.1. Lineage (NCBI taxonomy): Eukaryota > Metazoa > Chordata > Aves > Anseriformes > Anseranatidae > Anseranas > Anseranas semipalmata. The sequence continues at coordinate 44,120 of VXAA01000089.1, read as the reverse complement.
AGCTGGGTTTTTGGTCATATCTGTAGCCCTTACCTCATGTTTGTCACATCAGTCTGAAAGCTGACGGAAGAATGAGCATTACAAATATCCTGTAGGAGCCAAGTGCCAGCAGGAAACTAGGGGAGTTGGCTGGAAAGCCACAGGAAACACCATCAGAGGGAATTATTTGTGGGCAAGTATTTGTGCCCGTTGCATTAAGCATTTTCCTTTGTGTTCCCCTCCTCCCCCATTCCTCCTTGAAATTGCCAGAAGTTTGTGCGTCTTTGAATGCGTAGTGTATTTGTCACATCTTCTATACCAAGCTGTGTGTTCTCATGACACTTTTTTCTGGAACTTCAGAGTAAAGTTTGTTGCTAATTGAGTTACTGTCAAATGCTTTCCTGGACTAATAATTACTCTAAACTTTCGTGACTACTGGCTGGGTTTAAATAAGAGTAAAAGCAATTCAATTTTTTGCTTTATATTGATGGTTGGTGTTTTATGTTGTGGAGAGATTACTTAATAGACAATCTTCCAAAGAATTTTCATGTGGGCAAGGTTTAATAGAGGTGTATATATATATTAAAAACTGTACAGGCCAAGATTTAAGTGCAAAATAACACATTCACAGCCAGTAGGTGTATACTTCAAGAAGTGATTTCCTTATTCAGAAAGTCTTAAGTAGTGACAGTTTTTTTTAATCTTTTTATGAAGGGGAAGAATAAAAGAGGGGTGGGGGAGATGTGAAAGGGTTTATGTATGTAAGCTTTAAAGTTATTTCAGTCAAAGGAAAGTATGCCTTCCAAGTATGTGATATTTATTGAAGACAAGCTTTGTGCTGTGCTAAGTTTGGTGTGTTGGTTTAACGCATATTCCATAGACCCTGAATATATTTACCAACATGAGAGAGGTTGTATGTCAGCTTTTGATAAGTCTATTATCTTCCAGTATGTTGGCAGATAAACTAAATATGACTCCTGAGGAAGCGGAAAGATGGATTGTCAATCTAATCCGAAATGCACGATTAGATGCCAAACTGGATTCAAAGCTGGTAAGATTGTATATGTGGATCAAAGTGTATTTGTTGAATTTTCATTAAATTTATTTTGTTTTATTCAGAAGCAGCAAGTTCTAATTTGTTTTTTCTTTGCCCATAAAGTGTAGCGGACTTCACTTACTGTGTTTTAATCCTGTGTGAGAGGTGACTTGTGAAAGCTTTGAAAGCAGAGCATTAAATTAAAGGCTTTTGCATTCTGAGTGACTGTTAAATTTCCCCTATCTTTATTGTGTTTTAGGGCCATGTAGTTATGGGCAACAACGCAGTCTCGCCTTATCAACAAGTGATTGAAAAAACCAAAAGCCTGTCTTTTCGTAGTCAAATGTTGGCTATGAACATTGAGAAGAAATTGAATCAGAGTGGTAGATCTGAGGTTGGTATAAGCTGCATTTTTCTGAATTCCTGTTACCTTTTTTGTGAGTAATATTAAAGTATAATTCTAATCTGTTCCTTCGTTCATCAGATGTGCCTAATTCTAGTTCTGGCACCAGGAGCTAAATTGGAAGAGGTTTATTTCTTATAGTGAGCATTAGATAGCAATTCTGGTTTTCTTCTTGCCTTTCTTCACGTTACAAAACAGAAAAAAATGGAATGCCAAATTAGTTGTTTGTCATCATTTGATTCTGTACTTCCTTTCAGTGGTCTCCTTCACTACCTTAAAAGGCTAGTTTTGAAGGGTGACATTTATGAAAATATTTATATTATTTTTTCCAAGTGGATTGTACTTGAACCATTCTGAATGTTGAACACTGAGCTAGATGGCCCTATACCTCACACATTGGTGCTCTCTGACAATACTGGGTTTTGAGTGAGTATTCCTCCTGCAGTGTCGTTTGTAATCGAAGTATTTGTAGGTAAGTACTATTGGGAGAAGAATAAACGATGCTTAAGACTGAGGCACGGAGGAGCTGTGCAAAACCCTGATGTTTAAACCTACTTCATTAAGGACTAGAGAATATAATGAGGTTGGCCACCAGTGAAAATAAGAAAGTTGGCAAGATAGTCAGTTTTTTTGCCTTTGTTCATCTTATGGGAAACTTTGCAAGGAAAAAGAATAGTGTAACATAGATGACTGAGGTGCACTAAGGATCTGGTGAGAACTTTTTTTTTTTTTTTTGAAAAGTATAACAACTTATAAAATATTAAAAGCTTTATTGGGCACCCTCACTACTTGGCTAAAATATTGAGGTAAGTTGGACAAGCAGTGGTAAATTGGCTTATTGTATTAGACGGAAGTCACATTAAACTTAAGTGATGCTATCTTCTTTAGAGAATATAGCTGCCAAATTATTTTTGTTTTATTTTGGAATGCTCTAGAACTTCATTTTCTGAAGCTACTAGGTTGGCGGACTCTGGTGTACAACTTAATTATATTATGTACTTCTGCGACATCAACACTTGTTTTAAACTTAAGGTGTTCCTTTGCTAACCAACAATATGTCCAGTTTATAGCCATGTGTTGGTATTAGATTTTAAATCATTTCTCCTAAATGGCTGAGTAGCCAACGGGTAGGATAGTAAATTCTCCTCTACTAATCCTTACTTTATTTATTTTTAGGCACCTAACTGGGCTACTCAAGACTCTGGCTTCTACTGAGATAACTGTGCAGAGGGGAAGAAATCAGTTTTCATTTGACTAAAAAGCATATAATAAATATGTAACCTTTTTGAGAAAAGGTAATTGTGTTTCATCTTAAAATTATTTGAATAAAATTGGCTACTTTTAACAATCTGCATTATCTGTAATTTTAATAGTTTGGAACTTAATTATGTTGTATCGGGCTTTTTAGTACAATGGTATTCCGGAGCCTTTTGAATCACAGTTAACTGGATTTCCTTAGCACCTTTGTTCCGCAGAATATCACATAGCACCTCCAAGCCAGAAAATCCAATATTGTTTTCAGGGATCTGTGAAGTATAGTGACTGAGCAGTGAGGTCAATGCGAGTATTGGAAAGGCAGAGACACTGTCTGGGCACACAATTTTGCTTTTAAGGTTGAGGGAAAAGGTAATGATTCCCTTTCATCTTACACCAACCAGGTACTTTCTTCCCTCTTTTCCTAAAGTTCTGGAACCTATCCGCATGTAGCAAGTTATTTTAACTTCCCAACCTTCCTCCTGTAATATTTTACAGGCTAGAGGTTTTTTTTGCATTTCTAGCTAAATTTAAGTACTTACTGGACAACTAGTAAGATGCCAGAGCTGGCAAAAGCTGAGTTGCAGAATTTCTCATGTAAAGAGAAGGAGGACCCTTCTACTTCATGGCTCAATCATAATTTCTTAGAAGGTATTTGGTAGCAGTTCTGGCTTGAAGTGTTTCTATTCTGATCCTGCTCCACTATCATAACATGCTTGTGTTGCATACGCCAGAGGAACTTTGTGGCCGCACTGCACTGTGAAGAGGATTAAATAACTAATTGGGTCTGAAGTATCAGTCAAATACGATGAAGTGAGATGCCTTAATAGGTAGGATTATACCAAAAGGAAACTTTTTAAATCAACTGTATATTTTGCTTGAATACTCTGAATTGGTTAAATATTTTTAAACTACCCATGTCCTATCAATGCTGTCTTTTTGATTGCTTGAAGCTGTATTTTTTAATGCGTCTTATAAAGAAAGCTGTACTAGGTAATCTCTTATGATGTACAAAAAGATGTAAAACCACCTTGAAGATGAATCCTAATGAATGCTAGTACTTTTCTGTTGATGGTATGCTGAGAACATATCTACAGAATTGTGGAATGCTCAGTAACATACAAGTATGGCCTTCTTACGACTGACTCCTCAAAAATTGGCATCCAGACTGCTTCAGTAATGCATTTCTGCATTGTGCTGTGTAGTGAAAAGAGAAAATTGAATCATTAGTAATAGTGAAAACATACTTCTTCCTCAGATTTCTGCAAACTTAATATTCGCATTATAACAGACTGGGTGTGTGCAATGTGTCAGCCAGGAAATAAAGTCATGGGAACTGATTTGTCTGTGAAAATAGCAGGTGTCTCTCTTTAAAGGTGATTAAAATTCAGGGCAGATTTTTATCTTTATGCTCCCATGTCTTATCCCATACTATGTACAATACCAAACTGGGTGGGTGAGGAGTAATCCATATGCTGGAGGGTGAGGTTGGAATGCAGGGAAAGTGCGGCAGGCTGGAGGAATGGGCTGATGGAAACCTTCTGAAGGTCAGCAAGGCAAAGTATGAAGTCCTGCATCTGGGATGGAGTATCATCAGGGGCCATGGAATGAATGGAAAGCAGCTTTCCTGAAAGAGACCTGGCAGAATGGTGGACAGCAAGGTGAACACCAGTCAGCAGGTGCTCTTGTGGTCTTGCCATGGGCATGTGTCTTTCCACAACATCCTGTCTGAGCTTTATTGGCAAAGCCTGGAAGCGGCAGGTTTACAGAAGTGATTATTCCCCTTGTGAGAACACAGCTGGAGTACAGAGCTCAAGGTTGGGGCTCCCTAATACAAGGCAGATACAGATCTTTTGGTGCAAGTCCAGTGGAGATGGCCACCAAAAGGGAAAGGAGGCAGAGCACATGAGATAAACAGCTGAGAGAACTGAGTACATCCTTTAAGAAAAGAAGGTGAAGAACAGATTATTATTTTTTTTTTATTGCTGTCTGTGGTACATAATTGGAGGCTTCACAGACAAGCCCATACTTGAAGGTCCATGGGGCAAAGATGAGAGGTAATGGGCATGGATTGGAACATGGGGAAGTATCAATTAGATTTGAGGGGAAATGAAATTTTTGCTATGATGATGGTTAGGCACTGGAACCAGTCACCCAGAGAGGCTGTGGAATCTCTACCCTTAGAGGTGCTCAACTCAATAAGTATGTGACTGCCTTGATATGCTTACAGCTTTGAGTTGGACGCAGTGACTTCCAGAGGTCCTTTCCAATATAAATCACTTTGTGTTTTAATGTGTCAAATCTATTAATATACTCATTTATTTTAAAACATACTATCTTTAATTCAGCAGAGTGTTTGTAGTGGTTTCCAGTAGAGAGTTTAATGTCACTTATCAGTGTGTTACAGCTTAATCCTGTATTGCTCATACTTGTAAAAAGGGGGAAAAATCATACTGACATTCATAACTTCTGAAGAGAAGACAATCATTGTATGGGGTGTTTGCCAGCAGTATTCTACCATTCCCTAAAGGACTACAGAATAATACAGTTAAAATTGGGGTATGTGTGGGATAGGGATGTCATTAATTACAGTTTCTTTAGCCTTACTCTTTTTGTAAGAGCATTAGTTTTCAGTTGCTCCCGTGCTCAGTAGGCATTCCCATTCTGCCAGTAGCTTCTCCTGCATGCACACACTGGCCAGTTCTGCTGTCACACAGTGCCCCTTGTACTATGCAACTGTTTGTGCCTTGGAAGAATTAATCTAGCTTTAATAAATGTTGTATATTGATAAACATTGCTTATTAATACCTATCATCTTGTGACCGTCAAAGCGATTGTGCTAGCCTGGTGGAAATACACAGCTGAATTGTGGCTGGACTGTATATACCAACACAGAAAGTCGATCTACTGCACAAGGATTCACTTTACGAATGAGCAGGATTGGTTCCTAGGATGGGGATGAGGGGTCAGACTCAGAGCTGCAGTTAGCAAGTTGCCTTTGGAGGGTAGTTTCCTAGGGCTGAGCATGCTCTTTACTTTTGCCCAGTTTCTTACTGTTTCTCAAGTTTTCTCTGCAGAGAGTGACTAGATTGCAAAGTGTGGATTTGTTCTATATCATTACAGCCCCAAACTACTAGGTTTAGAACAATCCAGATTGTGTAATAGCCATGTTCCCTGTTTGATAACACAATCACAGAAGTACTGTTGTGTAATAATTAAAGAATTTTTAAATGAGATAAAATTGGAATGTTCTTGTAAACAGCAGGGAAATGGCCCACATGCGGCTTTCCTTTTGACGGGAAGAATTTACTTAAGAGTAGTCACTGAGTTTTAAAATCATCTTGTCTTGTGAGCACAATATTCTTACACTTTCGATTCTGTTTTTTTTTTCCAACTTTCACTTCTCAGGTTCATTAAAAGGTGTGTACAGATTAGCACTGCTTAAATTCTTGGTAGTTTCCCTCAGATATTGAGTGAAACATCATTTTTATGAACAGTTTTGAGACTTGAGAGTTCTTCCATATATAAACCTTGAAGGAAAACCTACAGTACCTTCTGTAAATGTGTTGCGCACCTAAATGTTGTTTTTGTCATACTTTCCAGGTGTGACAGACCTGGACCAACTGGCTACTGTGTGTCTCAGAGGGTTTTTATTGAAGGGTTCAGTCCAGTTCACAAAATCCATCACTGTTAGGGCTGATTCACATGCAGTAAATGATTGTGATGGTTTTGCTCTATTCCAGGAAGCTGGAAGTGTGAAGTTTATCCAACTTACTGGAGATGTAAAACTTCTATGTGTTTTTTTGTTTGTTTTTTGTGGCTGTTAGGGGCAGTGTCTTTCTTTCACCCTAGCATTTCAATCCTGCTGTAATGATCACTGAAGCCTTTGACTCCATTATGCAGTCACGTAGGCTTCAGAACAGGAATTCAAAATGATAATTCGTACCACTTTCCAGAAGAGACATTTACTAGTCAGTTCACTAAAACAGAAATTACAAAAAATGATGTGAAATTCAGACCAAACTATGTTCACTGGTGATATCTTCGTAGGTACCTGCACATATGTTGTAAGTAGTTTCTAATTTTCTAAGATTTTGATTTCGGAAGAATGTTTTGTTTGTTTTTGTTTTTTTTTTAAATAATTTTATATCACTTCTGTCAGCCATCTGGTGTCTCTGCCTATGAGAAGCTGTAAAAGACTATTCATGTCCCTTTTAAAAAAAATAAATTAAAAAGTAAATAATAATTAAAAAAAAACATGGAAGTGGCTATACCACCAAAGAGGAGTGCATCTGTTCTGAAGCAGTTAGGGTATGTTGCTAAAATCATTCTCTTAAATAGCGTAGGTCTTGCTTTTGGATGGAAGAGGGATGCTTCATTCAAGATGTTAGTATCCTGGAGGCTATAAAGGGCTTTAGTTCCAGGTGACTCTCTTTGGTGAAATAAATGTGTGCTTTCACTCACCCAGATGGAATTTAGTCCTCTCTTTGTGTTCTGTATGTGTTGGCACAGCTATTTAGAGAGGAAAAATTCTCTTTAACCCAAATCTAAAAGTATGAGCATTCACTGGTCAGGGTTGTAGCAGTGCTCAGCCCTGAGTCTTGCTGAACTGCTTTTCTGCTCAAGTAAACGTGTGCTCAGTACAGCTTGTTGCAGTGAGTATCGATAACATGTCTGATGTTGTGCACCTAGGAGGTCTTGAAAAAAATAACTGAGTTATGATTGAAATACGTAGGGGAGAGAGAGCAAAAGAGGGAAGGCAAAACATGTTCTCAGCCAAAGGATGAAGCTGTCTGGAGCACGAGTGTTGCGAGAGGTTGGCAGTAGATGAAACTTGTTTCAAGCATGACAATTGCAAATTCCATCATAACTTTCCATTGACTAAGCTTTAGAAATCTCATTAGTAGTGATGTTTTATAAACATCCGAGAACAGTTGCCCCCACTTTTAAATTACATGAGGATAGGATCGACTTTGTGCCTCTTGTTTTGGCTTTGTTTTTACAAAAATATTTGTTGTAACTGCTTAAAGAAGTCCTTGGAAGAGAGGAAGAACATTTTAAGACTTCCCCCTTTTTATTTTCCTCCCAACGGAGGAAGGGAAGAAAGGTTGAAGATGGGGAAATCTTTTACTTCCCCTCCTGCAAGGGATTTTTTTTTTTTTGAACAAAGTTGGTTGGTTTTTTTGTTTGTTTGTTTTTGTTTTTTTTTTTCAATAAATTTGTTGAGTGTTTACAGTATTGTATTGTCAAATTTTCCTTCTTTGGTAGAAAAGAAGGACTGTAGTTTTCTGTCTTTAAAAACGTGTAATCTGTAAAGCTCTGATTTTTCAGGGGATTAAAATGTTATGGTTTTCATTTCTTTTTTAAATAAAATTTTTTATAGTTTCACAAAGTTTTCTGTATTCTTACTGTAAAAATGCCATCAGAAATTACACCTGTAGAAGCCATTCAAGATTTTTTAATCAAGAGGGAACAGTGCTGCCTCCGATAAAGGGCTCCTTTTTATAGCATGTAGAGGTGTAAGAATGGTGTGAGGAACTCCCAGCCTGTGAGTTATATTCCTTCCCTGTAATTAGCTGACAATTATTATGTAGACTGCAATATCCAAGAGGAAAGCAACATCAGATGCCTGTGAGCTGTACACTAAAAAAAAAAAAAAAAGGTTTCAACACACCAGCAGCTTGGAAAGGCAAGCATGTTATTCTCTACTCCAAGTCATCACTGCGTTTTATGGCCTAAGACTGTGCTGTGCCAACATCTGGTAAAGAAAATACTGTTTTGTATTATATAACAAAAATAATAGATCAAGTTGTTAAGAAAATGTTTTGACATATGCTATGTGATTGCAATACATATGGTTTAGGAAGTTGTATACCTTTCTATTTTAGTAATTTTAATACATTGACATTTTAAACTGAAAAAGTATTTGGGCACTGCAGCGATGGTAACAAAGGCCATGTAAACGTGTACTGAGGGTGGCTGGCTTTGCCAGCAAGAACTGAGGATTAGATCCTCTGAAGGTTGCTCCTACACATTGGTGTAGGCTGCCAATTTGTATTCAGCACCATGTTCCACCTAAAAGCGTTCAGCACTTCTCCTTGCATCTGAAATGGCAACATGGCAGGTGGAGGGCCATTTGTCATTCATTACCTTCTTGGAAACCCAGAAGCTTGCAACGCCAAAATGGTGCTGCAACACCCTTCAGTGAGGTCCCCAGATGAAGAAACAGCTCTGGGACTGGAGCCCACAGAAGAGGGAACCACTTTGCATGTGAGATGCAGCTCAAGTGTTCTCTGTGCCTTGTCATACCTATCTCTTGGTAAATGAATGCAACAAGTCTTGCTTCTTTTTGATTAACATTAAGTAAGCAAAGCCTTTCAAATATTTTTCAGGGCTTTTCAAAATTTTCAGGGCTTTCAAGCTACTACATCTCTTTGTATTAACACAGTATCAGCAACTCTAATCATGAACTAGACATAAACCTGAGTGTACACAAGAAATACCCATATTATACAACTTTACCCCCAAGGAGTTCACGTTCTAATGAAAAAAAAAAAAGTAATTGAAACCATAAGATAACAGAGATCAGTGTAACAAGTTTGTATTAGTAAATATAGCAATGCATTGGCAAATCCCCAGATGCAGAGATTCCTACCACAAGTCTTTAAGGAACATTTTGAAGGCAAACAAGGATGGGTTTCTTTTGTGGAGCTCATTCTGAGGGTGACAGTGAAGAGAATAGATTGAAACTGTGCCTAAAGGGAAATGGAGACCAAGGGCAACAACTGGTTGAGAGAGCTCGTACCCTATGGGCACAATACAAATAGTGCTGTACAAATAGCCTTATGAGGTTACAGATGCAACAAGAGATTTACCTTGAATATTCTTTAACAGGAAAAGCAGCAAGATAATGAAGCTAAATGCTTTAAATTGATATGGAGGCTGATGCTTTCTTTAATGGATGATGGAATGTCCTTGCCAGGTTCACACTGTAGTTGTTGATCAAGATTTGCTGCCAGCACATCAGGGAAGTTTCTCATAAGCAGTTTTTCTTCCAAAAAATAAAATAGAATAATGAAATCACTTCAAGAACTGCTTAAGGTTTTGAACTGTGTGGAGCAAAAAATGATGTGAGAAAAGTACCACTTTGATGTTACATCTAAGCTATTTAGCTATGGCCCTGTTCCTTCCTTTGTGTTAGTGGTGGTGTTTACATGACCACCATTTTTTAGGTATTGTTTTCTGGTTGCTTAGTGTGCTAGATGAGTTCACCGTGGACTTGGATGAACGCAAGCTCGAGGGAAAGCCCAGGGAGTGTGTAGAACGGGGAAGGAAGGACTGTTCCTTTCCAGTGCTGTCTGTCTTGTCCTGGTTTTAGAGCACAGAAGCACCACCAGGCTGTACCTTCATGCTAACTGGAAATGTAAGGACTAAAGCAAGAACTGTTGGAATTGTTGGAACCAGGAATAAGCAGAATGGAGGAAGGCAGTGAAAAGCACTGTGGGCACATTGTTGGAAAGAGGACTTGGCTTTCCTTGTTCCTTCTGTAGCTGTCTAGGTGTACTATCTTTGTAAATAAAAAAGATGACAACAAACTAATTCCCACCTCCTCATAGCAGAATAATGCAGCAAAGACTTCTGAGGCTAGTGGGTAACAGCATGGTATGGTGTTTAGTACCGATAACAGACTGCCGGTAAACTACATAGGAGATGCACGTGAGCTCCCCGCAGACACATTCATGAACCCAGTAGCCTAAGAAAGAATGACAACTGGCAGCAGGAGCAGTTATGAAAATAATTCATTACCATATCTTAGCAGCAAGCTAACAGGTTATAAAAATAACTTTCTTCCTTGCTTGTGTCATTCAGTCCTGATTGAATAAACTATAATTTAAATAAATGAAAATGCATATCTGCAAGCCTCCTAATGAATATTTTCATTTTGTATGACAATAAGCAATGCTTTACAAAAAGCAAAAACATCATTGAATTATAGCTGTCTGAAGATACCTTAAGGTGTTGAAGCAGATGATGTTTATGGTACCTTAGCAGCCTGAGCTAGGCAATAAGCTACTCCTCAGCACCTTCCTCGATTCCACTTCAAACACGTCTTCACAAGTAGGATGTTTGTTTCTTGCTCAGTGCATCCTCAATGCTACAGGGGCATTTTAAATTCAGATGGTGTACAATCCCCTTTTCCCCTGTGAAGGAGTAGGCTTTATGGTGGCAGGTAGACCAGATACAGCACTCACCCATCCACACTGTGCTAATGGCATGGACTAAACTTCTCTGTCTGCTGTGTCCCCGAACATCTCTTATGTGAGGGTTTGCATTCATATATTACGGCCACTGGACAAATTTGAACTTGAGTACCAGGTAAAATCATGATGCAGTATAAACCTATTCCTTAGCTTAAGGAATCTGAAAACATCTATGAGTTAGGTTGCGGTGTTGGAGTTTGTCTTCCTGGAGATAACTAATTATCAAACCTCTTCATAGACACCTCAGTATAGAAATTTTAGTGCTAACAACGTGAAGGTTTAAGCTTCTTTCAGTAGGTTGAGCTTCTTAGTACAATGAACACCCAGTGTACATAGAAGGATTTGGCACAGGAAAGCACTTAGATGCTTGTGAGAGCTGTACAGGCAGCTGTACGAGTGTGGAGAGGTGTTAGCCCAGCGCTGGCCGGGCTGGAAGCTGCACTACGTGAGTTTTTAAGAGCTGGGGAAGTGCAGGTTGTATTCCTCTGATAATGACCATTGGCAGCATATGTGGAAGTTACTAGGACAACAATCTTTCTTTTTTATACCCATGTTGGGAACACTTACTTGTCCCTTAGTGAACAGAGGATATGGTATTTACAGAAAACTCGTGCTGTGCCTAAGAGCCATTTATTCAATGCACAGAGAAGCGTCAACTTTGTGGCTAAGCTGCGAGCCTGGATGTGAGAGGATTAAGACTGTATACATCACCTCAACACAGATTTCTTGTTTAATCTCATGAAAAGGAAGCATGGAATCTTTGTGTCTGCACTTAGGAATTAAAATACCATTTTGGAGTTTCATGATCTTAATTAATTTAATTATTTCAGTATGTTTTCATATCCTGCTACTCTGTAGGGGCCACAGAAAGGCAAGGTATTATTAGTTCAGATGATACTTTGTTGTTGTTGTTGTTGTTGTTGTTTTTTCCTATTTTTATTTCTTTAAGGAACATTTTTTCCCCCCATGACACCAGATGGATATATTTTTGAGTAAGCAAAAAGGTGATGATATTGACACAGTAAGTGTTAATTCTACATCAAACTGTAGGTCATTCTTCTCTCTTACAGGAACCTTGTGATGTATATCTCCTCCATGTGAAAACCTTTTTGCTAATGATTTTTAGAAAAGAACAAAGATTTTTTGTTTTTAATGGAGGAAATTTTGATTGTTGAGCATATATACAACAATGGGTAACCTGTTTATTTCTTCTCTGTGGGTTTATTTTTGACCTAACTAGGGACTATTTGTTCAGTGTCGTGCTTTTCTTACCATATATTTAGGAAAAGGCTTATTTCAAGTAATTTCCTCTCCATTCCTCACTGCACACTGCCTGAAGGATCTGAAACTCACTGAAGGCAGACAGCCTCCAAAGTTTTGAAAACATTTATTGGAAAGCATTAGTACAAAAAATATAGTTCAGTATGTCGTATGATTTCAATATAAAGGAAGTGTTACCAAGAATGAGAAATGTCAGACAATTTCCATGGGACTACAGAAGGTTCAAATCAAGTTAGAAGAAACAAGGACACTCATCTATTTTGGCTTTCAACATGGTTAGGTATTAGTTTCTAGTACTAATTCAACCGGTGTTTTCAAAGAACATATAGTCTCAGTTCTGAGGGCTAAAATTACTTGCACAGCTCAAAGGTACTAATAATTTGCAGTGCCCCCACCCACCCACAAAGTAAACGGAATTTGTGAGAGGTCGAGCACTTGTGATCACCGAGTTATTACTGGTATGTCCAACTATAGATCGAGGAACCTAATTTAGACAGCCATGTCATTTCAAGCCTTGTTTACATTGTATAAAGTGCCATAGGAGCCCTTTGGATAAAGGTGCTTTGTTTAAGAGTACAGTGAAGGAATACCCATGGTGTGAAATGAGCTTTCTATATTGACTTCATGCAATCCTCATCATCTCCCCTCCCCCCCCCAAAAAAAAATATCAGACTGCATCTTGTTATATAATTTATGTGTCAATTTTGTCAAAAGGAGAGCTTGTGTTACTTGGAGGGCCTTCATGCCAATTCCGAAATGAAAAGCAACGCACACTGCCAGTACAGCAATTGCCTTCGGGCTTATTGAATTTCTTTCTTCACTCCCACTCACCACCAAAACCATCTCAGGAAAAAAAAAAAAAAAAAAAAAAAATCCCCAAAAAGGCTTGTTAGAAGTCAGCAGAACTGAAAGCTGACAAAATGCTAAAAACAGAATTTCCTGGAAAAAAAAAATGTATTAAACATTATTTATAGCCTATCATATATGTGCTTCACTGATGTATAGAGCTAGACTCAGTGGGACTGTTTAACATATAGGCAGAAGAAGTCACAGAGGTATATGTTGTGTTTAAACGTGTGGATTTCAGTAGCCCACCAAGTTCTCTGTATCTTCGCTTGCTCTGCCAGATTCTGAATTTATCCTGTGGAGGGGGTCAACACAGCCTCTCTCTTTCACCTCCTCTGTGCATTAACTCTATACGTGTCAGGAAAGCAAATAGGATATAAAAAGATATCTATAAACTGGCAGTATCCATCTAATTAACTAACTGTATCCATCAATTTGTATAGATTGCATCAACTCAAAATCGCCAACTACACCTCAGTGGGGAATCTGAGATGCACTACTTGCCCCACACAGTTTTTTTCAGCTCTGTGATATACTTGAACTGAGGAATTCTTATGGACTCATGTGAGGGAGTCAAGAGGAAGGATGCAAAGGGAAGCCACGGGGAAAGCCTCTGCTCTGGAGAAGAGTTTGAAAGAGATGTCTAAAGAAACAGGATGCAGCAAGTAGAGGGGAAGCCTGGGGAAAGCACAAAGACAGCATGAAACAGCATGAGGCATATTGTGGAGAAAAGAGATAAAAGAAGCTGTTAGTTTTAAGAAGAATCGAAAAGTACTGAGCAAATGTAGGAGCAGAGATGCAGACAAAATAAAAATTGTTAATGGCCATGAATATGCAGGAGATGTGTTAAATTTGCATCAGTGTAAGAGGCTTGTTGGCTAGTAATGTTGCAACATTTTTTCTAAGTATCTGTCAGCTTTAGTTAGCGGCAATAATGGGGCTGTAAGAGCTGGGCAAAGCAGGATGGGAAAAGAGAGAGGATAAAATGGGCTCTGGTGTTTGTCTCTTAATTTTACCCATTTTCTGTGTGTTGGCTCATTAAGAATCCTGCCCATCTTCCAAGAGAGAAACCAGTTTGGTTTCTCCTTGAAAAACTTTGTTTTTTCTCTAATGTAAGATAAGATATTTTAGGCACACCATGCTGTGTGCATGGAAATATTACAGCTGAGGAGTTAAATGGCAGAAACAAAAATGGAATAATAAGCTTGAGGAAAGTAGTCTCTTTGGCAGCTGGTTGGAGGTTTTGGTTAGTAGCTATAACAATCCAAAGGCTTCTAGTACCACAAGCTTCTTTCTTTCCTTTTTGGTTTATTTGTGATGAGAGAAGAATGACAGAAAAGATCCAATTTTAAATTTCCAACATACTTATATATTTTTTTCTCTTGTGTTGGAACGCTGATTTATTAAGTGACACCGAAGCAGGCTCGCCGCTGGGGGAATGGCACACGAGCGCTCTCGCTATCAATCTGACAAAAGCTCCAAACTAGAATTTGCATAAGAGCTCTTATACAATGCCACAAATAAATAATATGATGTGGGGATGGCTGAGAGCAAGGAGTCGCCACAGTCCAAACCTCCCAGAGCTAGAGGAGTCATCTGGCTGGAAGATCGTTGGTTTGAACAAGGGAGAAAATACTTCTCATACTGGGGGAGCCTGCCAGGAACCATAAGAATCGGTTTATTATTGCTAGATTGATCTGAAATGAGGATAAAAATTACAGAGCATGGTTGTTCCAAGCACTATAGGTGGCTTGTTGTCCTGATGCTGTCAAATAGCAAACCTGGAGTATCAAACTAGAGATATAGCCATCATGTTAGTCAGGATCTTCCAACCCCAGAGCTGCCTTTGGGATCCTCCCACTTGTGCTTTACCAGAGGTATCTGTCAAACTAGTGAATGGAAAAGGTACAAAGTTCACTGAAGAATTAGCGCCTAAAGTCTATTCTTTAGATCCACCTGACCTGCCCCAAAATTTTTATTAAATAGCTGTGTGGTCACACCTTCACACACACAAAATGGAGGTGCAACCATAGCACATGAGGGTGTATCTGATCTAGATATCAGTAGCAATGAGGATGTTACCTTGTAGGACTCAGCACAGATTCAGGATGTATAAAAGGTCCCAGTGTCCTTGGCAGTTTGTACAGCCCACGGTGAGGCCCACACAGCTAGCTCTTCCCTACCACCTGCCTCCCAGGTGACACTTGCAGTGCAGATTTAGTAACACCCAGCACAATCCCCCAAACTATACCAATGTTAGGATTGCCCAGTAAATATCAAAAAGTCAGGGTATGCCAAGGCTGCTACGGCAATATTGTCCTAGCCACACTGTATATTCGTGAAATTTTCTGTCTGGCTTTGAAGTGAACAGTGTAGCTAACTATACTTCTACATATAGTGTCAAGGGTATAAGAGTTTTACTGCAAATTTTACTTGGATCCTCTAAGACCGAGAGTATGGTGTTTTCTTCATTTTTAATTTTTGTTTTTAACCATAACTCTGTTGATAAAGAAAGAAGAAGGAAGAAACATGTTAGTTAGCACACTAGGTTCTGTGTGTTAGTTTAGCAGGCAGAAATGTGTAAGAACAGTCAGTATTCAATCATCTTTCTTCAGCCAGCCAGTGGGATCACAGTAATTTGGGAATCTCATTGATAACCATTACACTGCTTGTCACCAGCAGTGTCCCTGTTTGACCCCACAGGATGAATTAGTGATAGAAAACCATCTTTTCACTTCCAGGTGCCTAAATCCAAATTTTAAATCCGCAGTGCCTTTCACAGCTGCAATCTAACCTTTGAGATTCCTGAACTTCCCACGTGGCTGAATTCCCAATTTCATGCGTGCAGGCGAAGCTTTCCAAGCGCTCACAGCGTGACTTGCGTGCACGCAGCGTCCAGCCTGCACAGTGGGTACTCTCTGAGCATAGCCCTTGGATCTGGCCAGGCAGGAAAACAAACAATAACAGACGAAGAAGGGTATGTCTGCTGCATAGTCTGGGCACATGCCTGAGACGCTCAGCTGCAGGCATAAGTCTTTTGCCGATTTGAAACAAGGATTTGAACCTAAATATCTCACCTCTCAGGAAAGCATCAGATTGGCTTTTCCTTTTTCTGTTTTTATGCCTCCTAAATGAGCAGTTCTGCTCCATCGATTTTAGAGTCATTCCCTTATAATTAATATTTAAGTGTTTAATCAAAGTGAAACAGCTATCTCTAAGAAAAAGAATTAAACTGTTAATCTAGAAGCCAGTAACCCAAACACAAATACTTTTTTATACCTTGTATACAAAACAATGCAGTTTATGGAAAGATTCGGGTTTAACCGATACTCCCAACAGGGTAAACACAGTAACAAAGTGGATATTTTTGATTGAGAAACATCACCTAGTGATATCAGAGACATCTGAGATATCCACAAAGAAAACCATTCTTAGTATAGCTCTGCTAATTGATGGCTTCGGGTAGTTAGCTGGCTCAAAGGGTAGCTTTGTTCTAGTGCTTGTTCAAATAATTTACACAGTATTGCAGGATTTTGCTTATATGTCCACAGTCTCAACCTGGATATGTACAACATATATAGATATATATTTTACTAAAACTATTAAGTTATTTTCATTAGCTGCTATGGCATATTTTATCTGCTATGGCACTGCTTGCTTTTATGAAAACTGCTTCCTGAGTATCTTGCTGGAAGATTGAAAAAGCAAATCATAAAAATGAATCAGCTTCTCAGTCAGTATTGTAAGCATTACAGTACCAAATGCAAGAGCAAAAAACAGTTGCAGACCATTTAGGATTTAATTCGTCATTCTGCAGCTACCTCAGCCAGATTTCTGACTCAGTACAAACAGATTCTACCAAGTTAGATGCTATGTTCATGATGACTTATCAGCCTGTCTGATGAGGTTGTCCACAACCAGGCTCAGATCTTTTGTCCTTGGGCTTCCTAAGTGGAGTCAGGCCTGTGTCCATCTCGCTTGGCCTTTCTGTGCCGGCTCAGAAGAACCACTTTTCATTTCTCCAATTCAAGAGAGACATGGACTTACTGGAGTGAGCCCAAAGAAAGGCAACAAGGTTTATTAAGGAGTGTCTTTCATATGAGAGGCTGAGAGAGCTGGGACTGTTCAGCCTGGAGAAAGGAGGGCTCAGGGGGCTCTCATCAAAGTGTATAAACAAATATCTGATGGGAGGGAAAGAAGAAGAAGAGGTGGTGCCCAGTGACAGGGTGAGAGCTAATGAGCAGATGTGAAAAAACATTAAATTCAATCTGAACACAAGAAAACACTTTTTTACTGTGAAGATGGTCACACACTGGCACAGCTTGCCCAGAGAGGCTGTGGAGTCTCCATCCATAGAACTGTTCAAAACCTGACTGGTCAGGGTCCTTGGCAACCTGCTCTGTGTGTCCCTGCTTGAGCAGGGGGTTGGACAAGATGGCTTCCAGAGGTCCCTGCCAGCCTCAACCATTCCGTGATTCTGTGGTAATCATCTCTATATTTGAGACAGCTGAATGGAAACGTGCCAGTACTAAGCAGTGAGATTTACCCGTACTTAAAAAACATGACAGCCATGCCAGAGCTAAAGTCAGGCCCCAGCCTAGGGCCACAGAACTTGCTCTAGGGGTTCTTTCTCCAAGGTTTGCATGGTATGCTCCCTCTTGCCTTGGACAGAGGTCCAAGATGTCTACCAGCACAAACTGTCTGCACAAGGGCAATAGCTGGCAATGTCTAAAATGAGTTGATCCCTATCCAGCAATTGCAATATGAGTGTGGCCAGGATCTGACACAGGACTGGCCAAGGCTGTGTTCTAATGGAGGTCTGGAAGAAAGTTTAAGGACACTGATGGGTCCTCTGGAGACAGAGGAATGTCCTGCTCCTATTCTGAACATCTGAGTCATACCCTGGGCATGAACATGAATAGAGGGTATTCTGGAGGAATCATCTTCATTCAAAAGCAGTTTGCATTTCTCAAGAGGGAAGCTTAATACAAGAATGACATATAACCAGAGTGAGTGAGAAAACCATAAGCGGCATGGAGAAGGCTTCTGTCTTGTCAGCAAAGTTTTGTACTGCAACCCTACTGCTATTATTACCACTGGTATGAAAGATGATTTGCTGCCCTTTTGCCTGATAAATTTAAGATTAGCTCTTCAGAAGTTTTCCTCTCTTTCCACATCCCTCTTTAATTATGGCTGATTTTACTGTTGTGAGTTGAAGGTTTGCTTTCTTTTGTCAGGTGATGGGTGCACTGCTGCTTGCTGGGCCCTCGGTCCTGCTTGTGTCCCCTCTGGAGACAGCACGATTTGCCTTTCTCTGGGGCTCTTCTAAACAGTGAGTGAGCAGTTTGGGTAAAGCAGTAAGCAGGACAGGCTTTCTTGACAAAACTATACATTATGACCCAATCAACTTGGTCTTAGGCCTCTTCCATGCTCGTTGCTTTTGCTCCAGGTTGGTCACTTCCCAGCACATGGTGGCAATCTTGAGAATTCACATGCAGGCACAGACACAGCAAACATTGCTTATTACAAAATGAAGAGCATGGAAAACTTATCTAGCCAGACTGGTTTGTGTGCTGTTCCCTGTCTTTCTATTCCATCCCTTCCCTGCAGATGATCATAATTTAATCATCAAATATCTGACAAGACATCTGTGGTGATAAATGTGGATTTTAATCTGGGGTAGCAAACCAGTGTTCAACTAACATTTCACAGAACAGCAGACTCCTTGGCTGACCCAGAAAGCAGTTGCTTTGCTATATCAGTGTATCAAATGATACCAGGCAAGCAAATACCAATACAAAACCCATTGGTCTGGACTTCCTTTAGCTTGAATGAATAGGTGTTATCATGCCCCAGGGTGCCACATTCTGCAGTCTAAGGGCTGCAAGAGATGTGCCAGAGCAAATGAGTGAGACTCAGCAAATGCTGTTAGTGCTGGTTCTCTTTTTGACCATTTTCTCATCCTTGACTTGTGAAGGGTGTTTTTTAAAAATCTTGAAATGGTAGGTAGCTGCAAGCCAGCAAACCAGAGACCTCTGCTCCCTTTGTTGGAACTTAAAATCCTTCCCTTATTTGTTGCACGGAGAGCTGCTCAGGAAACTGCTGAAGAAGTCCTGGTGTGGGTAAGAGTTGTCTGTGAGTGACTTCGTGATTGAGGGTGCCAGAGAGGCAGCACAGGGTCCTTCTGATCTCCAAAGAGGCACCATAAGGGAGATACTGCCCCAACCAGACAAGACTTTTGGAAAATGTAGGCACCATGTGTCCTTACCATCAGCCATGCTGTCAAAGAACAGATCAAAGTTGACCATTTTATTGTAAAACAAGGCTGGGGAGCTCATGTGGTAATTTACAGGCTAGAGAACTTGGCCAGGGAAGGAGAGCAGGGCACTCAAACTTGTCCTTGTCCTTAGTGTCCACATTCACATCTGCCTCCTGGGGGCTGGTAGCCTGGTGGTTTCCTCACTGAAGACTAGCAAGAGATGTGTTGCTTCCTTCAGTCACAGCAACTTCATCATTGTTGACCGCAGAGAGAGTATTTGTGGTCTGCATGCTCCAAAGGAGATGTAAAGGAGGTTCTAAGCATCCCCTTCTGAAACAGTTTTGCATCTTGACACAAGTAACATTTTGTACAGTAACCGCTGAATGTATACAGACATCTTTTGGGGCACAGAAACTGAAAGCCCAAGCATGCCTCTTTCCAAGGCTACGGGCTCCTTTTTCTTTTGTCTCTCCAGTGTAATGAAGCCTCATTTACTTCTGCACAGGGGCCCAGCTCCACTGAGGAAGGTACAGATTGCACCCCCCCTGCCTGCCTTCCCCTCCTACCTGCTTAGAATACATTCAGACCTGGAGGTTTTGGCATCATCAAGCAAATGAGGGAACATAGTCATTTGTTATCTGTTATAGCATACTCTCATTGGCTGTGTCTTTAACAAAAAAATTTTTCCTCATCTGCATTTTGTGAGTGGACCATTCCAAGAGAGTTTCTCAGAAGGTGTCTGATAAAATACACTAACAGGACTAGGGTGATAGAGTGAAAATAAGAATACATGTTTTGTGCTTGTTTTGCGTTTGGGGTTTGAGAATGCTGCTGTCAGAGAAGATTTCCGCCTTTCACATTTGCTGTTTTGAGGTGGAAGCAAAACTCTGCTCCTAAAGGATCTTTGAAATCAATCTAAAAGTTGCTACTGAGGTCACAGCCTCCAGGGTGAGGAGCAAGCTTAAAGCGGTTTTATTTTTATTATTGTTATTTCAGTTTTGGATTTAGGTGTATCAATTCAGGTGAAATTTAGCTGCAGACATTCAGATATTCCGTATTTTTGGGGTGGTCCTATGGGGACCCAGGAGTTGGACTCAATGATCCTTATGGGTCCCTTCCAACTTGGATATTCTATGATATGTTCCTCTTGCACTAAGGTTCTTCAGGGATTTAGTCCCTAGTTTCTATTCCACACATATATGGGGCATAAGATATAAAGTGTCTTATCTTTTCCTAATATTTTTAAAAAAATCTTAATATTTCCAATATTTAAAAAGCATAGCGACAGTGCTAAGGGGACAGCAATAGCCCCAGATGAATTCACTTTTAAAATCCATTGCCTGAAACTGTCCCAGCCACATCTCTCTACATCTCGCATGCTGTGCAGATAAAATGTGGATTTTGATACCGCAACAACTGCTTACTGTGCAAGATGCTGTTCCACAGAAGTACTGAACAGCGGGGGGTGGACTTGGGCCCAGTGTTATTATTAGTTGTGT
The DNA here is from genome assembly GCA_013399115.1 of Anseranas semipalmata. Lineage (NCBI taxonomy): Eukaryota > Metazoa > Chordata > Aves > Anseriformes > Anseranatidae > Anseranas > Anseranas semipalmata. Next base: position 23,302 of record VXAA01000089.1, on the reverse strand, counting down.
TCACCAAGCCAGCTATCAGTCAGAAAATATTCAACTGCCAGCTGTGGGCCAAACCAGGGCTGGGCTGAAGGAAGGTTTGGGAGTGTCATGAGGGCATTGCAGATGATCAGTAGCTGTTTTTAGATGGAGCCATGTGACTTGTTATATTTCCTTTGTTAATTGTCATGCTGCCTGAAAACCCAAACCTTGTGTTTTACCCAGGGAGAGAAGCTGACATTAAACAATGAAATCATCACTGAGTTCCATCTGAGCTGAAAATATCCATTAAAGTGGTGACAAAAACTTCAGTGTTGAGTTCAGGGAAAGCAAAGTGAAATATCTCTGTTTGACATGGCCTCACTTACTCTCCTGCTTTAAAAGTCTCTGTGGAGAGAAAAAAGGACGGTCCAAAGGAAAGTAGAAATTAAATGTGGACATCATCTACTAGATTACCATATGTATTATCCCACCAGTGCAGGACTGAGTCTTTTAATATTTCTTTAAGCCTTTCAGTCCCTAGGGAGCATGATTTATGGGCTCTCTGCTGATCAGCAGAAGATAGGCATGGTTAAAGCCTAAAGCTACTTACGTACTGTGGTTCATGCTTTTGGCTCTAGCAGTCCCCTTCTCAGCCCCTGGGGTACTGTAGAAATGGCAGACATCACAGTTTCTCTGCCCTATTTTACAATTTCATTTTACTCTGAAGAAAGATGACCTTAAAATTACACTTTTTTCCTCTCATGGTTTAGTTTTATCTTACTGTAAGGACAGAAATGGGTCAAATGTTTGTTCCAGTAGAAAAGTGTGATTTGCCTTTCCAAAACTTGTAATGGAGCAAAAGCTGGCATTCAGCTCCCATAGTGATTAGCAGAGTATAGAACCTAAACAAAACAGGACTCTAGTGTGGTTTGTGCACTTTTTAAATTAAAAGTTGTATTTTGTGCCTCTCAAGTTCTGAAAACACTTCCTCAGATACATCTGTGGAATTTCTCTGACAAAACTGAATGTAAGCTCTTTTCTTGCCCTTTCACTGAAAAACTTCATTTCTGTATGTAGATATTTGTCCCAACAGCATGCCACCGGCTGGCATCTTGAGCGCAGTAAGATTATACATCTGTTTCCCATTAGTGTCACCACTGGTGTGACACATTGGCTCCTCTGGCGTCAGGTCATCTACTCATCCAGGCTTTCTTCTCAGCTGGGCTGAAGGAGGTGACAGTGTTTCTGAGAGGATTCTAATGAGTTCTCTTTTAATTTGTTTGCCTCAGCGTTGTTTGTTAGATAAATAAGACAAGGGTTAATCAGTGAAGTGACAGTGGAGAAGAAGTATAATATTCTACAGATTATACAAGTGTCTTGAACATGTACTTGTATATTAATGGAGGCAACTTTACTTCTGAAACTCACTGCAGATTAACTACACGAACTGATTTTATCTAGGGATTCTTAGCTCTCCAAAATTCTTCTTAAACTCCCTTCTTTATTATCATTTGGCAGAAATACTTCTTATATATTCCAACAAATATTGCAAACACTTTATTGCTAAATAGATATGCTGGAGAAAGCATGTGCTTAACATCACAATATTTAGCACTTAACCTTTATTAACATTAAATAGTAAAAGTCTCCAGGTTGTACTGTAAGACATCTCCAAAACCAGTTACTAAATTAGAAGATTATTCAGATGACCTGTTGAATACAAAATATGTCTATGCTGAACAATGGCTCTGTTACAAGAAAATAATCTGCAAACTGACATTTTCACAGCCACTTTTGATTATCAGCTGTCATGCTTGTAACAGTTCTGTTTCTATAGGTATTCAATCGTCTTCACTCCTTTTTCCTTCTCTAATCAAGAGAAACAGAAAACACAAGATAGGTTTCTTATAGAGATAGGGCTAGTCTTGAGGATGTCATTAAAAAAAAATCTTAAATATTTTCTCTGTGTGCTGTTGTATAGGTAGCAAAGAAATGGAGGGAGTGAAAAGTAGAAATAAAAGGAAAACATTTAAAACAAAATATGCCTGTGATATATAAATATACATAAATATATAAATGAATACATAAACAAATACATAAATATACAGATTTGCATACCAAGGAGGCTTATAAGAAGATGGGGTGCACAAAGAAAGGCCAAGGGGCAGTGTTCACAGCTTGCACTGGATATATAGAAATAATTTTTCACTGTGAGGGTGGACAAGTCCTGAAAGAGGTCACCCAGAAAAGCTGTGGAATCTTCATTCTTGAAAATCTTCAAAACTCAGCTGGACAAGGCCGTCAGCAACCTGACCTAACTCTGAAGTTAGCTCTGCTTCGAGCAAGAGGTTAGACTTGATCTTCCAAGGTCCCTTCCAAACTCAGTTACTCCATGAATCTGCGTGGGTGTGTTTGTACATGTACAAGACAGAAAGAGTGATTGTGTGAAGTGTGGGGGCAGAAGATGTGAAATCTGTGTAAAAGTATGCAAAAAACTATGTAAAAAACAGTTCACTTTTCATCTTTGTATTCTACAGGTTCTTGTGAAGCCATTTTTTTGAGGCCATATTAGAGCAAATTTAAACTCATATATACAGGTTGCAAACATCAACTCTATAGTTAGAGTGGGATAAAAAGTATTCCAGAACAGAAAGTCTGTCAGGCTTGGTATATATTAATTTTTTAGCCATTTTCTGATCGATATGCTGGCAAACTGAAAGCACCATTGTCCAAGAGAAGTGGATTGTTTGCAGCTGCCAAGCTGGAATTTGAGCTCTCACCTTAAGAATGCGATATCCACACACAAGCAAACTGGATCATGCACTCTCCAAGAGAAATATGGTGTCCACAGCTGGCAGACAGGAACTGGTTGTCTTGTGCCAGTCCAAACTGGGAGAGAAGGATACACATCATTTAGAGCATATTTTTCTTATTACTTTTTCTGTGTTTCTTTTTTTTTTTTTTTCTTTTTTTTTTCTTTTTTTAACAGACATAACTGGAAATTAAACTCAAGAGTTTAACTAAAAAAAGTTAAACTAAAAAAAGTTAAAGGTTAACTAAAAAGTTAAACTAAAGTTATTTTAGAGATGCTACCTGTTCTTTCCATTTGCTTCGCTGAACCTTTAATGAAAACATACAGCTTTAATGATTTTGTTCTTGTTCAGGCAAAGTGCTCATGGATACGTCTGGAAGTTTTGCATGAGGAAAGCCTGCACAATCAGGTCAAAACCTGTGAAGTTTGGTTTTGTTTCAGAGAGGTTAGAGAGTCAGAAGGGTGACAGTCTTTGATCTCTTACTCAATGTGTAAGAGAATTTAGTTGGATTTGCTTTTAATCACAGTTTCTTAATATCTACAGTCTTCCTCCATAAGGCATTGGGTATTTCATAGACTATTGAAATCTCCATGGCCTGACAGAAGAATTTGGGATAATTTTGCTTCACTAGCTTTATACAAAAAATAATTTTTAAAGATCTTTGCAGCTTAAAATTAAAAGTAGAATGCTTGAAATCCTTCCTGTTGCTTCAAAACCAAGAAACAGTTTTATGAGGGTTTGTTTCTTTGTGTACTGTGGATGTTGCAGAGAAAACTGCAGGTTTCCAGTTAGCAGGTTTCCAGGTGGCCAGTTAGGGCTTGGAGGGAAGCTATGCAGGTGTCTGAAGGGTGCATGGGACAGATTTCTCACCCTGTATTTGGGAACTCATGGTTTTTCTAGCATGGGCAGGGACCTTGGGAGGTCCCTAGTGCAACCTCCTCCTGCTAAAAGCTGGGTGAGCGGAGTTCAGATCAGGTTGCTCAAGGCCTTGTCCAAGGAGGGTGATTCCACAGTTTCTCTGGGCAAACCTCTTCCAGTGCTTATTCGTCCTCACAGGGATTTTTTTTTTTACTATGTTCCCAGTCCCCTAAAGGCTTAAAACTGGGCACAATAATCTGGTATGATTATTTATTACTTTAGATCACATTTTGAAGAATTCATGAATTAAGTATATTTTAAGAATTTAAAGGAGGTAAAGATTGACTTGGACATATAGAGTTGGAAGCTAGGTTGTATATAACTATTTCTTTTTGAAGTTTAGATGTGAAGCTCATCAGGATCACTCATTTCACTGAAAAGAAAAGATACATCTCCTCTGCTGCAGTATAAAGCTACATAGGCTTTCATATAACTGCTGATACTCTGGTCTTGGGAAAGAGCGTGACGTGTGTGGAGGAGTTGAGTCTCCCAGGTACAGAAATATGGAGTGATATAGCAATTTTTTTTTTAAATAAACTTTGGTATTGTTCATTTTAAGATCTCTCTCTGCTACATGATGAAGTTAGGATACTTACAGATCACATCCTATGGAGCCCAATAAAGAATGGAAAGGTTCAATTACTCCGTATTGCAAAAGCAGCAGCGCCTTGGCTTTAATACAGCCAAAAAGAAGAAGGTAAGATCTTTTACAGTCAGTGAACCTCTGTGGAACACAACAAAATTCATTAAACTGAATTTTCAGTGAACAGAGCTCTAGTTCTATAAAATAATGATTACAGAACAGTGTGTAATGAATCATCTCAGCACAGTTCAAGTGCATTAATCTGGCTGCTGAGACTTGTGAATAACCTATCTAAAACATACCCCTTTCTAGCTATCCACACAGCTGAAGCTGTTGCCCAGACTCATCATCTGGTATTTCAATTATCACCACATCATCTTCTTGGGCCTTGAATAATGTATCCTTTCTATGACCATGTCCATCAAACACACTACTGCTCAGATCATTTTCCCAGTTCCTCACTTTGACCAAGTCTCCCCCAGAAGGCGTGCAGTATATGTTAATAACCTAATGCTGCAAGATGACACACACCTACCCACACAGTTCAATGCCTATAGTGAGTTCTTCTCTGTTGTTTTCAATGGGACTACAGACAGACACAAAGGTCTACCATATCCTACAGAACCCATCCCAGTACCTTTTCTTTCTCTGCTCTTTAACCTCTCAAGTCACTTGACTCTTTTCCCTCTTACTGTAAACATGCTCTAGGCTCTGCAGACTCTAGTTTAGCTTCTGAGCTGCTGACACCATTATTTCCAAAATCTATGGTGACTTTTTCTTAATTCAATCTCAAAGTTACTGTCACTTTTCCTGATTTATTGAGCATCATAGACAGCTAGCTATATGCTTGTATTTTTGTCCTCCATTAGCTCTGTTGTTCCTCTTGTTCTTCTCAGCCTTTTTTTCATGTTATCATTCCTTCGGAAGCTCACCCAGAGGTGATCATCTGGTGATCCTCATCCACTTTCCAGATGCCCAACAGGGGTTGACTAATCTCTTCAAAATATATTTTTTTCCTGCTTCCACCCTCTATCTCTGGGTAGTCTTCTCTTGAAAACACAAATTCACCTCCATAACAATGAGTAACCGAGCTGTATTTTTTCTGTCTCTTCCTGCTGAAGCCAATATCTGGGCCTTTCTCAAATGCTCATGCAGACAGCAAAAATAAAGCTCTAAGAGACTTTTCTGGTGCCTTTAAACACAATAGTTGTGAACAGCATCAGTGTCTCATTTGAGAGGTGTGGAGTATTGTGGTCATCATTCAGACTTACCTGTAGTTTTGACAACTAAGCTACACCAATCTATATGTCAAAATTATCATCCAAATACTTATTGCCAAATATCTTGCTTTTTACAACATCGTATTCTGTGAATTTAAATCTAAATTTAACCTGCTACCTGTCTAGAATTGTGTTCTTGGACATTAACTTTGATTGTAATGCTCTTTTCCTTGTATACTTCCACTGGTTCTTCCTCATAAGAGGAAGCATAAGCTGCTTGACTTCTCTTTGAAAGCATTTCCTGCCTATCATATCTCATGCAACATTGAGAGTTTGCCATTTGATTTCCATCTCCATTTGATCCAGGATGCAGGCCTCCATCACCTAAATTCTGGATCTTTCAAACAAGTACTTTCATACTGCCTCCTTAACAACCCATCAAGCTTGGAAAGAGCTCTTGAGAAATATTAAAATAATAATAATTATTATTACTATATTCCTTTAAAGTTTTCATAGTTGTGATTCCTACTGTGGTCTCGAAAATGCCGTTTGTGCCTAGCAGCCTGCCTGTTACAGACCAATAGTGTCTCACAGACTGCAGATGTTCCCCATCAGCTGTCTCAACATAAATCACGTTAAGAAGTCTTGAGGAAGGCTTCATGCCCTGCGTTTATGTGGCATGATAGGATGCTAGCCCATGGCGAGCGCTGCCAAGTTTTACAAGGGCTGCCCGTGGGTGCCCTAGCCTTCCTGGCTCAGGATACTGAGATGTTGAAAGCCCCACCAGTTCCTGAACCACTGCTCGCAGGCTTCCTCCACAGAGCTGGCTCCCACCTGGGCTCCTGCCTCTGCTGTTGTATGCAGGAAAAAAATGGGTGCTGAGGCACTCCTGGTCTTGAAGGCTAGGTATTTCATCTGGAGCTACTTTCCTCATAGGTATTTCTTCTCCAGGCCTGGGAGACCTCCAAAGGAGCCCAGCCTAGAGAAGGGTGACGGGCTGTTCTACCTTAAGAACTGGGGAGATGTCCCCTGAAAGCCTGTGCTACACTTGGAGAGACCTCAGTTGTCTTCAGTGTCAGCAGGGCACGTTTCTGAAAGCCCATTTATGCTTTTATATATTTCTGACACATCCAGGTATGGTAATCAGCTCCTGGAGTTCTCTCAGATGTGTAGTTAACACCTCTGTTTGATTTCCCCCTCCTCTTGCAGTCTAGTATACCTCTGCCCCGCATTGCAGCTCAGGAGGATCTGTGGGTGGTATGGTTTCTATTTCTGCACCAGCAAATGCTGACAATGTAACCTTAAGATACTGTTAGTGCAAAAAGTCTCAGTCTCAGTTGTCTGTGGCATACAATCCATCACATGAAGCTAGAGTGGGTATGTGGACTACACCTCTTGAAGAACTCTGGTTGCCGGTAAACATCCTCCACTAAAATAAATCATGGCCTCAGTTGCAACAAGTTTTATATGTATATATATACGTGTATATATACGTGCATTGGAAAGTTTCACTGTGTAAGTGGACTGAAGAAAACAAAGACCACAAACCACATGTATACAAGCTTTATTTTTTGCACTTTCCTTTAGCATCCACTCCAAATCCACTTGCAGACCACTGACACTGAGCTAGAATGTGACCTTGACTGACTCAGTTCCTAGGTTTGTATTAATTAGCCAAAAGGTCCTGTCTCTGCAGTTCTTAGATTATAACAGCACTGACTCTGCCACATACCTGCCTTTTGGTCCCAGGCAAGCTGTTCAGCCTCTTCATAACTCTTCCGTCTGCTGACTGGGAACCGATGCTTCTCTGTGTCAGAGGAATATTATACTGATAAATGCAGTTAGAAGTTCTGAGGTCTCAGGACAGTATGGTAAACACCATACAGTCAAATTTCATCTATCTGTGGTCAGATTGTCCAGGCCATGGATGAAAAGCCAGCATAGGTCTAACGGGATTTATTAGCTCAGGCACAGTGCCACGTGAATGCAGTTACACTGCTTCTAGGGCCAGCGCTGCTCCAGAAAGAGCCCATCTGCTTTTGTGAGCTCCTGGCTGGCTCCATCCCGAGGCAGCTCAGGTATTTCAGCACTGCATTCCCAGAGCCAGAAGTATTGGCTGGAAAGGAGCAGAACCCCCAGCACAGAGCCAGCCTGGACCCAGCGGGCTGTACGGAGCTGGCTTTGTGCTGGCCGTGCCAGACTCATGCGGCCTCCCCAGCTCTTGCACCTGCTCCGTAGCACCCCAGGTCCTGTGGGGCGCATTGGGTCCACAGCCACAGCAGGTCCAACTCTGCGGCCGAGGAGCCACGGTCTGTAGGTACCTGTGGAGTGAGGAGCAGAGAAATCAAATGGCTCTGGGGGGTCAGCGTAGCTGATGCTACGAGGAATTAACAAACCCTCCTGGATCAGAGCTAAATGCACCTGGAACCTCTTGGGTGCTTCCTTGTTTCATCCTCTCTTGTCTGTACTGTTGGGCTCCCACTTTACCAGGGGAACAGAGCTCTACAGTACCTTTGCCAAGTAGAGGTATGGCTAGAAATCGCTCATTAAACGTATACTTCAGGACTTTGAGACTGATCTTCCCAGAATAATGAAAATGCCACTTCAGAGAAGAGGCTTGGGAGCCTGTGAGATCAGATTTTAGGAACCCAGAAGAAAAAAGAGGGGAAAATAAATGGCTCAGGGTCTTAAAACAGGGATGAAGGAAGGAAACAGATTTAATTATCAAACACTGTGGGAAGAAAAGAAAAGAAAAAAAAAAGAAAAAGAAAAGAGGGAGAGAAGTGAGCAGGACAGGGCTACAAGCGGCGCGAGGACACGACACGGGGGCTCTGTGGGGAAGAGGGAGCGAGCAGCCCTCCGACGAAGAGCCCGCAGGCAAAGGCCCC
>VXAA01000089.1:0-13658 GCA_013399115.1 Anseranas semipalmata | reverse complement strand
GGACACCGCCGTGCCCCGCCGAGCGGCTCCGCAGCCGCCGGAGCGTTGCTGTGAGCGGGGGCCCGGGGCCGACTTCCGGGCGGCTCCCGGGGATGGGGGCTCCGGGCGGGACGGCGGCTGCTCCCCGTCCTTCAGCGCGGACGCCGCTCAGGGCCCCCCGGCCCCGCAGTACCGCGGCCGCGGAGCGAAGCGCGCAGCGCCTGGGGCGAGAGGCTCCCCGAGGGATNNNNGATTTCTTTGGCGCGGAGCGAACTTGTGCTCAAGGCGTGCGGAGCCCTTTGAGAAACGATGTGTTGGGATCGAGTCTGTGTTCCTGAGATGCTGCTGGTGCTGGGATTGCCGGAGTTCAGCAGCCGGAGCGGTGAAATGGGCCAGTACAGCACCCATGTGGACAACAAGGTTACTGCAGCTCTTCCCCAGCTGTCAGGGCTGTGTGGGTTTTCAGTTTTCTTTCCCTTTTGGGGTGGTGGTGGTTCACCTTCAGTATAAAATGTTTTTATTATCCACTATTCTGAATTATTTGCAACCCCTTTTCCTATTCTTTTCTGGGCCGTGTCTCCCCCCATTTCTAAAGTTAACTGAAAATCAGGTGGCTCCACTGGTGAGAAACTGGGATTTCTGAGCGGATTGCGCTAAAGCCTTCTTTGGGAGGGGAGGGAACTGACATCTTCAATGTTAAGCCGGTACAAATAGCAATAAAACTTGCAAAAGGAAAATAGTTTGTACTTTTATGCGTATGTGAGCTTCAGAGTAGGTACAAATAAAATTGTAAAGCAAGTTTGTTTTGATGGTTTTTCAACAGATGGTTTCCAGAACTTAATTTTTGTGTGGGGGGCTAAAACGATAGCAGTCCTTTAAGGTGACCAGGCTATCTGTGCTAACAAAGGGGATACTGTGTCTTTAATTAAATGTGGAACTACTTAGAGTGCTGGCTAGACAGCGGAGGGTGATAGAGGTATTTCTGCTTTACAACAGAGCTTAAGGATTGCATTGTGGGAGTACCGAAATGAATAGACATCTAACTTCAGTTGTGTGAATTGTCCTCCTACAAAAACTTAAGCTGGTTTTAATTGATCTCATGTTCGCTGATTGATCTTAGACCAATTGTTGTGCTTGTTGAACAACTGGCTTTTCCAAAGGAGATTGATTTAAATTAGGTTTTAGTTTAGTTATTGGATAAATAACATCAGTATTGACAGTTGACTTACTGGCACTGTTTTGTGCTATCACCTAAGGGTTTTGTTTTGTGCTTTTGAAGAATGCAGTCTTTTTCAGTTAGTAAGTCTAAAGAAGTAAGCACAGCCAGTTTGAAGTACTGAAAGCAAAATCTAAGAATGTATTCAAAACTATAAGAGACGTTTGCCATGACACATGCAGTCTGAAGTAATGCTTTCATACAGGACTCAAAATTCCAATAATTTCACAATTTTTCCATATCCCATCTGCAAATAATCAGGCATTCACTGTGGGGTACTGGCAGTTAAAATTTCTCTGGCATTCTATTTTGTCTGTTACATGATCTCAGATGCTCCATAATATCATTTTCTTAATGAAATAAAATTTTTGGCGTAGATTGAGTCTCCTGTGTGGTAAAAATCGATTGCCTTCAGTCTGGAATCACGGCAAATATCATATGTAGCTGCCACTCTTTTTTTGAAAAGCAGCTAAATTGCGTACCATAAACTGTAAGTACATATATGCCTGCGTTGGTGTGTGTGTGTGGAATGCTCCAGTAAACAAGAGTTTAGTAAATTTAAGTGGACGTTTCCAGACTTCTATATCCCCTTCTGCTTTCAAGCCCTTCCCAGACCAAGGCATGCAACATTGCAGTAGAAGTGGAATGAAAAATCAGTGCTTAGAATGTGGTTCCTACCTGGCATTGACTTTTGCTTTGTTAGTCAATGCCACTACCTTAAAAGTTATTCTTTAAATGCACCTCAATCAACAGATTCTGCTAGCTCCACTGCTTGTCTTAGTTACTTCTGCAGCTCATTTAAAATACTGCCTTGCACCTAGTTTACTCAGATCAGAACCCATACTTCCCTTGAATCACTCCAGCAAATTCTCCCTTTGGAAGCCTCCATCCTAAGAAGGTAATTATGATGACTTGCCTTTCTTTCAGAAGCTATTCTAAAATACATATAAGGGCTGTATAGCGTAAAGGTCAGTAGTCCAATTTCACAGCCAGCTTATTTAATATCAAAGCACCTCCTTTCCCTTTCTCGTTTGATTGTATAACTTGATTTCTCACTTCTTTTAGATACCTATTCACTTGTTCACTTCAATGAAAAATTTAATCTCTTTGGATTTCTCTTTCTCTTTAGCAATCAGTATAAGATGAGCAACTTCATGTCTTAGCACTTGACTGAACATCATGGGGTGTATGAGAGACCAATCGTTGTTTTCTCTGTCTTTGAGAAGCGAGGAGAACAACTTTTCCAAATTTCAGATCCAAATGGTAGTATGTAGAAATGAAGACTTATCAGCCTGGTTTACCAGGAGGAGCTATGGGATTCTGCAAGAGTGTTGACTGAAAATAATATAGGTTTCATTGTAAACAACCACAAAAAAATTAGTTGCTGACAGAATTCTCTAACAACAACAACAACAACAAAAGTCAATGTGATAGCAATGCCTGCATTGATAGGAAGACTTTTCTCTGTAGTCCAGAGAGACTATCTGGAGTTGATGAGACCACTGTTGGAATAGAAAGGAGATATGAATGGGAGACATTCACACGGGGAAACTGGAATTTACCTATATCCAAGAACCGCAAGAAAAGTTGTGGGTGTAGAAAACTTGTCTTTCTATTTAGTTCATAAGAGTTCATATTCAAGGAGTATGATAAAGGCTACCATACATACTCATCTTCTGGATGTTCTCACTCTGTGTTGTTTGTACATAAAGAAAGGGGCTACATCTGTGGCAATGTGTGAATGGTAAGTAACAATAGTGATGGCAAAACATCTGCAGGCAGGAATAGGAGGAGAGCCTTGGAAGGCAAGTTTCCCCAAGTGTCAAAGTGGCTCAATATAGCTCTCTGTAGGGTGTTTATAGAATTATATGCATATATGGAGGAACATAGTCACTGGAATTGAAATTATGTTGATTAAATCTGTATCACCTTAATGTAAGATGGATATTTTGACCACACAGCAGTTATTAATCTGTTACATGGATTTTCAGCTAGAGGAAAACTTATTTAGATATAGGGGATGTGGCTTTCTTAATAATATACTTACCTGAAAAGTGGGTAATCTTGGAGCCATTCCCAGTTGTATTGCGTGGTCAGCCTGTGGGAAAGATTGAGGATTTGATTATTAGGAAAAAGGAACCTGTGCTGGAAATACTTGATTAAGGTAAATACCACATCTGCTTTTACAAAAATTGTGCTAACTCCAAAAAGTGATGTACTGCCTTAAACAACAACAACAAAAAATCATACAAGGCAGAACATCTTTTAATTGTCCAACAGTTTCCAAACATTTCATCTGTTCTAACCTCCTCTCTTTGAACTTGAAACATGTGCTACATTTGGAGGGCTGTGAATTTTTTGCCTGTGGGTTAAGGCTTAAAATCCTACCAGGAAGCTGTACTTTGAACTCTTCCTCAGGTGTTACATTAAATGCTTGTAACAATTTGTAAAAGACACGTTAACACTTTCTGGAGTGATTCCCCAGGTACCTGTGGTCAGTAGTAAAGCCCTGGAGGGTAGCTTCTGTTCTTCAGCCCCTTACTACTTAGGACAGTTAGTTATGAAACATTCTTTATATATACATATACACCAGTAGGAATATCCTAACACTGGAACTGTTGAAAAGTCAAACTTTTACATTTTTGGCTACTTAGGCCCTATTGCCTGGTAAGTCTGAGGAAGCTTCTTAAACTAAAATGCCAGCAGGAGCCAGAACTTCTGTGTGAATGAAGGAATAATGAACTAGCTAATGATGCACCATCATTGAGGATAATCAGTGCTGAAGCAGATTGTGAAGATTTGCAGAAGGGATGATCAAAATGCCAAGAGTAGGATTCAGCTTGAAAATGGACACCTAAGTTCAGGTGCTTGATTCAGTTGCCTGAAGTAGATTTCTAGTGCTGTTTGTGATATTTAAGATGCCCTTTTGGGCCTGGCAAGTTTGACAGGTGATGTATGTGATCTTCTGGAGCAACAGCTGGAGACCAGGCAGAATACCCCCTTGGAGCAGGTCACATGCATCTAACACCCTGAGGTGTCTTGAGGCTTGTTGTGGTGGATGCTGAAAATGGGGAGCACATGCACGCACAGTGTCGACATATGTACATATGCTTTTCCTTTCCTGTATGCATCCCTTTGGCTTCCATTACAGGTCACTTGGGGTGAGGATACTGGGCTAGATGGGTGTCTGGTCAGACATAGTAAGTCTATGCTTTTATTCTTTTGTATTAAAACCTGTAGGAAGATTTTCAAAGTGCTCTTCAGTGTGATGAAGGACATATTTATCTGCTTGATAAACTTGGCTTAATAGTGTGCTTTCCAATTTTTCGGAGTGTGTTTTCCAGGGCTTTACTGAAACCTGTTGCTAGCAGGTCAAAATGCATGACAAATACCAAAAGTGAGGGTGCTTACTAATTAGGGACACTAAGGTGATAAAAATAATAAAGCTGATACATTTAAGTGTGAAACAACAACAGTACACAGGGCTGTGTGATTAATATCATAAAGTATATTAGCATGGTGTTGTTTTATATAAGTTGCTTTTATTAAAAAATATCACAGAATTACAGAACCATTTAGGTTGGAAGAGACCTCCAAGATCACCTAGTCCAACCTATGACCTAACACTACCAAGTCCTCCACTAAAACATGTCACTAAGCTCTACATCTACACGTCTTTTGAATACCTCCAGGGATGGTGACTCAGCCACTTCCCTGGGCAGCCTGTTCCAATGCCTCACAACCCTTTCAGTAAAGAAGTTTTTCCTAATATCTAACCTAAACCTCCCCTGGCACAACTTTAGCCCATTCTCCCTTGTCCTATCACTGGACACGTGGGAGAAGAGACCAATCCCCACCTCACTACAGCCTCCTTTAAGGTACCTGTAGAGAGCGATCAGGTCGCCCCTGAGCCTCCTCTTCTCCAGGCTAAACAACCCCAGCTCCCTCAGCCGCTCCTCGTAGGACTTGTTCTCCAGACCCCTCACCAGCTTCGTTGCCCTTTTCTGGACCCGCTCCAGCACCTCCATGTCCTTCCTGTAGTGAGGGGCCCAAAACTGAACACAGGACTCGAGGTGCGACCTCACCAGAGCCGAGTACAGGGGGAAAATATGATGTTATTTAAAAGATAGACTGTGGAAGACATGTTCACTATCAAAATTGAACGCATAATGAAAGACAATGGTCTTTCTTTAAACTGTTTTTTTGTTTTGTTTTGTTTTCTTTTCTTTTCCTTTCTTTCTCTTCCTACTTCTGCCAAGATCCTGACTATCCCTTGGAGGTCTGCATTTCATCTCTGATCATCTAGTTCTTTTTCTTTTTCTTTTACTTTTTTTAATACCAGAAAACCCTTAGCTATGTAAGTTGTTTTGTTTTCATAGATTAGAAGGTACTGTCTAGTCAAACCTGCAGATCATCACAGGTTGCCTATTTATCCCAGTGGACTGTGCATCAAACTCAGAAATGTAGAGCTGAGACATAACATCCCTTTCCAAAAATGCATCCTTATAAACAAGAAGGGTGGGATTCATGTGACTACACATAATTATCTGCAACATGAATGTCTACATTTTCTTTTATAACTGATGGAGTGCTAGTCAGTAGGCTCTATGGAGCTTTTAGTACAATTTAATTTAGCCTGTGGTAGATGCCTGCCTTTGATCAGATAAAGCATACCCCAAACTTAATAAACATTAAATAAGATGACTCATTTGCCTCTATTGATAATTGAAATGTAGTACAGATATGTTCATCTTTATTGTTGGCCTCTGAAGTAAGCTGAAATCAACACCAAATGAGATGGGATCCACCACATCCAACCTTCTAACCTTTGCAACTAAAATTATGTGTTGGTGCAGCTTTGTTAAAGTTAACAGATAAACTGAAAAATTATACTTTCTTTTGTATTAGATATCTGTTTGATTCATTTTTTTTTTAAATATATGATACTAAATTAAATCACTTTTTTCCTCACACATGCCCTCTCTTTTCACCTCAAAGATTTGTTCAAGCACAGTTGGAGAACCTTCTGGTATTTGTCTAGACTCCAAGTATTTGCTAATCCTTTTCTCAGTGAAAAGCATGACTTCATATCTGTTGGCTATTGATAATGCACAAGTGTAACAGCTTGATCCTTTCATCATGGGCTGCTTTAGACACCAAAATTAGGTGCTGCCATGGTGTGTATACTCATTGTCTGTGTAGTGTTTGTTTAGCAGATGCAATGTACTGCATCTGTAGTAGGAAAGTATTATTTGGGTGCTGCAAAGTCGCTTTGTGCATGCAGAGTAAATCTATTGCTTTCTGGGGCAGTGGTGGTGGGTTTAAAGCCTTTTAAATCTCCTCCCCGAAAATTTTTGGTGTAGAGTGTGGAAAAGGGGTTGTGATCCTACTTTTTGGTAGTTGGATCCTGACTAATACATCAAGTGTCGAGTGGATCTTGCTCCTGAGCACCATTGGACAGATGTGGGGTTTGGGTTGTACAGCTACCTCTCCTGTCTTCTCAATGACTTTGTCCAGTCAACTCCATGCATTAAGGCCATCTGTTGACCAGGGTTTATTTTTTTTACCTATTGAACTTCATGTATCTGTGGGCAGTAAGATAACTTGTGAGCCTGAACTGAGAATAAAGTGATGCAGCTATGTTTCTCTAAATCTGATCCAGCTGCCACATGGTTTACCATGAGGTGAGCAGTCCTGTCCATTTTCACTAATAGTTCTTCAAAACTCTGAGGAGAACTGAAGTTGAGACGGATCAGGGTGGTGGTTTCTCCAGTGTGTGCTCCCCAAAAAGCAGGTAACGCTGCAGCTGTGTGTCAAACACAGGTGAGTCAAGAGTGAAAGAGAGTGTCTGACAGACAGTTTAATGCCACCTTTCCAACATAGTTTCTGCATGGAGATGGGGAAGGGGGAATTACAAGAAATTGGTGTTTGTACATCTCATACGTCAAAAATACTTAGTTGATATGAAGGTTGATATTCTGAGCATGGAGTGAAGGCTACCACTGTAACTCATCATGTGATGGAGTATCACAATAATTCTTTCTGTAGATTTTCTGACATCCTATGCAACTGCAAGAGTTTGAGACCTTAATTGTGTGTCTTTAATTTTGGATTGCCCCATCTCAGCACCTCGATTTCAAAGCTATATATACATCTGAGCTTTCTCTGTCAAACTATGGTCCATGGAGCAGATGCTAGCATTCGGTGGACATGTACACATTATCCTTATGTTTGTACTTAAATACGCTTGAATGCAACACTAAAATGAATTTATGTAGCTTTGCACTACTTTATGTTGGTGCAATTGCTTGTTGTTTAAATGCTGAGTTGTCACTTTAAGTTTCTTTTTGGGTGGTAGGATGGGAAAGATATGGGTGATTACATTTACTGGCCTTTCCTCTTGGACTTGAGTGTACAAACTGTAAGGAATGAAAGAACATAAATAAAGTGGTAAAATGGTAGTATGGGGCAAAAGGGTGATTTTTCTTAACATATTTTTTTAAGGTATTTTAAGTACCTTGATTATGTAATCGCAAAGGAAAGGGAGGTTTTTAAGATCCCATTTGTCAAGATGTGTCAAGCAGTGCAAAAAATATTCATGATCTCTGTTTCACTATAATAGGAAATGCTTGTGAAACATGTTTTGATAGGAAGTAGTTTGGCATCCAGTAATTAATCATGGCATCCAGTAATTAATCAGCTATCTATTTCTTTTTGAAATACCAATTTCAATAGAGCCAAGTACTCGTGTATCTGCGAGACTTTGTCCTTTTTATAAGTGAATAGAATTTGCTATTCACTCACTTTTTTTTTTTTTTTTTATGGGATGGTGTTTGTATGACTTTAACAAGGAAAGTGTAATTAATTACAACCAATATTTAGAACAGGCATGCAATTCTGTAATTACATTTAAGAACAAACACTCTTAATTGAATTATGAACACTATTTGAAGAGGGGACCAGGAAATATCATATATGATATATAGATTCAAAATATTGTGAAAGTCTGTCTACTAAGATTTTCTGTTTTTAAATAATTATTTCTGCTCTCTAGGGTTTTTAAAATGTAAATCTAAATATAATCCAGAGTGTATGGTTTAGGGATTATGAGTCTCAAATTTACCTTGCAGAAACTTTTTTTTTTTTTTTTTTTTTTTTTTGATTTTGATTTTGGTGAAGCATCAAGATTTTCTTCATCTTGATGAAAAACAGACACAAACATAGATGTAGTGAGACAGAATAAGAGACAAAAGATAAATAGTTTTTGGAATGTCAGCTTTTAGAATCACAGAATCACAGAATATCCCGAGTTGGAAGGGACCCATAAGGATCATCGAGTCCAACTCCTGGCACTGCACAGGTCTACCCAAAATTTTAGACCATGTGACTANGGAAGTTGTAGACTGCGATGAGGTCTCCCCTCAGCCTCCTCTTCTCCAGGCTGAACAGGCCAAGTGACCTCAGCCGCTCCTCATACGTCTTCCCCTCTAGGCCCTTCACCATCTTCGTCGCCCTAGGTACTGTCTAAAATTCATTTTTTGTTTGCTTGTTTGTTTTTTGTTTAAATTACTGAGAGTTTGCATGAACACTAACTCCCAAGTAGGCTGCATGCAGCAGAGAGTACCTGTGCCTGTTTATATACTGGGAAAAACTTGTACAGATTTACACTGCCAAGGGACAACAGCTTTTGTGTCAGAGAATTGCAGTGGTGCAACAAATATAAACTTCCTGTTCCAGATAAGTTTTTTTTTCTTTTTTTTTTTTTTTTCTGAGCTGAAATGCTGGCTGAAATATGTTACAGACAAATGTATACTCTGCACTAATGTATGGTCTCTTCAGTCGTATGGTTGCCACCTTTGAAATACCAAAAAAAAAAAAACAACCCAAACCAGCCACATCAGACAAATGGCTGTTGTGCATGCACAGATTAATCTGCACATGTATAGCAGTGCTGACAACAGCCAGTGCGTCCATACTGAAATTTGCTGGGCAGGTTGGAAACTACTGAAATGGCAACTATGTTTAGCAAAAATAGGTATTACTGACTTGCTCCTTTCTTTTTTCAATTACTGCAGAATGTTTGATAGATGTGTTTTCATTATAAACCTACTGATTTTCCTGTTGAATCTACTGGCAACCATGTAGCTAAGACTCTTTTGAATGAAAATTAAAGTTTAATCATCACATTATCTATAAGGAGATAATGAGATAGCATTTAAGGATCCCAGCTGAGGTGAGGCCCTGTAGTGCTGGCATTGCTTAGATGACAGTTAAGGAAGAAACTCTGAATTAGTCACCAGAGCAGAATCTGGGCTGGATTTCCCTCAACTAGCAGAAATGTTCTTTGGCCTTTCATCACAGCTACTTCAGACCTGGTTTATATCTCTTTTTACACTGTGCATGCTAATAACATGATGGACACGGACTCAGTTTAGACTCAGCAAGAGTAACTGTAACTCAGCAGGAGCACTCTAATGCCTCCAAGGTGCCTTAGGTTGTGTTTACAATACAAGACAGCAGCTCCTTGTTTCAGTTTGTTCAAAGCTATTGCCTATTATTGCAAAACACTTAAAAAAAAAAAAAAGCCTCTGAGTTGAGATGCATCTCACTCTTGCAAGGGATGTAAAACCAAAGAATGTTTTGTGGGGTGTTTGCTTATTTATCTAGCCTCATGGAATTACGTGTTTAATACCTTCATCAGGAGTGTTCGCAGGAGGTGGTTTTACCTGTAAATTTGGTCTTCTGTCCTCTCCAAAATGGTCAGTCTTGTATCCCCTACTTTGTTGAACTGTCACTTGTGAGGAAAGTTGACGTGAGGACGGATAGTATCTTTTGGAGTAAGGTGGTTGTGTATCTCTGCTCTGGTGATCTACTCCTGTGGCAAGAGCTATGGTAGGAAAGTTCTTCATGTTAGATGGGCTCGTGGACCATCCAAGTGTACATGGCTGGCATGCATCTCTTGGTGACTTGAAGATGTGCAACAAGCATTGATTGCACATGGACAGGTCACGTGGAGTGTGCCTGGGTTGTATGCCTGATGTGGTACAGTGCTGGAAAGTCTGCCGTGCTGGTAAGTGGCTACGTTCAGGAAACCAGAGGCGTTGCTTTCATTGTTAATCTTTCCATGCATAAAACTTTTGGTTAACACATGTATGCACCAAAGATAGTGGTAACAGAAAATAAATTCACGTTTTATGTAAGTGCAAAGCAGTGTTTTAGTGTGAAAAAATTAATGTTATCGCAGTATGGGCGTTAATAATTAACATGTAATTGAAAAGGTGCTTCTGAAGGGGTGCTTGGGATTCCAGCTGTATTTCTCACAGCAGTAGTGCAATCTGCAGGACTGCAGTAGTGCAGACTGTGGTGACTTCAGTGATGCTAAGATGACAGTGGTCATGGTCTCTTTTTTAAGCTAATAAAAACCACAGAATTATAAGTGCTCATCCTAACTCTTTTATTCAGTCTCAGATATTGCTGGACTTCACCGGTTGCCTCCAAAGTTTTTTGGAGGAATTGAATTTTAGGAATCATTTGCAACTGTAGTTGGAAAGTAAAATGAGAAAAATTACAAACATTTTTGTAGTGTTGAAAGTAACCATTTTTTTTTCTAAGTGGTTACCTGTAGTGGTTCCTATAATGATTCAAGTTTAGTGTGTTCAGTTTGTGTTTATTTTTTTAATACAGATTACTGTAAAACTATTAACTGCTTCAATGCAATTTCTGTGCTGTGAAATTGAGAAGAATCTTGCAAAATCTTATATTCACATGAGCAGAACCTGTAGGCCACCTAGTGCTACATGGTATGCATCTCTACTGCTGTACAGATGTGTAGTAGTAAAAGTACATAATTCTAAAGGGTCTCTCACTACAAGACAGACATGGGCATACTGCAGGGAGTCCAACAGAGAGCCCCAAAGATGATCATAGAATCATAGAATATCCTGCGTTGGAAGGGACCCACAAGGATCATCGAGACCAACTCCTGGCTCCACACAGGACCACCCAAAAATCAGACCATATGTCTGAGAGCATTGTCGGGATGCTTCTTGAACTCTGTCAGGCTTGGTGCCATGACCACTTCCCTGGGGAACCTGTTCCAGTGCCCAGCCACCCTAGTGAAGAACCTTTTCCTAACATCCAGACAGAACCTCCCCTGTCGCAGCTCCATGCCGTTCCCTCGGGTCCTGTCGTTGTCACCAAAGAGATCAGTGCCTGCCCCTCTTCTCCCCAGTGATGAAGGGACTGGAGCACCTCTCCTAGGAGGAGAGGCTGAGAGAGCTGGGACTGCTCAGCCTGGAAGAGAGGAGGCTAAGGGGAGATCTCATCAATGTCTGTTGGGAGGGTGCAAAGAGGACAGAGCCAGGCTCTTTTCAGTGGTGCCCAGTGCCAAGACAAGAGACAATGGGCACAAATGGAACACAAGAGGCTCCATCTGAACCCCAGGCAGCACTTCTGTGCTGTGCGGGTGACAAGAGCACTGGCACAGGTAACCCAGAGAGGCTGTGGAGGCTCCTTCTTGGAGATCTTCAGAAGCTGCCTGGACACAGTCCTGGTCAACCTGCTCTGGGTGTCCCTGCTTGAGCAGGGGATTGGACCAGGTGGCCTCCAGAGGTCCCTGCCAGCCTCAGCCGTTCTGTGATTCTGGCAAAGGTGGTTTGGTTTGGTAATGTTTTACGTACCTAGCTTGTGCCTGATTGGTTTTAGTAATCATCAGCTGTGGAGAAGAAACATGAAGGACCTGGTCCCTTTAGGAATCCCTGGGACACATGCAATAAATCATGTGCAGTAATAACCTTAAATTTGTTAAGAGTACTGAGCAACCTAGAGGAGCTTCCTCACATTCAGTGGTGACACAGGACTTCCCAGGTCTGTCATTTTCCCTTCAACAGGACTCCCAGGCTAGCAGAAGTCTTTAAATAGCACCTGCTCCGCCTCTGACTTCTGTTCTCCCACCTATGTTAAAAAAAAAAAAAAAAAGCTGCTATTGATGCACAGGGGAAGTGAAACATAGGAGGCAAAACCAAAAAGAAGATGAAAACCTCAGTTTATCGGGGTGATTTGGGCCATTTAAAGTTATCAGGCAACATAAAAATCAGGTTTTCCATGATGCCAATTCTACATCATAGGAGCTCCCTGCTCCCCAATTTTTTTCTTTCCAGATAAATATTTTCCAAATACTAGAGAGTGTCTTGTAAGTGAAACAATTAAGATACTAGAACTAACTCTGCTCTCACTCTTTTTGTTGTAAGTCTGTGGATAATGCCAAACTGACTTTGGTATAGTGTACACTACTGAAGTGGTGCTTGCTCTGGTGAATGTTGTACTCTCATACAACAGTACTGTCAGATCTTACAGAAAGACTGAAAGTCAGGTATTTCTTTAGAGCTGTAGTTCACTTTTCTAATGCTGTATCTGAGAACTCAAATTCTTTTTCATTCCTTTTTGTTCTTTCCATCAGACTCCTGGAAAAAGTCTTGCTGCTTCCAACTTTTAGTTTTTGTAACATTAGCAGTGGCATAAATACATGTAGAGTTTTTCAGCTTTTGGAAAAGGGTTGAAATGTGACTCTATTAAACCTGAATCTGAAGACAGACTTGGTTTCATATTGTTTTCTCTTAATAGCTTTCCAAGCAGCCGCTAAGTGAAACTACTGCATATTGAGCCTGGTGTAATATGAGGCTCATTGGGTAAAATAACATTAGTCTGTGCTACTAAAACACGCTCTGGAAGGCTTAAGGAGGAGAGGAAGGAAAATATTTGAAGAGATCAACTGGGATGTGGTCAAATACAAGTAATGTCACCTGAGAAGGATTAGAATTTGCCAAAGCTTGACCTGAACGAAGACCTCCATTTAGGGCTTGTGTTCCTACCAGATGAGCTGCAGTTGTTTTTCCATGCACGGCTTTCTACCAGCAGTCATACAGTGAAAGAGTCCAGTGATTTACTTGGCTTCTGTGTCTTAATGGCACTAAAGTTAAAAAAAAAATAAAAAAATAGTAAAAAAAAAAGAATCCCAGTTTAACATTCCTTCTCCTTATTAGCTGCAGCTGGCTTTTTCTAATTACTAAAGTCTTAACATTTTTTCATCTACATTCTGTTGCTTTTATCCTCATTGGGAGCTTATATTAAGCACTCTAGCGGATAAACAGATACATGTGTCATTCATATCCGTAGGTGTAGAGAGCCGCAAAAAAATACCTGTGTTGACACCTCAAAATCCAGGAGAAGACCCAGTGGAACGGTTAGTAGCACTAGTATTTTTATCTATCATGGTCTGTTTTTTGGCTGTGAGGGGTTAGCCAACTCAGTAGCTCTTAATAACATGCCTGCTGTGATGATCTCTTTGAAAATCAGTTTTTCTTCTGTTTTGTGTTTTGGAGGTGCTTACAACACTTTCCAATGCACCTCTCTGAAGTGAGGGGTGTCTCCTAGAGGTGTAAAACTGAGTCATAGAATCATAGAA
>VXAA01000088.1:20698-38559 GCA_013399115.1 Anseranas semipalmata | reverse complement strand
AGTGGAATAGATTTTCTCCTTCTTCGGAAGCTGTGAATCCTGTGTCTCTCAATGACAAGGATGGCCTTTCATTTTCACTTCTTTCACGAGCAGTGAGACTGACTTTCTTAAGAATTCACAATTATTAATTCAACTTGCTGAATAATGCCCTTAGGGTTTCTGTCTTGACAAACCACAACAATAATCCAACTGTGCTTCTACTGAAATAATTCTTGAATGAGACACACCCCAGATACCAAACCATTCTGTGATTCTGTGAAAAAGGAGTGCTCAGGAATCTCCCAATGCGGTGTTGTTCAGGCAACCAGGCGACACAGTCTGTCTGTGCTGGCAGGCTCCCCCATGCACATGGGCTGAGTGAGGAGAGAGGCTGGCAGAAGCTACTAGTCAACTCTGTCTTCTTCTGCAGTGGGACTAACACTGAAAGATGGTTTTTTTTTTCCTAGTTTTTCCTAGTTCTTTGCAGCCCAAGAGGATAGAACAATTTTCCTTGAAACTTTGAAGTTAGGGTTTTAGTTTTCTATAATGTAATACTCAAGAGGCAGCACATGTCTTGGGGTCCATGAATCTGTTCACCTTTGGTAAGCAATTTGGCGACCTTTACCCACATTCAGTTCAGGAAGTGTCCACAGTTAAGCAGGCTTTACCTCTCAAAGCCACGAAGCCGCAAGCAATGAACCCCAGGAACATCAAGGAGCAGAAGGAAGCTGGAGTTTTTGTAAGCCCTCATAGAAGAATTCTCTGGGTTAATGCAATACCTAGACTATATAAAAGGCAGAGAAATCTTTAGTAAGCACAGCCTTAGTTGTGGGCAATACCTTGAAAATAAATTCTCAGCTTTAGGATTTTGCTGAATCATAAACAGAGTGCCTATAGCCTCAGGATAGTGGGAGAAATAAATGTAGATGAAGAAGTGAATATTCTTAAGGAGTGAATAATTGTCCTTTTCCTCCCAATACATTTCAAAATCTGTCTTACAGAACCTTTCTTACAGTCAATACCTAGGAGTAGTGATTGTTTACAAAAGAACAATTGGACAGGTCAAACATATTTGGGTGGCAGCAGTAAAGAGGGGGGACAGTTTTTTCAGAGAACTGGGCAAAGTCTGTAGAGAAAAAGAGATATTAGACATATTAATGCGTAAGACATGGTGAATATTTTTTAAGCTTCTACAAGACCCATGTTTGAAAATAGGCTTCCAAAGTGCTTTTGGCTTGGAAAAATTATGTGAGGGGTTGTGCTAAAGAACTTGTTTTCCTATTTGTTCCACCACACTATAACTCCGAGACACCTTTTAGAAGAAACATGTTAGACAGTGCTCTTGCAGTTATGTTTGTAATAGATTTTATGAAGGAAAAATTTTAAATCATTTTTTTTCTGTAATAATTTCATAAGGTAAACTCTACAGCTGGTAGTCCTGTTCCAGAAGAACAATAGCACATTATTTATCCCATTGGTAAGGAGAATAACGTTTTGTTTAGATTAGGAAAAGAAAGATTAGAAAATGTTTATTATGCAGCTGATAGTAATTATTAGTGTTGCTGTGATGAGAAGTCCCTTGGCTGAGGTTGCAATGTAGATCCATCATCATTTTCTTCTTAAAGCAAGTGAGCGCTCTGATACCTCCAAGCACAGTTTTGCTAGAACTCAAGCTAGAGAAGGTTTTAATTAGAGATGCCTTGGAGTGTGACAAGCCGGAAGTGCTGGCTTCACAAGTGAGTCTCCATGCCTGTGTCCTCCAGGGACAGGTTATTCCTGACCCATATGTCCTTATATCCCACAGGGATCTCTTCTCCTTGCTGCTGCCCTTTGTGCTTTCACTGTTTACCTCCAAGCAAGGCCTGCCTCCCCCCATGGGGTTCCCATGGTCATGGGACTGTGGTGCAAGATACTGCTGGGGCATTTGTCCTCAGGTTGATGCTGCTGAAGAGTGAACCTTTAGCAGGACAGAAGGTGCATGACTTCAAGGTAAGTCATGCGCCCAATTTGTCCCAGGAGGGTAGAATGAAGTGCTGCAAAAATTACAAGGTGTAAGAACCATGGGCCAGGGAGTTCCCCCTTGTGTGTCAAGACATTCCCTGTCCTCTGGTGGTGTGCTAAATGTTTTATTTTCTTCTTCCTTTCCTCCTCCTTTTTGCTTCCGTAGCTGAGAGATACTAGCTTTTTTGGTGATGATAGTCAATTTTTCATTTTCTAGTAGCTGCTTATGGGACCCTGTGCTGCCAGGCCAGCTCGGATGCAGTGCATTTTATTAAGCTAGACAACCTGTGTGAAGCTTTCATGCTCCCAGAGCCTCTCAAATCAAGAGAAGGAAGGAAAGCTTCTGCTTTCCTTTAGTGCTGGGAGGAATGACTACAGCAGGCATATTAGGAAAGAGCTCACTGGGTTTGCTGACCTACTGCAGCCCCTACTGAAAAGATGAGGAGGGTGAGTCTAAACTGCAACTGTCAAGAATTGAATGCTTTAGCCCTGTGGGTCCTGCAAAAGGGAGTGCTCTGTGCTCTGTTTTACAGGGTATATTTGCTGCTGCACGTTGCAGGGAGGTTGGTATAATCAGTTGGCTCTGGCAGCAGCTGTAGGACCAAGTCCTCTGTGGAGACAGATTGAGGATTGCTTTCTCTGAGGAGAGGAGTGAGATGCTTTTATGTTGGTCTCAGCAGACCAACCAAAGTGCTCCTGGGAAAACACAGAAATTGAATTTTAGATGAATTTATAGCAAATTTTGGAGTGCCTGTGAATCTCACGTGCCTCTGAGTTAGTTAGCAGCTAAATGTTAGTTTTTTCAATAGCAAAGCATTACTTAGATGCCTCAGATCTGATTTGGATCTGAGGTAAGCTGTTTGAATTAAATGCTTGAATTAAATGAAATGGGAGAAAAGGGTTCTCTTTAAATGCATACCCCAATGTTGATATCCACCTGCTTAGACTCCTTACAGTCTGGGTATTATTTCTTCCTCAGACAGTAGTTTGCACTTCTTCGAATATAACTGTTTCTTAAAAAGAAGTGTTTACTTAACCTGTGTCTACAGANGGGGGGTTGCAGGAGAGGAGTTAGTTCAGCAGACCAGCAAGCAAGTAATGAGGGAGCAGGGCTCAGAGTTTAGTATGTCCCTCTGCTGCTGGCTCTTGTGCAACATGAAGGGTTGCTAGGTGGGAGGTCTTTTTTTTAAGGCATATCTCATAGGCTATACATTTCAG
The DNA here is from genome assembly GCA_013399115.1 of Anseranas semipalmata. Classification (NCBI taxonomy): domain Eukaryota; kingdom Metazoa; phylum Chordata; class Aves; order Anseriformes; family Anseranatidae; genus Anseranas; species Anseranas semipalmata. The sequence continues at coordinate 35,361 of VXAA01000088.1, read as the reverse complement.
AATTGGGTAATATGCTTTGTTGATTTCATCTTAATATGATTTTTATTAAATGCAATGTGCATGGTTAAACTAAATTATCTTAATTTGATCAAAATTATTGAGGGTTAAATGCTTTCCTGAGGCCAGAGCTCAGCCACACCATCTAAGAGCCTGATGGGCCTGACTCATCAGCCTGAGTCACGTACTGTTACAGTTCGTGTTTACAGTGTATGGGAAAATTATGCAAGGTCTTTTGTTGCTTTGCTGACTTTCAGTGCAGTTTATCGGTTTGGGGGTGGGGCATTGGCGAGAGGGGGAGAAGCAGGTGCCATTCCATTTAACCAATCCTCTGGGGACAGACAATGTGGAGAATATCTGATGTCAAACACGCGGGAGCAGAGAAGTGTTGCACATGCCAGCGAGCAGTCACAATTTTTCAGCAAACAAAAGTTTTCAACAGCCTGTTTTCTTTTCCTTGGGAAATCAGGCTGTAAATGGGATTTCAGAGTCCCCTTGATTTATGTAGTTAATCTTTGTCTTCATTGCACTGCAGAAATTAAGGATATGACTGCTTGGCTAATTACTCATAATGTTCTATTTACTTTTAAACCGGGGCAGAAATAGACATTTCTTCATTGTCCAAAAAGCACATGGGTCCACTTTGATATGGTTCCAACATTTAAACAAAGGTTTAGTTACAAAATACATATAAAATATATTATGAGAAATTCCTTCTAAGACTCCAGCATTCTGAAATGTTGGGTGTAACTGTTCATACTTTAGAGCTAAGATCAAAGTATTCTTCCAATAGTGATAATCTCTGTAATTAAAGCTTATAAAAATGTTGAATGACTTTTTTTTTTTTTTTTAAGTTTACTCCATGTTTGTTAATTCAGAAGTAAATACCAGCAGACTTCCTCCCACTGAAATTAGACATAAGCCTTTTCCTTCTGGTAATGTATGCTAAAAGCATATGCTGATGTTCTCATCTTAACTCGTAGCAATGTTCCAATTCTGGACTTCATCACAAGTATCAAAAAGAGCTTTTCAAGAAAAAAGTTGATCAAGGATAGAAATAGCATACTCTGAGAAACATCAGGTGGAAAAGCATATTTGACTATAGGGTACTTTTTTTCAGTTATTCTCATACAGAAAAGTCACCTAGGAGCTTTTAATAGCCTATAACACTGTTAAGTTGTTTTATGTAAGGCTGACTCAGTGTAATTAGGAAATATATCTTATATAACGTGAAATATAAATATTATAATAACTGGGAACAAAAGGATAGCTTTACCCAGGTGTTGAATATGATCTCAGCACCTGATGATAAACACATCTAAGTATTTTTTTTTTTCTTTGTTCAAGACAAAGTGCTGAGAACAGACTGTTTCATGTGTTGAATGTCTTCCTTTAATGTGTACTCTCAGAAGTTTGTAAAATCATAAGAGGAAGCTTTTTTTATCGTGGGGGCTGGTCAAACATTGGATACCTGGAGAGATTATGGCATCTCTGTTCCTGAAGGTATTCCAAACTCACCTGGACATAGCCCTGGGCAACCTGCTGTTGCTGCATGGAGGCTGGACTTAGATGGTCTCCAGAGGTGCCTGCCAGCTTCAGCCACGATGTGATTCTGTAATAATTAGGAAAATTTTATTTTGTCCCCGTGATTGTAACACCAAGAGTGATATTGACTTTTTCTAAAAATGAGAAATTTTGTTATGGCTTGACTGGTTTCATCTCCTCACATACCTTGATAGAGATGAAAAACATACACACTGCTTCTTTGCACGGTTTTCCTCTCTGCTTATTTCTACACTCACTTTAATTTCTCCTTTCCTCAAACTATTTCATCAGTGTGCAATGATTCTCCATATTTAATCACTGATGTAATGCATCTTGTCCCGACTTACCATCTCATTTGCAACTTGTCATTTGTGATGTTATGGAAGTTTTTTATCCATATATATGTACAAATGTGCACCCAGCACCATCTAGGACCTGTGGCTGCAATTCTGACAAGAACAGTTGCTAATAGTATATTGTTATACACCATTCATTCTTATACGGCGAAGGTGACAGGATAATCAAAGATATGTAAAGCTTTTTGTTAAAGAAGTGGTGGAGGAGGCTTTCACACTTCAATCCTGAAAATGAGAATTTAAGAGGACAGATTAAGATCAGTATAATCACGCTGTGCAGGAAGAAAGTGGATAGATCACCTTGGTGACAGGTTTTGTCCAGTGAAAGAACTTGGAGTCATCAAAGAAAGTCATTAGGAGCCAAGTTTAAAGCAAGTAAGAGGGGGTGGTTCTTCATGCAATGGAGGTTTCTACCTGCAGTATCACTTTGCCAAAGAACACTGTAAATAATAAAAATTCCCGTGGGTTTAAGGGGAGATTGAACAAGTTCATGAAGGAAAAATCCACTGATGATTGCTCAATCACAGGAACCCTTTTTGATTCAGGAAATAGTGGGAAGTGAGTATCTTATCTGCTTGACAAAATTTTAAGCTTTTATCTTATGGCCAACATGAGAGACAATGTACCAAGATAAATGAATCTTTGGTCTGACCCAGTCTGGTTGTTTATATATGTCTGTATTACACATTGATATAGTGAGATCAGGTTATTTTGGAGAGATCATATGAAGAAATATCAAGAGAGATTATGTGTTGCAGAAGCAGTAATAATTTAAAAATTAAAGTTCAAAAAAAAAAATGTTCATATTAGTACTGTCCAACTGGTGGCAGTTTCTTTCCCAAATGTAGTTCTAATGAAAGGTCACCCCCCCCCCCCCCCCCCCCCCCACAAAAAAAAAAAAAAAAAAAACACAAAAAAAAAAAAAAAAAAACAAAAAAAAAAAAAAAAAAAACGCCCCNAAAAAAAAAAAAAAAAAAACACCTTTAAACTTCTATCATCTGAGAACAGATAAATAAATATTTCTAGTTCTTTGATGATGACATCTTAGATGTTCAATATCCATGATCTAGCCTAGCTAAATATAGGCTAATTTGTACATCAGGATGAAGTTTGTTAGCTGTGTTGAAAGGGTGTGTTTTTTCATTAGGAAACGGGGCCTATCCTATGCATTTTTTTTTTTTTTGTATGAGGACAGGCTTTAAAAGGTAAGCAACACTTGTTCTGATAAATGAAAATTACCATTGCATACATTGACTCACAAATTAATTTTTAAGCAATGTACTAAACTGCTCAGTTTCAGCACTTAGGATATTTATCACCTAAAATAAACAGTACTGTATCCAAATTACAGTCTCTCTTTTTGTATTTCTCCCATTCATTTCTGTCCTCTGTTCACTGGAAAGACTCTTTAACTCTTTGTCAGGTTATAGAGTTAACCAAAGCCAAGTGAAGACATACATCAGCTACCATAGGTGTATCTGTGTATCTTCTATCGTCTCCCTCTCCGCAAGAGGGGTAAACCCTCACTATCATGGCAAAGAGGCGCCATTTTTTCTCACAATTGCAGATGAAGGACTAAAAGAAATAATATCATATTCATTTCATTTCCAAGATAATTAGCAATGGGGCTAGATGGTACCAGACTGAGAGGCTTTAGAGGCTTTTTTTTTTTTCAAGTTGCTTCCTTTCTCTTGTTTTTAGCGTGACTGAGTAAAAGGTTTTCATGTATTTGACAATCTTTACATTAAAAGACTAGGTTGAGGTTCATCTGGTGTTCTGTAAATGCATACTATACGGAGCTTCTCTAAGTTTTCTAGGAAACACGTTGGTTTGGAAAAGGCACTCTGGAAATCCCACAAGGTACTACTCACAGAGACAGCTCTCTTGTTGACTAAGTAGGTACCCAGTCATCAAGCAGGTTATCATATAACAAGACAGCCCACAACTTACTCCTACAAACTGTCATTTAAAATTTTATTAGAATAGTTTGTAGGCTAGTCACTAAACAAACAACACAACTGGAAATATAGGGCATTACAAACATGAGGGAAATGGTTCAGGGCACCATAATTCACTTTCGTCTTCGGATGCACGTATTAAAATCTGAGCTCTTTTAGATACGGACCTTCTTTTATCACTGTTTTTTTATTTGCTACTTAGCATAACGGGGTACTGATGTTGACAGGAGGTCTGGAAGCATAATCAAAACCTAATACAAATTGTGTATGATACTGAATAACACCTTTATGTTTTTATGAGCCAAGTAAAGAACACAGGAAAAGAGATGACACATTTGTCTTAATGTTTTTTACATTTTACCGAGAAACTAATGGTAACATTATAAAGTCTCAGAGTGTTTCGTTGTAAGTTGCTCTTATTAGCTTCCGTATACTAACCTACCTTCAATAATTTTAGCTTCATGGTATCTAAATGCCTAATCCCCTATGTATAATAGCAAAGAAAAATGCAGCAACCAATCAAGTGTTCTCAGCACTTGGAAAACGGGTCACAAGTACTACAAAACCAATTTCTGAAATCATAAAGAAGATGCCAGTGAAAGCAAAAATGATCTCATCTGATTTTGGTATATTCAAAAGAGAACTGCTTCCAGCTGTCTGCTTCAGGTCAGTCAACTTCTGTGTTACTGTCATAGTTAATTTGTACTATGGGAGTACCACATGACCCTGGTCAAAGAGAGGGCTCTTCTGGTCTGGCTGCTGTACAAACACAAAGCACAAAGCTCATCTTCCCATAGAATGTGCAGCTGTAGTGTAAGAAAAAAAAAAAAAAGAAAGAAACTAATTCAGGAACACAGGGGAAACAGTCAAGCAACATGGGTCTGCAACTTCAGCAATACTGACAATGTAGGAAATGTTGAACTCTTGAAAAGGCACCAAAGAAAGAAGATTTGACCACAACAGTGTGTATTCAGGACAGGGAGGACAGTATAAATCCAGGCATTAGCTTCCTACTGAGCTATCTGTGTTATTTTCATCCTGAATGGCAAACCCTGGAGGCTGTAGGGATAAATTTAATAGTTAGCAGTGTGAATAACTGGAGGATTGCAGGCAATTTGGTTTGCTTGCTAAGATTTTTTTTTGTCCTAACAGCAATTGTCTGAATTTCTCTACACTCTTATTTGTTTATTTTTCATTGTTCTGTGTCATTTTTACATATTGCTAACTTATAAAATTCACATCTCACCAGCTGCAAAATCAGTCTGATATTACTTGGTGTGGTCATCTCTATTACTCAGATAAAATTTGTTTTAACGTACTTTTCTTAACTAGCAGATTTTGGTGTTCCTTATTGCCAAGGAACATTTACTCTGGAAGCCTTTTATTGTCCTCATATGTAAGATACTCTCTTGAAAACTGTTGATCTCATGTGAAAGTAGCTTGATCTTTGCTTTTACACCCCTGATGACTGGAACACAGCTTTAGATTACATACTGCCCAGGAGACTGTTAGGATTATTTAGAAAATAATATGGCTTTGATGTAAGAGCCTATACACAATTATTTCCTGCAGTTGTCAGCTCCTTGGAGCTTTTCACTGACAAAATATTAAGTCCTAGCATACCCCTTCAGTAATTAAAGGATTCCTATTTAAATTCCACCTGAGAATTCAAATGGAATAATCAATGTTTCCCCTTTTAAATTAGTGATGTGAAGAATGAACTTATGCGGGATGAGTGTCAAATATTCATAGAGAAGATTTTTCTTAACCATTCTGTTTCCCTTCTTCATTTCAAACATAACCGTGCTGTACATTTACAATTTGTTTCATGGTTCAGAAAGAAAATGAAGGCAGTCAGGACTTCAGTCAGCTACGGTCTAATTTGGACTTTTTCCTTAGTTTGCATCTGTTATGTCCTTGCTTCTCAAATACAGTGGTGGTGACAGATACCTTTTGCAGATAAAACACTGGGCTTTTTTTTCCTTTTTGAGAGATTCAGGGGGAGAAAAACAAGTAAGGATCACTATGAATTATACTGTGAGAAAGACATTTCACCCAGTGTCAGTCAGATGGATGTCTGATTTTCAACACTTAAAAATTAAACAACTAAACACATAGTGGGACAGATGCAGATCTATGACTTCTGGGGATGCCACCCAATGAAAGTTAGAGAGCTACTCTTTACTCACGCAAATAATAATAGGACAAGGGGGAATGGTTCTAAACTAAAAGAGGGGAGCTTTAGATTAGATGTTAGGAGGAAATTCTTCACTCTGAGGGTGGTGAGGCACTGGAACAGGCTGCCCAGAGAACCTGTGGATGCGCCATCCCTGGAGGTGTTTAAGGCCTCGCTGGATGGGGCTTTGGGCAACCTGGTCTGGTGGGAGGTGTTCCTGCCCATGTCAGGGGGGTTGGAACTAGATGTTCTTGAAGGTCCCTTCCAACCCAAGCCATTCCATGATTTTATGGTTCTATGATTCTATGGTTCTATGACTCTATGATTCTATGAAGGCTCTTATTAAAGAGTAAATGTAGATTAGAATTGGTGTATGGACACAAAACAAAGCATACACACAACCTTCTGAGCAGCTCTGTATATCTGCCGGTGGGAAAGAAGGAAACTGCCATATCGAGAGTGCTTCAATTGAACTGTTATACGTCTTGCAGATGTACACTGAGCAAGGTCTGTGTGTTGTCTTTGTAATTCTTCTATAAGAAGCTCCCAAAGTAATGCAAGTATTGTTTGTTAGTTTTAGTTCTGGTAAGTGTTGCCACTTGGTGTAGATTAAGATACGAGTGATTTTAAAAGTGCAATTTAAAGACTTCTACTATTTGCTTATGAATCTTGCTTACCTACTAAAATCAGATTTCAAGCTGGGAGGTTAACAAATGCTTTAGGTGTGCTTTAGCATTAATGCCAAGCAACAGCGTGACTGCATCTCTCAGAAGGTGTATGCCCTTCCTGGGATTATAGTAAAATGTCTCTCTCTTAACTGCCAAAACGAAAAGCAGTATCCTTCACAGACATGGTTGCCAGGTGCTCTGTCATCCTATGCTTCAATGAAACTGAGCAGAAATGTCAAGAGAATTTGCCACAATTCTTTCCTGTCCTGTTCTTTCTGTATGCCATGGACTGGACCCCTCATGCTGCTGGATGCAGCAGAATGAGACCAGACACCAAAGGCCAGCAAAAAAAGGAAGACAGCAACTGCCTGCTCCAAGCTAGCAATTAGGGAAAAATTGAGAACCAGAATACTTGTAAATCCCATTCCCAAGACCCCTGAGACAGGGGACCCCCTCCTCTCAAGTAGATGCTCACCATCTGAAATGCAGGTTTGAGCTGAGCTGGAGGCACTTTTTAAAAGCACCTCTTGCCCCTGCTGTCCTTCTCCAGAAAAATATTCATTTGAGAATCATAGAATCATAGAATCATAGAATGGTTTGGGTTGGAAGGGACCTTAAAGATTGTCTAGTCCAACCCTCCTGCCATGGGCAAGGACACCTTCCACCAGACCAGGTTGCCCAAAGCCCCATCCAACCTGGCCTTGGACACTTCCAGGGATGGGGCATCCACAGCTTCTCTGAGCAACCTGTTCCAGTGCCTCACCACCATCAGAGTGAAGAATTTATTCTGTATATCTAATCTAATCTACCCTCTTTCAGTTTAAAACCATTTCCCTTTCTCCTGTCACTACAATGCCTGACAAAGAGTCCCTCCCCAGCTTTCCTGTAGGCCCCCTTTAGGTATTGGAAGGCCGCTGTAAGGTCTCCCTGGAGCCTTGCCTTCTCCAAGCTGAACAACACCAACTCCCTCAGCCTGTCTAATAGGAGAGGTGCTCCAGCCCTCTGATCATCTTCATGGCCCTCCTCTGGACCTGATCTAATAGGTCCATGTCCTTCCTGTGCTGGGGACCCCAGAGCTGGATGCAGTACTCCAGGTGGGGTCTCACAAGAGTGGAGTAGGAGGGGAGAATCACCTCCCTCGACCTGCTGGCCATGCTTCTTTTGATGCAGCCCAGGATAAGGTTGGCTTTCTGGGCTGCAAGCACACACTGCTGACTCATGCTGAGTTTTTCATCCACCAGCACCCCCAAGTCCTTCTTCGCAGGGCTGCTCTCAATCCACTCATCACCCAGCCTGTATTTGTGCTTGGGATTACTGCAACCCAGGTACAGGACTTTGCACTTGGCCTTGTTGAACTTCATGAGGTTTGCATGGGCCCTCCTCACAAGCCTGTCAAGGTCCCTCTGGATGGCATCCTGGGATAGAGGTTGCTTCCTGTCCCTCTCGATGAAGCCATCCATCTGCGCAAAGGAATGATTCACTGGACTCCAGAAAGACAGCAAAAAGGGACAATGGCTTTAATTTACATTGGTTTAATTTGGGAGAGAACAAGTGGGGTGTACTTGTTTTCCAGGCCCAGCTTACATAAAAGTATTAGACATTTTACATGAGAACAGTGAAAACACAGTATTTCCCATCATCATTCTCTTGGCTTTAACAGCTTGCTGTCCCAACCTACAATGTGTGAGGAGCTGAAACTCTATGAGTGTTAAGTGTGATATATATACACCAATCAGTCTAAACTTCTCAGGGGATTTGGCTGGGAGAACATCTTATCTCTGGATTGAGATGAGGGTTAGGCACGAGTTCTGCCTACAGCTGCCAAGTGCAGCTAAATCTGGGACAGCAAAAGGGGAGCATGCATAGGAGCACCACTCCAGTTGCAGAGGGTCTTCAGTAAAAGTGAGGGTCTCACAGAGCTGTAGTACCTCAAGGGTTATGTTACAGGTGCTTGACTATGTCTTTAAATTCTTCCTGTGTCCTATTTTATGTCTCAGGTCCATGCTGGATCTGAGCTCATGGTTCAATGTCAGTCCAGTCCTATGCTGCAATAAAGAAAAATTGATTTGTTACTATCTTTAGCTATGGCTTTAAGCAGTCCAAACTTCCAGGATCACCTTTACACAAAAGTTTGTTAAAATATTTATGCTGAAATTATTGGCACACAAATGCTGTTTAAAGTTTGCAAACCTTACAAGTTAATCCCAAGCATTATAATTACAGTCTTATACACAGTTTGTATTTGTGACTTACTGCAAGATAAATTAATGACAGGCTAAGTTTTTATGACTGTTAATGCTCACTTAAGGACACTGAAACATAAAAACTGCGCCAAGGATATCTTCTGAGAAACTTCTGCAGCAGATATGAAGAAGACCAGACAAAATCTGAATGTAAACAGAGTGATTCATATACTACTTTGTATATTACAGTTACTTTTCTACTGGAATGAACTAGTGAGTCGAAACTAATAACAGTTTTATTAAGTATTCTGGTATTTGCTGGGCAAAATAAACACAGGAAAATGGAAGTATTTAAGGAGGGTGTTTATTGTATTAATTTTATCTGATAAAACAAGATTACACACATATTTGTAGTTTCTATTTACAAAGAAGAAATACTGTAGATAATATCTGGATTTTTTTATATTTCCATAATATTTGCAGTATTTTTATTGTTTATGTTTTAATTAAAGAACTAGATAAAAGAGACTTCTGGAGGCCATGCAGTCCAACTAACTTGTAAGTTAGACCAGGTTGCTCAGGACTATGCCCAGGGGAGTTTTGAAAATGTGCAGGGATGGAGGTTTTGTGGTGCCTGGGCCACCTGCCCCAACATTCAGACAGCCTTACAGCAAAAAGCTTGCATTATACTCATATGCAACGTAAAAAAAATCTCTCTTAGGGTAGACTAAACGGTAAATGGAATGAATCCAAAATGATACTATCTGTTTTTTATTACTTATAAAATAAACAAACAAACAAACACACACACACAAAACCCAAACACATAACATTTAGAAAACATGGAGGCACAGGAAAAGAAGAGATCAGTAGAAGTCCAGCCTTAATTCTTACGTGAACTGTGTAACAAGCTGATTTTCATAGCATTTATAGAAGCATTTCTATATGTTATATTTATGCCTGAGCCATAATCCTCAGGTTGAATGGTTGATGTTGACAATTTAAGTATTGATACCAGCTATGTTGTCCGACTTCATGAAAACTATCTTAGTCTATGTGGCCAGCCAGGGTGGTGTGGTAAATTGTGCTTGTGCCCAAGAACGGTAACTTCTGTGAAAGAAACCTCTGAGAGTCCTACCATTCAACCTGTGACCTCAGAGCTCTGGTTCTTTGGTTCCCTGTTTCTCTCTTTATTCTCTCTGCTGTCTTTGGTTTTCTGTATGTCCTGGGTGGGCAGGCAGTGAGATGGGTGGAAAACTGGCTGAACGGCTGGGCTCAGACAGTGGTGATCAGTTGCACAAAGCTCATTTAGAGGCCAGTAAACACCCCTAATGATGTACCCCAGGGGGCAATTCTGGGTCCAGTCCTGTTTAACATCATCATTAATGAGATGGATGATAGGGCAGAGTGTATCCTCAGCAAGCTTGCAGATGACACAACACTGGGAGAAGTAGCTGATACACCAGAGGACCGTGCTGCCATCCACAGGGACCTGGACAGGCTGGAGAAATGGGCTGACAGGAACCTCATGACGTCCATCAAGAGGAAGTGCAAAGTCCTGCACCTGGGGAGCAACAACCCCAGGCACCAGGATGCGCTGGGGCCACCAGCTGGAAAGCAGCTCTGCGGGAAAGGACCTGGGGGTCCCGGTAAACACCAAGCTGAACATGAGCCATCAATGTGCCCTTGCCACTAAGAAGGCTAACAAATTCCTGGCGGCATTAGGCAAAGTATTGCCATCAGGTCGAAGGAGGTGATCCTTTTCCTCTACTCAGCACTGGTGAGGGAGGCACAAAGACTGAAATGTGAACTCTCTGTGAACTCTTATGTATCAAAAGATGCCCAGCAATGAGTCAGCACCTGCTGGGTGGTGAATGCAGAGACTAAAAATTTTAAAGAGGAAGTAAGAGCAGGGGAGGAAACATATCTATTTTCACAATCCTGAGCAGCAACAGGATATGCCTTTCAGTGAAAAGAATAAATACAAGATGTCTGGGAGTTGGTAAATAAATAGTAACAAAAACTTATGAGAAGTTAACTAAAAGTAAGGGATAAATTTGCATCTTGTTCTAAAGAGGCAAGTATGCCCAAGTGAAACCAATGCTTGAGTGGCTCCAAAAGCAAAACCTCTGAGAGATGATAACTAGAACCTTCTATGCTAGAAGGATGGGACTAGATCCAAAACTGAACAAAAACAGTGAGATGACAACTGATATCAGTACAGTACATGGCAACTTACTGCTATCGCAACAGAACTATCCCCAAGGAGCAAAGAGCAACACAGACCTAATGATGACCACCCAGTTTAAATAACTGTGGGACTTAAATTATCTGAAAATATTTTTTCTAAATATCCCAGATATGGAGGAAAATAATCCAAAGGAAATTACCACCAAAATAAGGCATTCAGGCATGGCTTTCCCGGCTTTGTACCAAAATACATCTCCGGAAGCTGCTTGCTCTTTCTGAAATACTAAGGACATGGAGGTAAATCTAAAAGCCAGTCATGCTACAGCATGATAACAAGGTGTCAGATGAAATCTCACAGATTTACAAATTGACTTTGGCTGGAAGAGACTTCCTGAGATGACACAGTTCAAGCACCCTGCTCAAGCAAGGTCACCTAGAACAGGTTGCCCAGGACCATATCTATTTGGATTTTGAATACCTCCATGAATGGAAACTCCACAAACTCTATGGGCAACCTGTGCCAGTGTTTGACCACCCTTGGAGTAAAAATTATGGGTGTTCAGATGGAATATCTTGTGTTTTCATTTATGTCTATTGCTTCTTGTCCTGTCAGTGGATGCCACTGGGAAGAGTCTGACTCTCTCAAAATATCTGAAAAGCACCAAAGATAGTTAATCTTCAGAGAATTCAAGAGAAAACAATCTAAGGGAAAAAAATGAAAAAAAAAAAAAAGATATTTATTAACATTCATCTTTCTGAAAGGATAGGACCGTCAGTGCAAATTGTATCCAAGATACGTAGTGTGCAAGAAAGTATCATCAAATCAGATTAACTAGTTTATTGAGAAAAAAATATTCCCTTAAGAGTCCCCATTATGGAAAAGAGACAAGTTTTCTGAACACTAAAGCTATTGTATATTATGCAAACGTGTTGGGACATTCAAACCTTTGCATGCAAATATGACACGTGGGAAATTGCAATGACCCTTTTCCTGTAAACTAGGAGTCCTGCATGAGCTTCTGCTTACTCATGGAAAGTAGTCCACAGGAGATGAATATGCTGCCATGGTTAGACTGTGGCTAGTGCCCTACACAACCTTGTAATGCCTATAGTAATTATGAATAAATCTGATGGTCAAAACATCATCTAGAAAAATCTCCAAAACATTGTTTCGTTGCTTATGATTACCTACTTTTATGTAGTTGTTTTTTTTTTTTTTCCTTAATAGACATTAATACTTTTTATGGAGCTTTTATCACATGAACAATGCCCTAAGTTCTTAGCATTTGCCTAGTGACTGTCAACTTTATGTCAGCTAAGGTATTTTCCATTACAAGAATATATATGCAAAAGCTAACATACCTATGTTTTATTTTCTTGCTGACAACTTTAATTAGACAAAATTTTCTTCATTTGTCCCAGACTAATATAGCTGCTCACTTAGTCTTCTAGTCTAGATTTAGTCTTCTAAGCCTCACATCTTGTACAACGTGGATAATTACATTCTTTATTGATTCTTCTGTTAGTGCTTTTGAGAGGGATTTTCAGGGTTAATATCAGACAGAATTTGTTGCAGCAGTTCATTCAAGAGAAGAAAAATCACAAAGTCTTCTTTGGTTCTTAATATTCTAAGAAAACACAATCAAGAATCAAGAAGGCTTATTCTGTGAAGAAAAAATAACTTTGCCATTTAACAGAGAAAGCTGAAGTGTTCTGAGGCAAGAGATCAGAAGTCAAATAAATTGTAAGTGCTGTGCTGTGGCAAAGGCTCCAGCTCTACCTCCAGGTCTGTGGGGTTCCTGCAGGAAGGTTAGTGCGCATCAATGACATTTGCTGACATTTACATTTCAGAGAGGCGTAGATATGTTTGTTCCTTGTGTTTGTTGCATTGTTTGCCACCAGTGTGACTGTGTGGTCTGTCTATCTCTCCCTCTGACTGACTCATGATCTAGGGGAGAAAAGAAAATGTATCACACAGCTATGTTCTCACATTTAGACTTTACAGTGAAACGATGACTCATCAGTGTGACAAATGACAAAAGTTTTCACAATGTATGAAAATATTTTCTTATATTCAGACACATTTTGAGCAAAACCTGTGTCTATGGTTTCTTCTGCCTATAACTCAGAATGTGCTGGCCCTTCTACTGCATTTGTTTGCACTGGAGTTTTGCTCGGGTTGTAGTGTTGCTCCTTGATTCAAGTCAAATACTTATTTTTCCGGAGTTGTATTCTGTATTCCTAATTGCCCCAAACTGTGAAACTAAAAGAAAGATTGAATCTTTCCTCATTCCTGGATGCATCCTATGCACTCAGAACGTGTATGCCTCACTTGTGTTAATTTGGTGTTAAGCAGCGCTTCTTAATTGCCAGACTGAGATGGTGGCCATCAGTCAGGAGCTCTTGCTGGACAGTGTGGCTCAGAACAACTTGCATAGAATTACAGGTCACCTGCTGTTGAGGAACTTCTATCTTTTTCCCAAACTTGAAATTCAAAGGTAATTATTTGCCCTCCAGGTCACCAGCTGCTAATTGCATAATGCCTAACAAAGAGTTCATCTCACTACAACATGGCCACCTTCCTAGGCATACACAGCTTCTACCTGCTTTGCTCCTGTGTCTTTCACTTCCTCCTCAACCTGTTGTTTTCCTGATGACTACCCCAGGTTTTCTCCTCTGCTACCTATTATAAGCCTGCCCACGCAGGCTTCTTGCAGCAGTAGTGGGAAAAGAGCTCTGAAGATCCTTCCTCCCTCCATCTCTTGACAAGGCTTCCCAACAGGGAAAGGAAGACAGGGAGCAGAGATGCTTTTCACCCACTTTCACATCAGGGGTGAGAGCAAGGGCAAGAGCAGGATAATGCCAAGCTGTTGGGCCACTCAGGTCTCTTGCACTTGTGGAATAACATCCACCTCTTCCCAGGATCCCAGTCCTTTTACACCAATAGGCAGAGAAACAGAATTTTCCCTTCGCTGGAAAAAGGAGGTTCTGCATGTTCAGGTACCCTTGGACCACCCCAAGAAACACAGAGCTCTCAAAAATCAGTTGTGAAAATCATTTTCCTCTGTACCTTGGACTCTCTCAGTTCTCAACATCTATGTTTTTTTTTTCTCTTAGTCGGTGCTTCAGAATAATAGACTGTAGACTTGAGTCTGAATTCATCTTTATATTGTAACAGAAGCTTTATTAGCTGCTCCTACTGTCATAAAAACTCACACTCTCATGGTCTTGCCTCTCCTTGAGTATGTGTGTAAAATCCCTGCAGCATAGCCAATGATAATGGTGTAGTTATTAAGCTAAGAGTCTTGTAATGCGCTGAGAGAGCTCTGTGTGCATATGGTGTAAGTGTGCAGTCTATGCTTACATACAGAAAGACATATAAAGATAATCTCTGGACATATAAAGATGATCTCTGAATATGATTCTGAGAAAGCGGCATAGACATCCAAGTCACCATAGTCTCATGGCTTCTGACCACCAGGTTGAAAAAGCATGTATGAATTTTTAAAAGGAACAAACCACTGTGACAGATTGGTGAAACCCATGTAAAGCTGTTGTTTAGCCTTCTGGTACAAAAAAAAAAAAAAAAA
>VXAA01000088.1:0-18917 GCA_013399115.1 Anseranas semipalmata | reverse complement strand
GCCAGTCCAAGCCATGAGCAGCCAGTTTCTTCAGGAGAATGCTGTGGGAAACGGTGTCAAAAGCCTTACTAAAGTCAAGGTAGACCACATCCACAGCCTTTCCCTCGTCCACTAAGCACGTCACTTGGTCATAGAAGGAGATTAGGTTCGTCAAGCACGACCTGCCTTTCCTAAACCCATGCTGACTGGGCCTGATCGCCTGGTTGCCCTGCAAGTGCCGCATGATGACACTCAAGACAATCTGCTCCATGAGCTTTCCCGGCACCGAAGTCAGACTGACAGGCCTATAGTTTCCCAGGTTCTGCCTCCGGCCCTTCTTGTAGATGGGCGTCACGTTTGCTAGCCGCCAGTCGACTGGGACCTCCCCTGATAGCCAGGACTGCTGATAAATGATGGAAAGCGGCTTGGTCAGCACTTCCGCCAGTTCTCTCAGCACCCTCGTGTGGATCTCAACAAAGAAGCAAGAAGTCTCTTCAACCTCTTCAGAGAACCAGCTCTAGCATGCTATCAGAGCTGATACTGAGACAGGCCACAGCAGAGGAGAGAATGTGTTGGAGAAGATCTATATATCTGGTAGTCCTGACTATGTATCGCTGTAGGTCTCTCTGCTTTGAACACTTCCCAGAAACTACATTTACCTCTTCACAGCACTGATTTCAGTTTCAGTTGTCATGAATATGGAAGTCTAAAGTTCTTGGATGAAAGGTGCCTTGCCATTACAAAGCATTATTCAGGTCCTTGTTGTAAAGGATCGGGATCTTGCCTCTTAATGTTTATATACTTAGAACCTTGTAGTGGTTCTGTTTGAGAGCATGACAATTAGCATAACAGAAATTGAATTCAAAGTAATTTGAAATACTTCTAAAAAATGGTCTGGGATTTGACTTTCTGAGCAAGAAATTATTTATTTTCATTACATTCCCCAAGGGCCCTCCTGAAATATGATGCTGGTGCCATGTTGTTCTGTGCTGCACCCAGATGCTGATTGGTACTTACCATAACTGTACTTTTTCTTTATTTGATGAAATGTTGAATTGTATTGAGTTATCTTTTTTATTATGATAGGAGTCACAAGCATGGTTCAAAGAATTAAAAATTTTCATATGCATACCATGTAATGATAATGGCTTTTCATTGTTTTTAGTTTGGTTGTCTCATACCCTTTCTGTCAAAAGATTATCTTACCAGTTTCTACTTCTAATAATTTATTTCATGAATTTGTTGTGATGGAGCTATGTCCCAGATGCCCAGATATTAAGTTTCATGAAATTTCTTAAGCTGTCCTGAAGACACCAATTCCCACTTCCTTGTACACTCCCGGCTATTCAACAACACAGTGAGATGGGTCACAGATCACAGAACGGATCTCAGTTCAAAATATATTTTTTCAGTTTTTCTTAATCCAAATTAATTTATTGAATTAGTTCACTATAAATCCTCTTGGAATAAGTTTCTGCCAGATGTAGAACAATTTCCCAATTCTTCTGCCCACATACTTCTGCAGATATTCTGGAGGAGTTCCACAAAGATGACTTTCTCTCTTACAATATTAATCAAGCAGACCTGCCCTGTTAGGTACAGAGTAAAACACAGGCACCTACAATAGCTTCTGTATTTCATTAAGTAACCACTTTCAGACTCTGTATTGCAAAATTGTTAATTACAAATATGAAACTTTAATTTCATGTTTCTAGTTCTGACTAGTTCTTTTATATAATTCAAATGAAATATTGTCCAAACTTGCACAGAGCAGGAAAGGATAGACAAGATATCTGTCCTACCCAGAAAACATTCATGGACAGGATATGTTGAGTCCTCCTGCTCTTTTTCCAGAACAAAATGATACCTGACTTCCTCTTTTCCAGACTGCATGACTTACATTACAACAGACTTTCTGTAGTTACCTTTTATAATAAGAAAGTTGCATTATCTATTTATATGTTTTGTATAATTTTGCTCTTGATTTTCCAAGAGACATCATACATCTCATAATCATGACATTGACAGTTGACTTAGAAACTGGACTGTCTCATTTTCTCCTTTCTAGAAATCTGGACTCTTGTTTGACTGCTTCTCAAGAAGCTACATTGATTGCAGTTTTCTAATCAAGCCAGCTTGAAAAACCACTATATATGTACTACTAGAAAAAGATTAGGAGTATCCATCTTCAGGTAGGATGGTCAGAAGAAAATACACAGACTTGGTGTTACATTTTTTATTGCACTGAATGTCTCTCCTTCACTGGATTTTTCTCAAAAGAAGCCAACGATTGGGCAAACCAAAGACTTGAGCATTAAGTGATAAAGAAAAAGGTCAGTTCACATAAACAGAGGTAAATCATGCAAGGCTTCAAGAGCATAAGGATGCTCTCAGAATTTCTTGTGGGTGAAGTCGTGCTATAATTGAGTTTATACTGGTAGGTGCAAAGAGACCAGAGCTGCTTTTGTGTGCATGAGCCTTGAAGAGGAAATGCAGGGAAGTACAGGGATATAGCATATGACTGGACAAGTCTGCTTGATATGAAAACAGCAGAGCTGTGTCAGCCTGCCATCATGCCCACATTAGCAAGCATCCAAAGATGTGACATGGCAATGCTGTTTCTAGAATTCTGCGGGCAGTCTGCATGGAGCGATGCAGCTTTGCATGGTGTCAGTTTTCTGGCTGTCATCTCCTGTAGCATGGAAACCTCCACAGTGTACACCAGTAGTCTATGCTTTTGGGGGTGCTTGGATAGCCATTTTTCTCCATGCTTGACTAGAAACATTCATGTCCAATATAGTATGGTTCTTTTCATGAAACAAAAATTTTCAGAAGTTCTGGTTTCTTCTCATTTCATTTTAATGCCAGCAGCTGCAAAAGTGTTGAAATATTTGAAACATTTTTTTTTCTTTTACTTCTTAGAGTGTTGTGCAGTTCTTTAATAGATTTGGAGATTTAAGTAAAGAATATTATTGCAGCTCAAGAATACATTCTTGTTTTAAGAATGTTTTCTCATGGCTTAACCAACATAAAAATTGCTTATCTGCCTTTCTCTAATTTATACATGTTCTTTCTTTCTTATTTTTTTTTCTTTTTTCTTTTTAAATCTTGAGCCTCTGAGCTCTTCCTTAGCATGTTTCAGTTGCTCTCTCTGTACCAGTAGTACTACAGTTCTAATATTGTTCCCTTCATGTTTAGGCATGGGATGTCAATCCATTGGGATTTTTTTATTACCTGTGGATAAAATTAACCAATCTGATTTACCTCGCTTCAGTGTGTTTCTTAATGTGATGTAAAGCAGCTGCTGCAAGAGTGTGGCACAGTCTGATGGCTCTGGGCAGTCCAGTAACTGCCCATATGGTTTCACATTGACTCCACTTTTTACATGGCATTTCTGAGATCCTTGTTGTGTCCATATCCTCTTCTAAAGATACTTATGGTGATTCACCAAAAAGAAAACTAACTTAAGTAGGAAAAAAAAAAAAAAAAGTCTGAGTAAGTAGTAATAGGCCACATACTAAGTGACTTACTTCTCATGATGTTTCATAGTATTAAGAAAATACTCTAGCAATGGGATGCCCCAGTTGTTCCTGTGCCACTGTACAAAGAAGAGAAATGTCACATTGGATTATGACTCAGGGATGAAATTTTAGACACAACAAATTGTTACCTCTGAAGCAACTTGTCGGAGAGCTCACAAGAAGAGAAATTAAGTTTGATTAGCTACAAAAAATGCAAAAGACCTGGCTCAATATCTGTCTTATACCCCCACATGACTTAGCATAAATTAGGTGATCTTGAAGGTCTCTTCCAACCTAAATGATTCTGTGATTCTATGATTCTGTGAAATTGCCCAATTACTGTATTTTTGCAGAGGAAAAAAAAATCTGCTGAACTATTTCATTTAAATGAGATGGGGGTGGATGCTTTGATTAACATTAAAAAAAAAAAAAAGCTATAAATAAAATTGTTAAAGGGAAATTGGAAATAACAGGCCAAAATATAAAACACTCACAAGCATCGTGGATACATGTTGTTTACCAAATCAGATAAATGCTTATAGTAGATCAAGAAGGACTATGAAGACACCACACACACAAACACACAGAAGCAACTGTGTATTCAACAGCCAGATGATAGTTATCAGTTGTAAGACAAAGAATATTTTAACACAGGTGTCAAGTCCAACTGAGAGGCAGAGTCAACTGTAGACTCTTGGCAAATTAGACTTAAAAACACTATACGTCAGAGAAGGAGCAGGACAATTACCTGAAGACTTTAAAATAAAATACTGAATGCATTTGCATTTATGCTGGAAGATGAAAGCATGTTAGGGAAGCTGTGGAGTTAACAGACAAACATTATGTAAAGGTGCTCTAGGAAAAAGAAAAACAACAACAACAACAACAACAACAACAACAAACATAGCTGTTAAGTATTGCATTGTTGTCTAATGCAGATACATATACCAGAGCCATTTTTGGCTGAGGGAAGTCTAAAGAGTTGGCTCAAAATAAAATTCCACTTTTCTCAGAAACTGCTTTGAATGAGAAACTGAACAGCAACAAACTGTTAGGTCCAACTAAGAGACCAAGATGTGAAATGGCCAACATAGCAGTAGCAGCGTGTAATAGTGGCTAAATAAGCCCTGGCACTGAAAGACTGGATAGTGGCAAGCATGACACCAGATTTTTAATGGGGCTTCAGCAGTGGACCAGAAAACTGAATACTTATACTTTTGGAAAAGAAACCTTGCTTTTCTAAGGAAGAGCCATGTCTTCTGGTGTACTACATTAATCAGAATCAAGCATATATATAATAACATGAGACAGTTCATCTGGCATAATTAGATTCATAAAAAGCTTTTGAGAAGGTCTCCTATGAAAGTCTCTTAAAGAAACTAAGTCATGGTAGAGTAAGGTTGGTTAACAAACAGTTAAAAGTTGAAAATAAGTGCCTGGCAGGTTTCACAATGAAAGACATTTTCAGTAAGACCTCTCAGGAGTTCATATTAATCCTCTCAGATATGATTTAGAAAAAAAGGGATGAATGGTGTGATGGCAACCTTTGCAGATGGTATAATAATAATTGTCATTTTTCAGAGCAACTTCTGGCAACTAGCTTTATGCTTGACCAAGGTTTGCACATTACTGAGTGATATAGTGCTAAAATGGCAGATGACATTCAATGCTGATAGATGAAACATAATGCATGTGAGAAGAAACTACTTACACACACACAGCTGTGTCTTCTGGATTGGTTGTTATTGTTCAGGTCCTGAATGTTGGGGCCATTTTAGGTCAATGTCCAGAAGCATTCAAAAATGCAAATAAAATGCTGGAAGTCATTAAGAAGGCAAGGTTTGTGGATAAAGATATTATCTTTTGATAGCTCGCCTGGTTTTAATTAAAAGCATTGTTGGCTACACTATCTTTGAGACAGTAACATGAGTTGGAAAAGAACTGAAAGTACAGAAGTTCTTCAACTGTATAAATTCACAATATCTGCATTGTGAATACTGATCCAGTTCTGGTCCCCTCGTCTGAAAAAAAGGAAGATGGGAAAAAGGCAGAGGATGAATTCTCCGTGACAAGAGACTAAACAGCTGAGGCTCTTCTGTCGGTTAGAAGCAACCACAGAGGGCTGTAATGGATGAATCACAAAATCTGGAGGGACATGGAAAAGGAGAGTGGGGAATAAATAGACACTATTTGTTAAAACAAAAGGGACGTGAAACTACCATTTAAAACAAACAATAGAAGTGGGAGTTTTAACATAGCTGTGTTACACGCCGCAGTGGTACAAATTGCTTTTGAAAGCATGGAAAACAAAAGTAGGAATGAAATCAGGTGGGGCCTAGGGTACGTCCACTGAGAGCTTTTACATATTACTGCTGGAAGGTAGCCTTCAGATGAGAAAGTCCTTGAACAAAAGACTGTCAGGAGCTGGGTTAATAAGCCTAGGCAGCATCCATTTTCTCCTTGCCCCGCTTCTAATACTCTTTTCCAAAGTATTTGAAGCAGGATAACCAGATAAACATTTCATGATGGACCTTGACTTTTATTTTGTCTTCTCCTGGGTCAGTTTCAGGCCCTTGCTGGGCAAAAGGGACCCTGAGAGATCAGGTTTGGGCTTGGGCCCCCTTCAGACCACCTGCCAAATTCTGGAGGTTTTTAGTAAGCTTCTTGCTAAGGTTTAGCTCACAGTAGAAGTAGAGGGATGATTTCTGGTGGTCTCATTTCTGTCCTCCTATCTCCACAACTTTACTGGAGCTCTTCCCATTGCTTCCCATTGCAAACGGGAATTTGCTCTGCCCAGTTTCTCCAACTTGGCAGGTAGGTGGCCCTGCTAAGACATGACCAGGCCGTCCACTCTCTTCAAGTGCCAAGGAATCCTAGGATTTTTCCACTGACAAGAACAACACAGGGCTGACAATATCCTGAGAAGAGTGTGCAACCCCTGGTGTGCCTTCCTGAAATGGGGGTTTGTGGTGCTACACAAAATGAGCCCCCAAAGCAGCAGCAGGCATGAGGATATGCAAAAAGATTGGTCCAGGTAAGAAGTAAAGTATTCTTCAATACACTCTGTCTTTCAGGACCATGGGAGTAAGCTCAAAATTCATACATGGCCATATGAATTTAGTCCATTCTCTAAGCAAATTATGTACCATAAATTCAAAGTACATAATCATATCTCACAAGAGATATGTGAGTGTCATATAGTACTATGTTCACACAGAATTCCTCTTGACCATTCTGCTTCCCACACTCTTTACTGTTTGAGTCTTGTTATACTAACCACTATCCTTCAACTTAGGCTATTTAAAGGACTCTAAGTCGCTTTTGTACTTTCCACTTCTAGAGGCATTTTCCTCCAATACCAAAGCTTCTTATTATTCCATTTTAATGATGGAATTATTTTGAGTTTGAAGATAAATATATCGATTTAAAACACCCCTTTTAAAATTTTAAAAGAGAGAGAGAGAGAGAGAAGAACCAGAAAGGAGAAACATGGATCATTTCCAAAGCAAGAAGGGAGATGTTTATGAAATTTGTGAAATCCCCCAAATTTATTTATTGTTCTAATGAATTGAAACAGCACTCCTCTAACACTCTTGACATTGGAGGGAAGGAAAGTAATACACATAATACTCATTTTTAAAGAAGCTGGAAATTACCTTCCTTATTTTGGTCTCTGGTACTATCTTTGCTTCATTTTAATTACATTAAACATCTAGCCACAGCTTAAATTTTCTTTAGGACTGAAACAAAAAATACTATAAAAACTGAGCATGATTCACCAATGTGAGACCACAGGGGGAAAAAAAAGGCAAACAGCATAATATGATGTCTAAACTCAAATGTCATCTATAAAGTCAAATGAAACTGGTCAGCTCTCAGATGCAATGTTGAGTCTAGTTTCTGCAACAGAAAAATATTGACCAAGAATGATCAGAAGTTTAGAAAAAAAACAAAAACTGACCTTTAAAAATAGTTTGAACAAATTTTTGTTGTTCATTCCAAATACAAGAACCCTGAGGGGAAATAACATCCCTCAAGAGTATAAAAAACATCTGCAGTAAGGAAAGGACTAACATGTTCTCTTTTTTCCAGGTAGAGAAGATAAGGATTAATGGTCTTAAACTATGCTATGAGAGGGATAGTGCAGACATTAGAAGAAATGTTTGACTGTAGTGCTACAGAAGCTTGTCTTGAACAGTCATGTTATTTTCATAGCTTGATGTAAATGAGCATGCTAACAGCCCCTCTGTCAAAAATAGCATAGGTATAGTTGATTGTGCCTTGTGAAAGGATTTAAAAGGTCATCTTTTGACATCTTTTCTAGCTCTACATATTTTTATGAATAATGAGGTGTCACCTTTATTTATGTTCCCCATTTACTACATCAGTGCTTTCTTCCCTCTTTCACTAAATGTGAGTAGTTTTGCAGAAATTGCTCCCTTTGACTGTTGCAATCCCTGCCAGTTGTAATCCATATAGAACCTCAGCCACTTCTTTGTTTGTTTGTTAGTTTTTGTCAAAAACAAAACTAAGTTTTGTCAAAAACAAAAAATAACTGCCCTTTCTCTAGGTAAATATTTTATTCTCTACCTTAATTCAGCAATGGGGCAAAAGGCTTTCTCAGAAGGGGACAGCAGTCCCAAGGGACTTCCCTGAAAATCACTCTCCTAACAGGACAAATATTTACAGAGAGAGAATATCACAAGCCCACCACATAATATCCTTCTGCTTTTGGTTGTTTTTTTGGATGCCGAAGATCATGTAGGTTTAATCAGGGACTTACAGAAAGTTCATGTTAATACTTCATTAAATACATCTGCAGCTCAAGGCCTGTCCAGGCTTTTTCCCTGTTTCCCAGACACGCTGATCCCCCAGTGGAAGACAAGGTTCCCAACAGGCGAGGTGTTGTTGCCTTGGGGAGATACATGAACCATTGAAGATCTGTGCTATTCGGTCTGCGGTTTCCTCTTTGTTACTTGTATTTTCTTAACATGTAGTCAATAACAACAGACTCAGAGACTACATAGGCTAGGCTATCTTCTCTCCTTTTTGTACTCATCCACCACTACATTGTAAAATCAGGAGGTTAGGATAGAGTGAAGAAATCTGAGGCTGTGTAACTTTTATTATTATGTGGAGCTTTTATTACATTTCTGTTTGTGGACTAAAAGACTTACACAGAGGTTACCTGTGGTTAAATAAAGAGAACTGATTTTTTGTTTTGTTTTGTTTTGATTTGATTTGTTTTGTTTTGTTTTGTTTTTAACTCTGATTGTTTTACTTTGTTACTCAGATAAATTTTATTTTACGCTTAATTAGGAGGCTGGAAATGGATGCTTCTGTCAAAGGGCAAACCTCTGAATTTTCATTTTGATACTGTGATCTAATCAGGCTCACCAAAAGTACTTCAATGAATGAAATAGGTATACGAATGACCTATCTCATTTATGTCCTGATTCTGTGTAGCCTTCATAACACTAGTTTCACAGTAAGTGTTTAAATAAATGGCTAGTCCATGCCATAGCTGCACGCGCTGTGATGATGCTACTGCAAGTAGCCAGGGAAGTTAGGTTCAAGCCAGCTCAGGAATCCTGCAGCCACTTCAGGAACTGCAGTATGATTACCTTTTAAACCAATGCCATAGCTACATCCTCAGCTGTGTCCTAGGGATATAGTCAACTTCAAAGAATTACTTTTAGGGGCTTGGCTTCTCATCTTCAGTGGTAAACAACAAAAATACACAAAACACACAGTGACCATGAGTGAAAGTATAATAATGTGGGTTCACAGGCTGTAGCTACACTGAGGTCACTATAGTCTGAGTTGTTCTACCCAAGTTCGCAAGAAGCTAATACACATACTAATAGACACAGTATTACTGCAAGCAACATTGAATACAGTCATTTTTCATCCCACAGGAATGATGTTTGTGTTCCATATATATGCATTGGACATTATCTATGTAAGTGTGTTCCAGAAGATATTATGGTGGTCCAAGTTTACCATGATGACTAAGGCCTGCTACCGTGAAGCTTCTGCCAGCTGCTTAGGGAAGGTTTCAGACAGCTTTTTCTCTTGAGTCGGTAGTCTGTAAGGGACACCACCATTTTGTCCTCACCTCTGGTTCTGTCTTCTAAGCTATCCACCAGCCACTCTTCAGAAAATTTTCATGCATCTGAGCCATTCCCTTGTACACTAAGTACATATCCATCATATATGCCAAATATAATAACATACTGCTCAGCTGGTTAGTCAAACACAAATCAAAATTATGGTTTTAACTCCAGAAAACATAAAGTTAGTCATGAGGAAGAGGGAATGGCTTGTACATATCTTCTTATGCTACTACTTCTGCTGATTTCCACCAGATAAGAAACTGCTAGTGTTACTCTGATGCTTTCTAACATGCAGTAGCTGTTATTAGGATTGTAATAAGGCACTTGCCACCAGTTCCATTTTTAATTGTGGCAAGGAGAGACTGCATGATATGTTCATGCAGCTTTTGCTCTTTTGTGGGATATGTTCCTTTCTAAGTTGAAAATGTATTACATTGCAAATTCACACAGAATTAAAGATAAAGAGGAAAATAATATGATAAAGATCTTTTTTGATTAATCATGTACTTTTGTTATGTTGAAAAGAACTTTTTGCGGAAATTAATAGGATACCTTCATAATGGGTAACCTGAGCTATTTTACAGTCCGAGTTCTTTTAGAAGCCATTTGGTTCCATTCCTAAAAAACAGTGCAGTTAAAATGGCGTGATTTCTTCTGCAATGCCTGCATAACAAGCTTTGGAAGGTCTGTAATAAGAGTTGTTTCACAATCTGGACTCCTTAGGGCCTGGTTTAGCTCCTGTTCCCAACAAATGATAGCTTCAGAATGCTAGGTTTTCTTTTGTAATGCCTGCCCAAGAAACTTTTCAAAATTTAACTGTGCTTCCAAATAACTGCTTTGTTTGCTGTTTGGTGTTAGCAAGTGGGATTGAATGTAATTACTTCAGTGGTTTTGTGGCCTGGGATGTAAGATACCTTGTGATTTATATATGTATGGAGTAACTAAAAGTTTCTTTCCTCTTCTGCACAACTACGAAATAACAATGTCATAAGAACCTTAAACAGAGTTATCTGTAAAAATATAATTAAGTCCTCTTCACTGAGGTAGAGTAATTCCCCTTTAGATTTGATCCTTACAAGTACGAAAATACAAATCTCCTCCAGAAATTGCTAACCTCACATGTAGGACACAGAATTTAAACATTAGATGTAGGAAATTCAAACTTCTCAACCCAATGTCTTTGAAAAACCTCATGGAGAACCATTTTATCACGGACTTCACAACCTCAGAGTTTGGCTGTCTTTTTCACATCCAAAAGTTGTGGTAAATANAGGCTGCTTGCTTTTTAATTTTATTATTTATTTCCAGTATTTCGAGTGATATACTTGGATGTCCATCCCAACACGTGAATGAATGAATGTTTGAATGCTTAAGATGTACACTTTTCCTTGTGTATGGTTGCATTCAGGCCAGTGGTTGCTCAGGCACCAATTGTTCCTTCAAAGTTAAAAGCTTAAGGAAGATCTAGAAATGATCCTTTCAATTAGCTGCATTCAGTTTGAAAATCTAAGCAGATAAAAGTACCCTGTATTTTTCTATCCTATCCAATTTATCTCAAATATTTCTATTGTTAAAAATCAAAATACAATGTTTATTTTTTTCATTTGTTCTGATAATTAATATTTCACTGTATATACATAACCTGCACACTTAATTCTGCCAAATATTATCAAACTTAACAAGGCATTTACTGAAAACACAACAAATACTCTTTCCATCAGAAAGGTATGATCTATAACAGAGTCCTTTCTAGGGACCAATAGAGGGTTTTAACCATTGGAAAGGGACTGAGATTCCTGTTACCAGAGACTAATTTTACCTTCTAATTTTCTGCTTTGCTAGTGAATTTAACACTCAATTTATTTTAAAATATTTGAAGCTCAAAAAGTGAAGCCTGCAAAGTACAGTTTTGTGTGAATAGAGTGTCAACTCAGGCAGCACTTTTACATGTCTGCTTCTAGAGAACAACTCGAGAACAGCCTGGTGTTAAATACTACCTCAGAGCCGTCCATGAAGTCAAGCTCCCGATTTTCAAGCTCAGATTTCCTTTCCTTTAACACTGATCGGAGGTGTTC
The DNA here is from genome assembly GCA_013399115.1 of Anseranas semipalmata. NCBI lineage: Eukaryota > Metazoa > Chordata > Aves > Anseriformes > Anseranatidae > Anseranas > Anseranas semipalmata. The sequence continues at coordinate 7,226 of VXAA01000088.1, read as the reverse complement.
TTGAAAGCACAGTGATGGGGAAGCTTGGGGCTAGAATCTGCCACCAGTCCATACCTGGACTGCAAATTCTCCAAAGTTCTTGGAATGGCCTGATTTACTAGGCTTATTCGAAAAGCAGTTGAACAGATCTTGTTAATCACACTAGTGTTCATGCTGGAGGAGTGCAGAGCAGGAAGAAGTAGAAGACAATACCTGAATATACTACTCAGGTGGGGAGCAGATCTGTGTGGTTCACCCTTCTTAGACCAAAAGAGATGGGACATTTTGGTCCCCCTCAGCTAGGGCATTGTCCTTAAAAGGATCACATTCTTAACAGATGGCAAATGTCGGTAGCTCAGATACTTTTAATCTCTCTGCCACAATGAAGTACCTGATTTTTAGGTCAAAATCAGTGAGGAAAACATAAACTAGTATGTCACAAACTTGAAGAAGTCACTTTTTTCATGGTGTGCAGAGTTTGCAGAAAAGCGTGTTTGACATTCCCCACCAACACACTGATGTTTTTATTCAGTTTGTTTCCTAGAAACAGAACAAGCAGATACTTCATACTTCTTCATAAGAAAGCCCACACAAGAGGGTTATGAAAAGGAGAGTTCCAGACAATCAATATACATGGTACCATATTGATGAACTGGCAGAACTTTAACAAGACTAACTCTAACATTCATACTTGGAACACAAGAGGTGTGCTGGAGCACCTCTCCTATGAAGACAGGCTGAGGGAGTTGGGGTTGTTAAGCCTGGAGAAGAGAAGGCTCTGGGGAGACCTTGTAGTGGCCTTCCAGTACCTAAAGGAGGCCTACAGGAAAGCTGGGGAGGGACTCTTTGTCAGGGAGTGTAGTGATAGGACAAGGAGAAATGGTTTTAATCTAGAAGAGGGTAGGTTTAGATTAGATATACAGAAGAAATTCTTTACTGTGGGGGTGGTGAGGCACTGGAAGTGGTTGCCCAGAGAAGCTGTGGATGCCCCATCCCTGGAAGTGGTTGAGGTCAGGTTGGATGGGGCTTTGGGCAACCTGGTCTGGTGGGAGGTGTCCCTGCCCATGGCAGGGGGGTTGGAACTGGATGGTCTTGAAGGTCCCTTCCAACCCAAACCATTTTGCGATTCTATGGTTCTATGATTCTATGATTCCCAGTTGAGCAGTTAGATCTGTAAAACTCACAAGAACTTGTAAAATTCACAAGAATATCAAATATAACTCATCTACACACAATTAGGTCAGATATGCCGAAATCATTCGCAAATTATTTGACAAGGTTTGGAGATTAGGTTTTTGAAACCGACTTTCCAATATCTCTTATGCAGATATTTCCCATGAGTGGGGATTTGTATCTGTTCTTAGTGGGGATGTTTTGTGCAAATCTTGGCCCTCTGGAATTTGTACAAAATGCCAGAGATTGTACTAATTGACCTAATAACTGTCTGGACTTTAATATGGTAATAGATGTGTATCAGATGCCAGGAAAGCTGTTTTATAAATGAAGTCTTCAGGTGTTTTCTCTGCATCAATAACATAAGTGAATGAAATAGTTTATAAGCAACAGTGAGAAAATTGTTCTAATACTGAAAACAAAGAATGACACTATCGGCTCTCAGCAAGGGAAAGAGGCAAAGTATTTAAATCCACTTTTCAACTTTTGTTTTGGGGAGCTTTAGTGATCAACATTGTTGTGTGCCTGAACCAGACTGTCATTAACTTCCTAGGTATTTCCAACAGTTGAAAAATATTGAGGAGAAAAAATAGTGTCATAAACTATCCTGTAAAGGAAGATTATAGGGAAGAGAAGAAGTAACAAAGTACTTCATTTTCTGATGGAATGGCTCCAAAACAAGATCTGGTACACATCTAGTGAGAAAAGGATGTGTGTCTATTAATATAAGGAAGATTGAAGCTGTGCATGACTGGCCACTTTTCCAGGCACTCCTGAAATGGGGTTTTTATAGGGACCTGTTTGTAATGTCTGTTTCTATTACATGACTCACATGGGATTTCAGTAGCTCCTTCTGTGCCTCAAACCATTTTTGATTTTAGCATTTCAAAACTGAAAATAGGGTTGGCAATTACCCTCAACTTAACACTCATATTTCTAATACGAGTATTTATTTGTTAATACTTATTTCTTTCTTAATACTTATATTTCTGGGGCCAGTAGTCAAGGGCATGGAGGCACAGGAAGTGTTCTCCTTCATCCTGCCACTGAAGGTAAAGGGTGTAAAGAGAAGGGCACCGATAGGACAAGTCAATAATTGGCTGCAGAACTGGTGTTGCTGACAGTCTTTGGGGTTTTACTACCATGAGATTCTGTGAATCAGCATCTTCTTGGGAGAGACAGGATCCACCTCACTAAGCAGGGCAAAGACATTTTTGCCACTAGTATGGCTGACCTCATAAGGAGGGCTTTAAACTAAGAATGACGGGGGACAGAGAGAGTGACCAGCAGTCCTGTGAGGGATTGATGGACAGGGTTGCTGAGCAAAGAGCGCAGGGCGTTGTGATAGGGAAGGGTCACAAAAACAACTAAATGGGTATTAAGCAGAGTTCCTCCAACACTTTCAGGTAAAGGAAATGCCTACAAGGCATCATTATGGAGAAATCCTCCAAACCCTTTATAAAAAACTAACCTGCTAGGGTGCCTCTCTTAAAAGTGCCTGTATAGTAATGCATGCAGTATTGGGAAAAAACACAGTAACAAAGGTGCGTGCAGTGGCAGGGCTATGATCTTGATGGGATCACAGAGATGTGGTGGGATGGCTCCCATGACTGGAATGTTGCAATGAAGGGATACAGGTAGTTTAGGAAGGACAGGCTGGGAAGAAGAGAATAGAGTGTTGCCCTTCCTATGAGAGAGCAGATGGAGTGTGTGGAGATCTGTCTGTGGATGGATGAGGACCCAAATGAGAGTTTATGGGTCAGGACTAAAAGGAGGGCAGATAAAGGTGACATTATAATGGGCGTTTGACACAGGCCACTGGACCAGGAAGAACAAGCAGATGATTACCTCTGCAGACAGGTAGGAGCAACCTCATGTTCACAGGCTCTGGTCCTCGCAGGGGGCTTTAACCACCCCAGTATCTGCTGGAGGGACAACACAGCAGGGCATAAACAATCTAGGCAGCTCTTGAATTGCCTTGTTGATAACTTCCTTCTACAACTGATAGAGGAACCAACAAGGAGAGGTGCTGTGCTGGACCTTATACTCACCAACAAGTGGTTTATTGGGAATGTGAAGGTCAAAGGCAGCCTTGGCTGCAGTGACTATGAGATGGCGGAATTCAGGATCCTGAGAACAGGGAAGAGAGTGAAAAGCAAACTCAGAACCCTGCATGTCAGCAGAGCAGATTTTGGCCTCTTCAAAGATCTGCTTGGAAGAGTACCCTGGGATAAGGCCCTGGAGGAAAGAGGAGCCCAAGGAAGCTGGTTAATATTCAAGGATGGCATCTTCCAAGTTCAGGAGAGGTCCATCCCAACAGAGAGGAAGTTGGGCAAAAAAGCCAGGAGTTCTGTGTGAATGAACAAGGAGTTCCTGGCCAAACTCAAACACACAAAAAAATGAGGCATACAGACAGTAGATGCAGAAATGTGTAATCTGGGAAGAATACAGAGACNGGAAGCTGGTTAATATTCAAGGATGGCATCTTCCAAGTTCAGGAGAGGTCCATCCCAACAGAGAGGAAGTTGGGCAAAAAAGCCAGGAGTTCTGTGTGAATGAACAAGGAGTTCCTGGCCAAACTCAAACACACAAAAAAATGAGGCATACAGACAGTAGATGCAGAAATGTGTAATCTGGGAAGAATACAGAGACATTAATTTTTAATTAATTTTAATTACAACTATGAAAGGTAGAGCCCAGTTGGAATGAAATCTGGCCAGAGATGTCAAAGGCAACAAGAAGGTCTTCTCTATGTACATAGGTGGCAAAAGGGAACTCAGGAAAATGAGAACCCACTGCTGAAGGAGATGTGGGACATGATGATTCGGGACATGGGAAAGATTGAGGTACTGAATGCCTTCTTTGCCTCAGTCTTTACTAGCAAGACCAGCCTTCAGGAATCAGAGACCTCGAGGAAAGACTGGGGCAAGGAAGATGTACATTTGGACAGGGAATCAGGTCAGGGAATAGTCAAGCAAGCTGGACATACATAAATCCATGGGTCCTGATGGGATGCACCCACAAGTACTGAGGGAGCTGGCAGATGTCATTTTGAGGCCACTATCGATAATCATTGATCAGTCATAGTGCCTGAAGACTGGAGGAAAGGAAATGTCATTCCTACCTTCCAAAATGTCTAGGGAGACCCAGGGAACTACAGGCCATTTAGCCTCACCTTGATCCCTGGGAAGGTGCAGGGAGCAGCTAATTCTGGAAACCATTTCCAGGTGCATAAATTACAAGAAAATCGTCGGGAGTAGTCAGCATGGATTCATCAAGGTGAAGTCACACTTGACCAACTCGAGAATCTTCTATGATGAAATTATCTNATAAATCCATGGGTCCTGATGGGATGCACCCACAAGTACTGAGGGAGCTGGCAGATGTCATTTTGAGGCCACTATCGATAATCATTGATCAGTCATAGTGCCTGAAGACTGGAGGAAAGGAAATGTCATTCCTACCTTCCAAAATGTCTAGGGAGACCCAGGGAACTACAGGCCATTTAGCCTCACCTTGATCCCTGGGAAGGTGCAGGGAGCAGCTAATTCTGGAAACCATTTCCAGGTGCATAANAAAGCTCATTTAGAGGCCAGTAAACACCCCTAATGATGTACCCCAGGGGGCAATTCTGGGTCCAGTCCTGTTTAACATCATCATTAATGAGATGGATGATAGGGCAGAGTGTATCCTCAGCAAGCTTGCAGATGACACAACACTGGGAGAAGTAGCTGATACACCAGAGGACCGTGCTGCCATCCACAGGGACCTGGACAGGCTGGAGAAATGGGCTGACAGGAACCTCATGACGTCCATCAAGAGGAAGTGCAAAGTCCTGCACCTGGGGAGCAACAACCCCAGGCACCAGGATGCGCTGGGGCCACCAGCTGGAAAGCAGCTCTGCGGGAAAGGACCTGGGGGTCCCGGTAAACACCAAGCTGAACATGAGCCATCAATGTGCCCTTGCCACTAAGAAGGCTAACAAATTCCTGGCGGCATTAGGCAAAGCATTGCCATCAGGTCGAAGGAGGTGATCCTTTTCCTCTACTCAGCACTGGTGAAGCCACACCTGGAGTATCGTGTTCAGTTCTGGGCCCCCCAGTACAAGACAGACATGGGCATACTGTCTAAGGAAGGGCCATGAAGATGATGGAGGGACTGGAGCATCACTGCTGTTAAAGAAAGACTGAGAGGGTTGGGACTGTTCAGCCTGGAGAAGAGAAGGCTCAGGGGACATCTCATCAATATACGTTCATAAGCCAGATATATAAAGACCTGAAGGGAGGGTTCAGAGAAGACGGAGCCAGATTCTTTTCAGTTGTGTCCAGTGCCAGCACAAGAGGTAATGAACACAAACTGAAAGACAGAAGGTTCCCTCCGAATATCACAAAGCATTTCTTTACTGTGTGGGTGACGGAGCACTGGAATAAGTTGCCCAGAGAGTTGTGGAGTTTCCCTCCCTGGAGGTATTCAAATGCCCCCAGGACATGGTTCTGCTCTAGGTGACCCTGCTTGAGCAGGGAGGTGGGACTAGATGTTCTCTAGAGGTCCCGGCCAACCCCAACCCTTCTGTGATTCTGTAAAGGAAATTGAGCAGGATGAGGAGATTTTTGAAGTTTCAAGTTGGTAGAAATAACCTAACAGAGTATGAAATCTAAAGCTGCACATAGTTACATTTCTGAATAATTTCAGATCTGCAAACAACTTGGAAAGTCAACTTCATAGTTCAACTGGAAAAAAAAAGAAAAAAAAGATGGATAGAGTTGAGATAATGTATTATATTACAATGAAGATATAATTTTTTCTGCCATAGAGCTGGTTCTGGGTGCAAAAACAGAGGGAGACCTGCTAAAGCACCTTCCTCTGTGGTCTAAGAGAAAAAAAATAGAAGTTCTGAGACATATGGAAAGCTGGAAGATTCAGGCTTGTGCTCTCACACCTATCATGAGATAAGAGCACAGTAGAGCTATGGGCTTTTCAAGCTTTCTGTGGAAGATGAGAAAGTGCCAAAACCTTTGGGAATAACACAATGGAAAGTAGAAGACAGAGCTTTATGGGACAGGTGACCACAAGAGACATACAAACTCCTCTTTTCTTCTTTCCAAATTTTTTTTTTCCACAGCCTCCAGGAAAGTGAGATTGTGCTTACATTCCTTGGAATTAAACAGGACTGTACAAAAGAACTAATTAATTTGTGTCACCCATTATAATTCAAGCAACTGTAATATTATAAATGACAGATATCGCATTTCAATATGTAAAATATCTGTTTTAAAACTTTTCTTTGAAACTAACATCTAAATGTTTTCATCTAAATAGGAGTTATATATTGTTCAGCTCCAGAAAAAAAGATAATAACCTGTAAACTGAGAAATTATAAAATGTTTTCATCTGAAAAAGTTGCTACATCTAAATTCCCTAAAGTCTCTTGAAATTGTAACTGTCAGCATATTTTACTGGAAACAATGTACTTAAATTTGAACTCTCCAACATGTATCTTTTCCATTAAAATATGTTACTTTCTGGTTAATATTTGTTCACATTTATGGTATTTCTTGCTTTGAAGTTGAGTTATTAAAACCTTATGTTCTATGTATTAATGTTTCTTTTGCACTACTTCACCCCATACAACATGATAATAAACTTTGCATTAATCTTTCCAAAGACTATTGCTAGGAATATTTCTGCCTGCTTATCGTATTTTAGAAGCTTTTTATTTGAAGACTATGTGTGCATATAGAATATATCAGGGTCAGGGTGAATTTCAGTTTCTAGTCTCTCTTTTTTCTTTTTTCTTTTTTTTTTTCCTTTTTCTTTTTTTTCTTTTTTCTTTTTTCTTTTTTCTTTTTTCTTTTTTCTTTTTTCTTTTTTCTTTTTTCTTTCTTCTTTTTTCTTTTTCCTTTCTTGTTTTTGCTTTTTTCTTTCTTTCTTTCTTTTTTCTTCTTTTTTCTTTTTTTTCCTTTTTCTTTTCTTTTCTTTTTTCTTTTTATTTTCCCCCTATGGAAAGAGTATTTTGACCTGAAAAGTGGAAGATCTCTTGCCAGTCTGAGCTATTCTTTTGTGACTATTTGTAC
>VXAA01000087.1:180178-258565 GCA_013399115.1 Anseranas semipalmata | reverse complement strand
TGCCAGCAAAAACAAAACCCTCCTGGGGCTTGAGCAGCATCAGATCTGCTCATAGATTCTCAAACACTCATGTCTTTTAAATAAGAAGCTTATTTTTAATTTATAGCAACTCAAGACTGTAAAGCTGTTCCTTTCATATCTGCTTTTCAGAGGCTTGGGCATTTTTGGTCCCTTTGTCCTTGATTCTTTTCCTTAAAGGAGAGTTGCTTCTAATTTACGTTTCCTGGCACTGAGAGAGCTATAGAAGACACACTCAAAATCTAAACAGCTTTCCTCCTCCCTCTGAACACAAACAGAATTGAATACATTGAGGATAATCTTATTCACCTTCTTTTGCTTGGTGTGGATTCAGTTTAACAGTGCTGTGTGTCAGATGCTTTTGTCGCTGCTTGTATCTCTGACTGTTCTGGTTGTTTTTTTTTTTTCCTCCCCATTTAGATTTGGCTTTCAAGACAGAAGATGCTACTAGGCAGTACAGGGTGTAGAAAGGAAGATAAGTTTGCTGTGGTTGTGTCATAAGACCACCAAGTGAAAATTAAAATTAATCTTCTTAAATTGTCTGGAGCAATTCAGTGTTAAACCAGGTATTAGGCTACTTAGAAAACAAATGGACTACTTTATTAGGAAGAGGCCATGATTCTTAAGTTCTTGTTTATGCAGGTATGGGTTTCAGATAAAAACTGTATAGGTTTAAATTAGTGACCATTGTTTTCACCCCATGGAGAAAAGGACCTAGCGGCAGGGTTCTTCAAAGTAACTGTGCCAGATTAGCATGTAAACATTTTTGAAACACGACTAGCAAGGGAGTTCACGTACAAATGCAGTCAGTGTATTTTGCAGTTTGGTTCTAAATTTAATTTCTCTCAAAATACTATGCTGCAGCTAATGAAAAGCATTTTGATTTCAAAAATAACAACTCAGATTATTTATTCTTTTTCTTCACCCCTGGTGAAGACAGGCCTTGAATACTATAAGAAAAAAAAAATCTGCGGAAGCGGTAATGAGACTGTTCAGGTGACCGACTGTTTCACAGACCAAGAGCACAAGGCTGGCTGGACAAAAAGCAGTAATATGATTTCATGCCTTAAATAGCATATGTTTTTGCACTCGCTTCACAAGATGTGGTCAAGCCGATGATGTCATTGGCCAGAGGACAAGGTGCAGTTAATTTGATTTATTGACCTGGGGTGAGGTGTAGCACTGAAACCTTCTCATAGGGAAACCATTTATCTGAGGACAATTTCCTTTATAGCAGCAATTTAACCACTGCTGAGACTGTAGATATTTTATCCGGGATGATAAAAATGTACATTGCATCTTGCAAACAAAATTTCTTTGTCCCTGACGTTTTAGTAATTTTTATAGAACAGAATACTGGACAGTGGCCTTGTGCAGTCTTATGGCTGAGCTGGTGTTTATGACTCCGAATTCAGTTATTTACATGCCAAAATACAAATGCATTTCTCAAACGTATATTTGTGTGCCTGTGTTGTAGCTTAAAATTTTACTGGAACATCTCACTCGATGCGGATAGAAATGTGCCTTCAGCAGTGAAGCCTGTAAGGCAGCATGCTAGTGAGAAGTCCCTTTTCTCAAACCCTGGCCTCATCTTCACTTGTTGGAAGGTGCTAAGACTCGTGCTGGGGTATTGCTTCTCAGTCTTGGGCAAGGACTTTTACCTTACCTTACCACTGGTGAGTGTCGGATTTTAAGCTTCTTCTTGGGCTTTCTCTGTCACTGGTGGGAGAATAAAAATCATTTTTTTCTTCCTTATGGACTACCTGGCTGTGGTGAGGGTAGAGGGTTGCACTACTGTTCAAATGCTTCCTAATTCTCGCAAGGGGAGTACGTCCTGGTATTTTGGCTGTTTTTTAAGCTTTTATTTTATCAGGGACAGGAGGAAGAAGGCTTGTCCTCTCCGTTAAGTAGTTCCACTACAGGATCGCCTCTGCTTACTTATGAGGGTGGTTCTGCCTTTTTGTTTTCCCCTCAAAACCGGCCCAAACTTACCAGTCTAGCAGCTGGTTGGAAGAAGGGTTAAGTAGCCATGCTGCCGCATGAAGAGCAGAATTGGGAAGATGTGTGTCAGTATGGTAATTTTATCAACTGCAGGAGCTAGAGCTTACTCCTCCCTTCCTAGAAGGAAAGGGAGAGAACCTGAGCTTCCCACCCTGTCATCTTGAGGAAAAATATCAGTTTTGCTGTCACTAACAATTTCTCAAAGATTAGCCTGCAGTAATAATTCAAGCAAATAAGTGTTATAGTGACTTCTGATGTTGAAAGCGGATAGCTTCTGAATGCTTGTCTTAGCGAGTAATGGTGATGATGTCTGGAGTTGCCTCAGTTGACGGAATCAGTGAGGTAACCTTCAGCTCCATCTGCCCATTAAATATATGAAGCACCAACATATTCTCTGTTAGGAGTCTCTTAGGCTGTGTGAAGAAGTCTTATTCCTTCTTCTGGTCAATCCTAATAATAGCCAGAAAAATGAGATCTTGACCACCACTGTCACTTAAATAATCGTCAAAGTTCAAGTGGTAAATCCTGCATTTAAAGCAGCACATTTTTGCTGTTTTCATTATGTTCAAATATGCAAGGATGCAAAGAATTTTGAGGTAAACATTTTGTCCATCCTGTCCAGAATGCTTTTGTTTGATTCATCTGTCATCCAGCTTTTTTCCTTTAAATAGTGTTCGTCTCGTCCAGAGACACGTTTGTTTTCTCTCCTGATTCTCTGGAAAATTTGCAGTACTTGTTTGTACTATGCAATAATTTGTTCATTTGCTTTCCTCAAATTTTGGCTCCTCTGGAGTTCAAGACTTAAAACAATTGTAGCATTTTTAATGTGTAAATATAGTCAGCTAATTTTTGTACATTGTTTTCCCCAGCAATACTTTAAATTCCTCTCAAATTGTTGTTGCCAATAAGACAATAATCTCGATAGTGATATTTTATACAGGTGACAATTAGGCAGCTACTTACAGTTATGGTTTTATTATTTTTATCTTGAGAGAATCGGTGACAGTCCTGGCAGATGTCTATGTTTCATGACACATTTTCAATCTATTTGACAAAGTTGTTGTCGAAAGAAGGGTTTGAACAAAATTAAGTATGACTTCAAGCGTGATATGCTTGGTTTGGGTGCTTAAGCTAGTATGTGAATGAGACCATCTCATGTTGCTGGATAGACTTACAGTGCTGGCTGCTTGCTGCTGCAGAGATTTGCTTCTCTGTTGACAAATTTTCCCACCCCTTTTCCTTTTGTGCTGCATTGCAATACAGGGCAAGTTAAGCGTGGGTTTTGCTGGACTGAGTGTGGGAGAATTGATAAAATTAAGGAAAGATGCTAGTCTCGGTTAGTGTATATTGAGTAATTGCTTGATTTTGCTTGAAACTGCTTGACAATTGTTAATTGAGAAAAAAACATGCACATAAACATATTTTCCTTTCTATAGTAATTTGCATTACATTTCTTGAGTTGTATGAATTGACCCTCATGCTGCTTCGTGCATGCTTATTTTTCTTCCTAGTAGAAATACTTAAAATCTCAGTGTTTTTCCTTTCCCTAGCTTCTTATTTCACACCTGGCTAGCAAATATCTGTATTTGTTAACTATATTAGAAATTATGACCTCTCTGGTGCGTTACAATGTCTTTGCAAACGTGTTTTTTTTTTTTTTTTTTCATAGACTGCTACTGGCTAATTGAATTAGTTTAGGGTTAATAAACAGCACAGTTGAGTGACGAGGTGGTGGTTTGGTATAGAGGATTTGCTGGGTTCCAGTCCTGAGTTTGTCACCAGCTTTGCTTGCTTTGCGGTTCTGGGCTAAATCCGTGTAATGGCAATGATGGAGAACATTTTCACAGGGGTGTTACCAGGGGAATAATTAGCTAATTTTTTATAGCATTTCTGAAGATACGAGTACTGTGATTCTCCTACTTGTGCATGTAATTGCACAAGCTTGTGCCCAGGTTCAACTTTGCTTCGGATGTTTCAGTGCCGACACGTTTGTGTACTCTCATCAGCGGTGGAGGCCTCCTGTTGTAAAGGCACAGATTACTGTCAGTTCTAACTACGCCGTGATGTAGATCTGCTGTAGGGTATGCAGCTCAGTGACAATTTAAATCAGCCTGAGCCTGGCCTCCTCTCCCTGTGTGTTCCTGCCCCCTTCTCTGCACTGGTGCAGATGCTTGCCTGATTCCTTTGCTGAGCGAGTTCAGGGAATTAAATTGGCAGAAAACAAGCCTTGCCAAAAATAATGAATAGTTTTTTTTGTTGCTTTAGCTCTCTGAACTGGCTTACAATGCGATTAGACAAATAGCAGTACCAGTGAAGGAAGGGGACAAGAAGCACATATGTTGACTCAAGTCTTCTCATAATTTCATTCTATCTGATGGCTTTCCTGTTGGCAGAAATGGGGAGTCGTGCTCTCAGCAGTGTAATCATACCACTTACTTGGCACCAATCCTGGCACCTACTGATTTCCAGGATGCTCTAGTTTAATTTGCTAACCTGGTGGAAAAACTAGCCTGAGATAATTTTAGATCTTCATTTTGTGAATTGAAATCAGCTCAACAAACGCCTTCAACTGTGCTAAGGCCAGTGCAGGGGAGAGGCTAGAACCATGTGGGTGAAAGTGGAGGGAGAAGGGGAAAGAAAGAAGAGGAATGAAGTTTCTTCTTCTCAGAAGCAGCAGCGAGCGTTTTGGTTAGCTTTTGGTTACCTTTAGATTGACATAAACCACTGCGAGACCACAGCTGAGGAGCTCAAGTTGATCTCGGATGGTGCTGGCCCACGGGAAGTGATGGGGAAGCATGGCCATGGGCGCTATGCTGGACCTCCTATTCTAGGAACAGGCTGTACAGAGCTTACCGAAGCTGGTGATGAAGCTGCACTTAAGCAAAAGAGAAGCTTAGAAACCAACAGAGGCTGACAATTTGGCATGGTTTATGCCGTCACAGGTATGATTGCTTTAATGGTAGCTGTGGCCGAAAGTCTTAAATAAAAATTGTGAATGGGACCTCGAAGTGGCTCCCGTTGTTTTAGTGCTGCTTACAGTGAGGCATCTCTAAAAAAGACTGTGGCTCAGAAGGACATATTGGCAAAAGTACCTGGGAAGTTACAGACACTTACTTTTGCTAAATTTCTGACTGATATTCGTGCTTCAGTCATTTAACATGATCAGTCTGAGACATGTATGTTTTCTATAAATTGTGACATTGACGAAGGAAAGGTTTGTTGTCACATCTTTTTATTTTTTTTTCCCTTCTTCCCAGAAATTAGATTTGGCTATATAGAAATGAAGTAGCATATAGCAGTCTTTCTAAAATGACCATGTTTGACACGGTATGACGAGGCATGAAGTTTTGGAAAACAAAGACACGAACAGCTAAATTACTAAAATAGTAAGTACTGTGGCAAACTTAAAATATATGCACAAAAACCTGTTGAATGAGGGTGGAGATGCAGCTTGTTTCTGTTTTCCTCTCCTTTTCTTTAAGGCTTAAGGGCTGTTAGGAAGCCACCATCCTTTTTGCAGTGAGCTCCTTCACTGTTTGTTCTCTTTGTCCTTCTGATGATTCAGTTTTATTTGAAAAATACCATGTGACTTAGTAATTTGTGCCTGACCATACCAGTGTGAAGTTGTAGCTTTATACTGCTTGGATATAGCCCAAGGGGAGGAGTATACAGTGAATAAAGGTAGAAATGACTCAGACATTTGATGAATCACTCATTTCTGTATTATTAGTTAATATGGTCTACTGAATGAGAAATGTGCTGTAAGTTTCTTTCAGGAATCGTCACAAAGGCGTCTTTCTATATATCCCTAATTCTGTTTCTTACCTGCTGATCTTTAGTACAGAAGGTTATCGCTTCTATTTGAATTTTCAAATGTAAGTTTAAATAGGTGTTTGAATTTGATTATTTCTAAGGCTGCAGAGAGATGGAAATGCCAGGAAATGCAATCCCCCTCCCTACCAACCCATACAAGTTTCCCACCCTGTCCTCCAATACATGTACACACACACGCTTGCAGACACACTTCGGAAAATGTACTGGAAAGCTTGGGCTGTGGACGGTTTCTTCTAGCTCTAATTGTAGCAGTAAAGACATCATTGCCTCTGACTGTTGGAGTTTGCTGTTCCCTTGCATCTGCTGATGGGTCTGCCCATGTGGGTACTGTCTAATCCATTTCGGTTAAAATTAGCTGGGTTAGGGAGCCTGTGATCTGAGCTGCCTGAAGTTGTCCAGATAATTCTGACTGAAATCTCTGAGTGAGGGATCATCTGAGTTGCTTTGTCATCATACCTGAGGGTACAGTTCATGTTACACTTAATCCAATTTAAGCGTGGGTTGCTGCCAAAAAGAAGTGGGAACATGGGCAGGAAGAGTATTGGGCTGTCGCTTTTTGGACTGTTGTCTGCTTCAATAAAGCCTATGTACAGCTGTGTCCTAGCTTCTGGCAGAAATGGGGTGGGATTGTGTGGAGAGACTGGAGGTAGGAGGGCAAAGGGAGCAGTCACTTTCGCTTGTAGCGTTTGATTCTGAGGGAGAGTCTCTCTTCTCAGGGTTAGAAGAATGGGGCTTTCCAGTGGTACTTCTTAATCAGATACTTCTTGATTGAATTTATGGTGCTCTGAACAACATAATGTAAGCTACGGGTATGTCCAAGCACTGTCCTAGAAGACCACGTTGAAGTAGCAGCAGTTGTAGGGCAGACTTTTATGCGACTTATCAAAAGAGAAGACATCAAATGGAAAAGCGTAAACCAGAAACCTGATTGCTTTCCAACGTTGATTTTATTCAGTTTTGAAACAACTCCTTTTGCTGTCTTACCTGGTGAAGATATAGGAAAGATAAGAGGGTGGGTGTTAAAAATTCAGCCTGTGTTACTACTGTGTGGAAGGGATCCACAGCTGGGCAGGTTCTCAACTCTGAGACCATCCGAGGGTCTTGAGCATCTTCTAGAACTAGCTACAGGCAGGGACTGCAGAAATCTGCATAATTTTGGAACTTGTTTTACTTGGAGACTACTTCTGTTCTCATTACAGCAGGAGACAATGGCATTGTAAAGAATATCTCGGGGTTTTCAGAGGTAAAAATGCTGTGTTTTATGGTGATATGGTTTAACTTGTTTGGGAACCTACTTGCAACACAGTTGCACCTTATATGGTCCTGTTCTGTGGCGCAGGAGGGACTTGTTCAAAATGTGCTGAGGACTGGGTAAAGCCCAGTGTCATAAAACTTCCCGAGAATGCGACTGAGCCGTGCCTGCCTTGAAAAACTACTTCATTAATACTCTTCTCAACATAGTTAAAATCGAAAATGGATCCAGGAATGTTTTGTAACACATTTTTAATAACATCTGTAGCAAGCGTAGCTATTTATTAACAGTTAAGTTTGAAGGATATACCATTGAATTTAAGTGCTTATAAACTCTAGTTTTCTATAATTTTAAGTGCTTATAAACTTCTGTAATTTTGGATGATGAACTCTGCAGCAGTAGAAAGGATTTGCCGTATGGAAGTGTGAATAAAGGCATTAAGAGTTAGAATAGTTGTTTTGCATCTTAAATCCACTAGAGCTTTTCAGCTTGGTTTCCTGGGGAGAGAGGAGGGACAGGTAGTGTTTCTTTGCATTGCGGTGTGTCTGTCAGGTTTGCAAGTGTTGTGGGCATCTCTAAAGGTCTTATAAAAATGTCAGTTGTTGCTTCTTTTAATAGGTATTGATAAATGAATAATATGAGGAAAAAATACCATGTACAAAGATGTGCTAGCAGTTCTGTCTTCTCATTCCTTGTATATAGTGTTAATGTAAGCAGAGGTTAGGCTTAACAGAAGGACTGTTGTTGGGGTAAACCTCGTTCAGCAGGCTCATTTTAAAGTTGCTTAAAAAAGCTCTCCAAAGTCTTGAGACAATCCATAATTTTCTGTGTGCACTCAGAGAAGACACATTAGTTTTTAGTTGCTCAAGAGATCGGTTAATCTGTCAGTCTCTCAAAAAGCAAAATTAACTGCAGGCAGAGTGGCATCTTTTCATTATTTACTGAAGTAGTGATTTCATGTGGTGTGGGTCTGAGCTAGAAATGTTCTATTTACAAACGAGGAAGGGAATATCATTGCAATTTGTTGTATATTCGCATCACAAATAGGTCTGAATTGTATAGTACAGACAATTCAAGAAATTTAGGTTTATAGAGAAGCTGAGAAATCTGAATGCATTTCTGGCGTAACTTTCTTGAGGTTTTATCAACTTACTTGCTTCTTTCAGTTTTCTGAGTTTGTGGCAGTTGTATTAACTGTATTTGGTGTGTTAGGGGATATACCTGTATACAAATTCATTATCACCAAAGGAAGCATCTGTTCCTAAGGCTTTTAAAAACATTCGGGAGGCATGTTCATTTCTTTGCTCATTTTGGTGCTCAACACTTCTTGTATAATATATAGTCAACTATGGGCAAGTTGACTTGTTTCTTGAGTACGCTTCCTAGTGTGGAAGGTTAGTTAAACTAGGGATTTTCATGACGCACTCCTTCAAGTAGTGGCCATCATTCTTGGTTATGTGTAATAGTATTAGGAGAAGATTGAAGACAGAAACATATGGAATACAGCTGTCTAGTAATCATCTGTGTCTGAAACTCCTCACTTTGTTTGTGTTCTCTGCTTTTTCTAATACTCATTTGCTGAGACAATCTTTATAAAGAGCTGGGACTGGAGAGGCAGATTACTTCAGTACTTGTGTCCTTTGGTTTTGTTGTAATCAGTGCTTGCTAGCAATAGAGGAAGGGTCCAGCAAAGGCACAAAGCCAGGACAGAAATGTGGAGCTGTTTAATTGGTAACCTGGACAGTTTTGTTTTCTTAGCAGCTGACAGAAAATATCAATGCATGCTGAAACTGATTGCTGTGGAGCTAATCAACTCTCCTGAAGGTTGAACTATGAAACATTTTATGTGGTATTACTGACCTGAGTATGTGATGTTAAAGCTCTGAGGTTTTTTTTATTCAGCAAGTTATTACAAAGAAGTTAATTTTAGGTTTGCATGTGCTGTTATAATGCCCAGAGATTTATTTTAACAAATGCCACAACTGGTGCTGCAGTCTCAAATATTTGTGCATTTAATGCTTAACTGTAAGTCACAAACCTAAGCGTGACCTGATAAATTGTTGTATCGACTGCTTAGCTTTTTTTTGAAAAGATTTGATTTCTGAAGCTTTTATATTTGTTTGCAAATGGTGAAGGGCTGGGTATGGCAGCTATTCCTCACAAAAAAGGACTGTTCAGAGGAAAAAGGTGAAGTTTTTATTTACGAGAAGACTACTCAGCGGCTGCTGTTAGAGCCCTGCGGAATTGCAGCACTGCATTTAGCGAGAGCGTGAAAGGCACACAACTGGTGTTCGAAGGCCCTGCCGGGGCAGCCCTAAGACAAAGGGAGCTGTGGGCTCCGAAGGTGCAGCGTGGGCCCTCTCGGTTAGTTGTGCTGCGTGACAGTCCCACTTTGACCGGCTNCCCCTTGGAGTTTTTACCCTGCCTTTCATATTCGAACGGAGGGCTGTTGTATACGCCTGCAGACACGTGCGTAGGGGAGGAAAGCACAAATAGAAAAATTACTCCGTACTGGAAAAATTGATGAACGCTGCGGAAGAAAACCATCAGTTTTTCAATTAGACCCTTTTCATCACGTGTGCGCTTTATCGGGCCTCCGTATATGTGCCCAAGCGTTTAAAAAGTCTCCCACCAGGTGAACAAAACAAGAGGTATTGAAAAGGCAATTTACTTCCCGTAATATCTTATTTCCCGTGCTGTTGAATAGATGCGTGTTTGAATGAGAACATTCCTTTTGTGGCAGCACAGGTGCTCCTGGGTTCTGCAGTGGAGGCAGGACTCTGGGCTTGAGACTAGCCAGTTGCCATGGAAACAATTATGATGTCATGAATTCAGTGCGGTGACTTCACTGCAGTCTACTTTATCTCGATTCTCAGCTTTCTTCAGATCTTCCTAGCAAACCGATAAGCATCTCAGCGTGATAGTGTGCCTTGTTTATTAAATGATAACAGCGGCTAATGTGATCCAGATCTCTCCAATTAAACCTGATGGCTGCTTACCTCAAAGTCTGCGAAACTGAGACCTTGCGTATCTTGACCCATTTAGCTCTGTTAGCCCCAAAAGTTTGCTGATATGTTAAGAACGACGAGGAAAATACTTTCTTACCAGCTGAGAGAAATGCATGTACTTTAAAAACTGAAAATGTGGGAGTAGCACTGGCCTGTTATGTCTCTTCTCCCAGAAGAACTTGTTCAATTCTGGCTTGTCTTTCTTTGTCCTGTTCTTTTCTGAAGCAGGTGAAATGTTTTCCTGGTCTCATTTCAAGGATTTGTTGACCTGCAAATTGTACCAGGAAACTTCCTGCCCGTCAGCCTTTGGAAATGGTCAGCTGTTTTCTGCTCTCTGAGCACTTCCATTTATCACCGGGTTGTGCACCTCCATTTCACAGGTAGCAGAGCCGGCTGTTCGGTGCATACTCTCGCCCTGTCCTCCGTTGCATTCTGATAGTCAAAAAGAAGTATTTAGCATTTTTCCCGTATTTGTAAAGTGATATGATTTCCAAATTTAGCCCCAATAAAATGTGAATAAAAACATTGAGCTTAACTAGGTGCATTTATTTTGTTGACATAACTGTGTGTCTGTTTAGGGCCGGCTTAATGGATTAACTCAAAGGTTGCCTGAGCCTTCTAGGCCATGTGACTTTTTACATTGTCGGCGAATAGCACGAAGTGTTTTAGAGTGGCATGCCAGGTATTTTTTTACAGCCTCTTGGCATCGGCAAGGAAAAGGTTCTTCACCTTCGGCTTAGTTTGACAAAGGGGGTTTCTGTGTATAGATAGGGCCTAAGTTTGTTGTTATTAGAAAGGCTTTCAGCACTTTTAACAGGAGAAGATGTAGGATGTGTGGATTTCTTCTTGTGGCTTACTGCTGCAGTTATTTGCATTAAATTGTATTGAGCATATATCCATTTAGGTGAGGTTAGAATTAAATGACCTCTTCACATTTTTCTTCCTCTGGAGAAAGATGGAGACTTGAAACGCATCCACGAGCAAATGGGAGGATGTCACGGACAGCCTGTAAGGAAGATGAAAAACATATCAGGAAAATTAAAGTTGCAGTTGTCTCTCTGTAGACAAGAAAAAAGATATCCTGTGTAGCCTGTCATTTATGATGAGCATATCATGGAAGTTGAATTCTGGCATGCTGCAACTGGAGTTAAAAATGTGATTGAGATGTTTTTGTAATGAGCTACTAATACAGAGCAGGCTGCAAAATGCTGTTGCAGGTGCTGTTGTTCCCATTATCTAGGTGCGGAGGTCCTGTGTTTGAAGATTTGCTGGTTTATGCTGGTATCAGTTGTGCTTAGTAGCTTTTTTTCTTTAATCAGCGTACATGTGCTATTGCTACGATAGCTTGCATTAAAATCTCTAAATGCTTCTTGAAAAATGCAAACATTTTTATCTTGTTATTATGCCCGTGCACAGGGAGGGTTTTGTTAATTTAAGAGTACTGATATGATTGGATTGCTGAAGCTTTTGGTCTTTAGACTAGGTTTATGTGATTCTCAGAGAAGCATTTTGTAATTTAGCTGTTAATTTTTTTCTTTCTATTCATTTCTAAACACTAAACTATGGGAAGGAATACAGCTTTCTTAAAGACAAACTGATGCAACTGTACATGAAAAATTGCTAACTCAAAACTCAAACTTTTTAGTCCCATGGAGAGTAGATCATTCAGTTCCCAGCAGTGTTTGCAAGAACTAGTGTTATGCTTAGAAATAGTATTGTGGCAGTNATGGAATTTAAAGCTCTGGACTGCAGGTGTCTTGGCAATGAAAATTCTTCTGAAGTGAAAGGGGAGTGTAGGAAGTTTTTCTGGAATGCTTGGGAAAAGGGATCACCTTACAAAACTCAAGTCCAAAAAAGAATGGCAACTTGGAATAGAAAAAGCAAAAAATCAGTTTTACCGTGCGAGTCCTCGTACTGTCCTTTATGAACAGGCAGGCTTCTGGCCTGTCTGCAATATATAGATAAGAAAGGAACCTGCTGCTGTTTCAAACTGTAATATTTAAGAGAATGGGATGATCAGAGTCATGGCAGGGGAGGAAGCAAAAACCCCCCACCCCGCCCCCTGCTTTATTTTTTTCCTTTTTTTTTTTTTTTAGAACTATTAGATGAAACAACATAAACTGTCAATGCTCTTTGTTCCACCACAAATTCTTCTATGAGGACTAGTTATGTTCCAGGAGCCAGAAAATAAATAAGCTGATTGGAATAGCTTCAGTTCAGTGCTGTTGCTTCTGCTTGAAAATACAGTATAAAAATGAAGCACTACATTAGTACCTAATTCCCGTCACAGACTTCTACATGCTTGGTTTATAGAGTCTAGAACCTATCTTGTAAATTACTAGCAGTGCTGGAATTGCATGAAAGAGTGGTAATGTTGGTGGCAGTGTGTCTAAGTAATTAGCTTGCATTGCATGATACAGTGGCTAACAGTGGCTTGAGTTTGTGTTTGTTCAGGGGTTAGGGCTAATGGTGGTGGTTTGGTACTTTTGGCTGCAGCTCTGAAGACTTTTTCCTCCAGGTCAGCAGCTTCAAAAGGATTTGGGTGAGAAGAGCTAACGTGCTTGTGTAGGTCACTTTGCCTGCTTCGCAGCCCAGAACCAAATTTGGTTCAGAATCGGGATGTGTGAAAGAGGAGTTAACAGAAGAAAGCAAAGGCTTGACTGGGGGCTGCGTGCTTCTGTAGAAAGGTTAGAAGGCTGCAGATGTCTGGGAGGTGTTTCAGGGACAGTGCTTGGGAGAAAGCTGAGCTTCTGAACTCGATCCTGCCTGGGGGTTCTGGCTGACCTATCGACGGGTCCATCCGTCGTAATTCTGAGTATCAGGTGACATTACCCACTGGTCCTGTGCTGCTCCCGGTCTGCTGGGGGAAGCTATGAACAACATCGCAGGTAGAAGGACACCTCCCTGTCCTCTAATAATAAAACCTCTGTCTTTAGAGGACGCGGTTTTATTGGCTTCATAAATTGCTACGTGTCTTGCAAAGACCTATATAGAAAATTCTGTATGTCACCTTACAAAGCAGTAAGGGTTTGATATTTAATGTTTTGCAAGCAATCGGAGAATCTTCCTCAGTACAGGGAGGCTGGCCTTAACAAGCGTATTTCAGAGTTGTTGCAGATGAGTTTTTTGGAAAACACATGCAGCGTTAATCGGGAGCCTTGTGAGAACGCCCGGGACAAGTTTGTGAATGGAGGTGTGGGATTCTCCCCCGCACCCAGGTCTACGGCTGGGGGTGCTGCGGGGTGCCAGGGTGACATGGTTATCTTGGCCTCAGCAGGCTGCCTGGCTCGCTCTTTCTGCGGCTCTCATTCAGATTACCCGGCAGCCCTTGTGCTTCGCTATGATCAAACGATACAGCCCTCACGGAAAAATGTGCTGCTCAAAGCGCTGTGTGACTCCTGTAGCCAACTTGATCTATACAATGGGAAATAGGAAAGCCTTTTTTATCTGATTAAACAGCCGACTTTGGCATGAAATCTCCTTTTTAATATCAACTTGCTGGAAGTGCTATGACAATAAAAATACTTTTTGTCATTGTTGGGAAAGCAAAAAAAATAACACTTCCTCGTTTCATGTATTACTGCCAGAGTGTTCTTTGACATTCTTTGAGTTTAATCATCAGATGTGATAGCCTGGTTGTACTTTTTGACTTGCTATTAACTGCCAGCATCCATGCTACGTGAGGATGTTTTCATGGTGACCCCAGCTATTGTTTCTTCTTGCTCGCTATATTGATGTTAAATTAATTGATAATAAAATGAAACGTGTTTCAACAGTAATTATTAAATTACAGATATTGAATCATCAGTTTAGGAAATTGCTCTGCCTGTTTTAACAGTGAAACTGCACTGTATTTCTAGATTTCTGTGTGGAAGGTGTGTTTTGTGGGGAAAAAGGGGCATTCTTTTTCAGCACTTCCTTGATACAGAGCTTTCCTGCCCTTTGGCATTAAGTCATGATTTTACTGAAACAAATATACTATTAGCAGTTGAAGTACTGTGTTCCCATGCATCTTATTTTGTCCCAAAGCACAGTAGAAGGTACTGTATTTAAGGCACAAACCTGACGAAACAAGCTATTGTAACATCACGCTCAGCAAACCATCACCTTTCCTTTCTGCAGCCCTATGGGGATTTCCAGACTGTTACGTAAATGGTCTTAGGATAAACTAAGTTCTGAGCCCAGAACTTCCCTTTAAAAATGACTGTAAATATTGGGAAATAGTTTGCTCATTGACACACACATGTGAACGATACTTTAAAAGCAAATATATACATGGTTAACGGGACAAAGTTTGATAAAGCTGTCTGTATAAACCTGAAAATATAGACGCAGTTAACCCACTTGTATTTATTTTAAGAGCTTTATGAATGTATTCCGAACTAGTTCCAATGTACTGAGATTTACCTGCTGAGGCTCCCTCTACAGTCAGTGCAGGTGATGGCTCAAGCTTGATGTCTGTTCCAAACAGTAGCCCTGAAGCGGTGCTCCTGATTCCCATGCACAATAAGTACCTCTTAATGAACTTTCCATGATTAGTCTGTAAACTGTATTATTGTAAGTGAAAACCGCTGGTGATGGCCTCACGTAAGGTGACTCTGTTTAATGATGTTAGGTGATCCAATTTTTTAAAAACACTAAATTTGCTGTGAAATGTAGGCTGCCTCTGTAGTAAATGGAGAGAAGGAGAGGTTAATTTCAGTACCCAAACAATGGCTTTTATGATTAAGCTCCTTGGTTTGTATGCTTTTGCTTTTTCTAGATAGTTCTGTTTTCTGGGGGTAGAGGAAGGAGGTATTTTTATGCCCTTTTCTTTTTAACATCTTGCTTAACATTCTCTCCTTGCTCACCAAACACGCACATGCTTGCTTCTGCTGCAGTGCTATGGTGGAGGGAAAAAAGTGGGGGAGAGGGAGAAGAAGCACAAAGATAGGGGAGTAGGCTATCAAAAAGCGTAAAAACCAAGGAAATAGGAGAAGGGTAAAGCAGGAAAAGAACAGCTCTGGAGGAAAAGAATACTCCACGTACACTTCAGTCTGTAAGCAGTGCATCATGTGGGTGAACTTCACATCTATGCCTATGGTGTAGTAGATATGAAGAGATGCTTGCCTGGTTGTAATTGCAAAGTGTTGTTGGAGTTCTTGAGAGAAAAGTCTCAAAGCGAAGAAGAAATCTTAGGATCGGTGGACTTGCTCTTTTTCATTCTATTATCTATTAATGCATGCATTTAAAAAAAAAAAAGAGCAATTGGAGTAAGTGCAGCATTCATGTAAAGCAACCTCAAGGTTTTGGGCAGAGATTGGCATTTCATCTGGCTCCCCAGGTTTGTGGTGTTTGCAGTGGCTTCTGCTTCTCCTTCATTGGCTTCTCAGATAGCATTGAATGTGTAGAAAAACTGAGGTTGTTTACAATAAACGCTCTTTCATATGTAGACAGCAAAAATTAATTATGGGGATAATAAACATACAAGGCTGATATCTAGTCAGACTGGAGAGAAGTATCCTTGAAGTGTTCTCTTTAAAACGGTTGTCCACAGCCCTTAGTGCAGAGATGACAGCATTTAGGGGGACGTTACTGGGCTCTGAGAGGATCATGAGGTTTCAGATGTGACTTCTAGGGACGATTTCAGTTCTGAGTATGGAGAGCATTGTGCTTGTGGTGGATCTTTTTTGAGATAAAATTCCCTTTACCATGTTTTACTAGATGCACATATATTTTACCAGTTCAGTTCTTTAGTCTAGAATGAAATTAAATCTAGAGACTACTCAACTGGTTGAACTCAGTGTGTTTTATTTTAATCTGTGCAGTATCTACACCAGAGAGGAAACACACAGACCTGTTAGGAAGAACATGGATGTCTGATATTTTCAGTTACAGAACCTTTGCCTGAGAAGCCGTGTTGAATTTGTTTCCTCTTTATATTTGAAAAAGACAGCCTGAACACTTGATTGTTTAAATACTGGGATGATGTGCCACTGCAGAGGCGTTTTCTTTTCATACTGCTTTCATTCAATAAGATGCGCATTTTTTCTGTATAAATGAACTCATATTCAGTAGTGCAATTGATGAATTCTCCTCTCCTTTTCTTCCTGCTGTAACACTGGCAAGCAGTTCAGTTCATCCAGGTGTCGGTGCTTTTAGTTGTGTGATCGGAATTTTCTAATGAGGGGAGGAAACTGTAAGAACTGGTTTCAAATCACTTTTCAAGTTCTAAAAAGAAAAAAAAAAAAGTGAAGCCATCTTAAAATTAACAGCTGGAATATTTTCTTTATGGCATTTCAAAAGGGAAAGAATAGAGATGGATTTTTTTTTTTTTGCTTATGAGTGAAACCGTACACAGCTTTCCTTCCATTTTCCTCTCATGATCACCCTCATCTTTATCCCAGAAATGTAATTCCTCCTCTGACTTTCCTCTGAGGCTTGTTCTCTGTGACGCAGGCTTAGTTTAGTGGTCACTATCTGATTCTGTTCCTTTCAGATTTGCTTACTTTTCCCACGTCTCACCTTATTTTTGGTAACACTGCCATCGTTAAGTAGCTTTAATGATCTTTTTGGAGAGATTCTTTGCTGTGTGTGTGTGAAGCCAAAGCGAGCTGAACGCAAAACTAAGCCGTGCACCGCGGCTGCAGGGTGCTTAGGACAGAGCAGTGCCTGCACAATAGCACTCCGCCCCAACCCGAGGATAAACAGCGGAAGGGAGCTAGGTATTGCTAGGTTGCAGTTATTGTTTTCTTTTGGCAATGGGGTGGCGGGAGAGGACGGGGATCGATCACGTTTAATAATCATTTGAATGTTTTGCCGTGGGCTCCTTTTTTATTTTTCTGTGGAAATAGAAAAATTTCAGCTAGGAGCGTAGGTAAATTTTTGTTTCCTCTCTTTTCTCCTTCCCCAAGCCCGCCAGAAATGAAAGGAGTTAACCATCCAGGCTTGCGGGATCATAGGGTAAAAACTCTGTATCTGCAGCGACTGGCTCCTGACCTTGCTCGTTATCTCTAAGAGTCATTGGCTCTTTTACCTATGATCTTGGAGAGAAAGAGACCAAGCACCTGGATAAATCTGTTGCTTGAAATGCATTGTTTTCTCTAAGAAGTACACAGTGTTTCCAACTGCAGGATACTCGTACCGCATTCCGAGCGACTTGGAAGGCATTAACGAGGTGCGCTTGGACAGCAGGGTTGGGTTATGGTGCTTCTTTTAGACAAGTCGGACTTTCATGTATTGAGGCATTGAGCGGTTAAGGCAGGTGATGGACTACGTGTATATAACTATTTTACTAAATATAGTATTTGGATGACTTGAGCAGCAGCATTGGTGTGCTCTACTTAACCGAGAGCATAAAAAGTGTTCTGGAATGGGAATCGGGACAGGAAGCTGCATAATACCTTGTGTCACTTCTAGACACAGAGAAGTTCTCCTGACACAGGTTGGTCGGATGAGCGTACAGGGTGGTGTTACAGATGTTCAGAGACACAAAAAAACATACTAACCAGACTACTCACAGCACTGATACATTTGTTTCTGCTCGCTGGAAGTTTGGCATGTAAAGTCTTATGACTTGAAAAGGTGGTCCAAGTTTACAGTAATAAAAGCTTATTTTCTATTTATAGTGTTCTAGCGAGAAAGTTTTTGCCCTTCCAAAGTCTCTGCAGGAATAGAGTCTGTAAATGCATTACAAATTGGGATTGTAAACTGGCAGCACAGTGCAGAACTGCAGTCAAGTGCCAGAACTGAAATTTGTAGTAGAAACAGATTTTCATGCGTCTTTGCTGCGAAATGGGGCATTCTGGTATTTAAAACAGTAGTTGGAAACAGCCTTCCCTGGGTTTTCAGATGAAGGCAGTTAGATTACCTTTCAACTGAGTAGCAATTCAGAGGCATCTGCTGCCTTCCTGAAGTCTTGAATGTGAAGTTAACTCTGGAAGAACGTGCTCCTCTCATTACAGGGGTCTTATCAGTATGGCAGACTTTAATTCAAGGTAAAACTGAATGGACAGGTGTTGAGAAATGATAGGGCGCTTCCAAGCTTTCTTCCTGAGAACCAAGCTCTTGGTGCCTGCTGCTCTGTGTCAAGCCTACCCTAACAGTTAATGCTCAAGTGCAAAGGAGAAGAAATGAATATTCTTGTGCGGTTTGATGGAGCGTCAGCCATTCTGTAGAAACTGCTTGATCTTATACAATAAACATGTTATTTAATGTGCTATTTAACAGCAACCAAGGGGAAATTATGTCACAAGGTAAAGAATTGTTCTTTTATGAAGTTGCCATAGCTCTGATTACTTTCTTTTCAGAATGGGGAACCTCTCATTGTAAAACTTAGACAGCTTCGGCTTCCTTCAGCACTTTGAAACAAGCAGGTCTAATCCAGCAGCAGTACTAAGTACACAGTTGTTCTTCACCTGAAAAGATGGTGTATTTTCAGCTGTGGTATTTCAAATCAGTTTAATGACATTGCAAAAGTAACAGAGGGTCTAGGAATGCTATTACAGTTCATTCATAGTTAAAAACTTATTTTTGCATGTAGATCTTGGGGAGCAGCATGCCTAATCACCAGGATTCTGATGAAACTTGACAATAAATATGAGTGAAAGAATAAAAGCTGGTACTTGGATGAATAGTGATGGTTGAAAGATTCCTTTGTAGCACTGTAGAGCAGTATTAGCCATGAAAAGAGGTTGTATTTTATCTTTTCCAAATCAGAAGTTTGGTGTGCCTGTGGAAATTTCCTGAATGCCGGAAGATTCAGCCTTTCAAAGTGGCACAATAAACCAACGGTCTTGGCATTGTCTTTCTGCTTTCCAAGTCAGAGGCTTCAAGGTCTCTGAGCTTTGATCTTGGAGCCAGCAACTGAGAGGCACTGCCTATTGCAGGAATATTGCAGCTCTTGGTGTCTAGCCATCATCACCAAATTTTAATTTTATTGTTGTTTAGGGCTAATCTTGTCTCAACTGAAATTCCTCGGGGGGGTTTGTTTCATAAGCACGAGCAGGATTTTTCCCTTTTCCCTTGAACGAAATTCCACCCTGAGGTGTTGCTGTTTCTCTGCTACATTAAGGTTGCATGCATTTGCTTTGCACATATTCAGCTACAGCTATTTCATATACATAATGCAGTTACTGTGTAAGGTTTTGGATATTGTTGGTAAGTGAGCTAGGAAATGAGAAAACCAATTCAATGTGGTAAATACCAGGCTGTTAACTGGAAAGCAAAGAAATAAGATACACAGTATGTATTAAATTGAACAGTAATACCGTTTTGGCAACTAAATTGTGTGTTGACACAGCAAGAAAAAATTTGAGATACTAGGTTCTGTAACAAAGCAAAACATAAAATGAAATAAAATCCTGAAAGTAAGGGTTGATTACCATCTAAAATATTAGTATGCTGCTTTTAAATCTGACAATCCGAGTAGCTTCAGAGAACTGAGGTTAGGACTTCAGAGACTTTCACCAGTCTATACTGCCTCCAAATAGCGTCTTAAGTTTCCAAGCTTACACGTTCCTCAGTTTCTCAAGGTGCAGGGCTTTGATTTGCTTTCACTTTTCTCAACTAAAAGCGGAAACAAAGAAACAAAACCCCACTCACTCACACACATTTGCTTGCCATGTTGGATGTTTGACGTATTAATGTTTGGGAAGTATTTTGTGATCATTAAATGAAACATACTAAATAAATGTACAATGATAGGTAATTATTTTTTCCCTTCTTCCCCCAGTATTTCAACTAACTCTAAGTACTCCTTGAATAAGTAATCCTTAACATCGTCCCAGTGATAAAAGATATTTCTAACTGCGTTATGGCTCCATACACAAAGGTACATTCCTTTCCTTTTCCTGCCCAAGAAATAGCAAGTGTCTTGAATTTAATTTTTAGATTCTGATTTTTTTTCTGAATCCCCAGTCAGCTTTGTGTTATTCAATATTCAATTTGTAGTTTTCACGGAGCATTATTCAAGCCACAATAACCCTTTGCAGCATTTGGCTTTTATTGCACTATCTGTTCAGCTTTTGGTCATCTTATTGCTGTCAAATATCTGCGTTGTGATATTTGGTTAGCTTTTGATAGTTCTTTTGGATATTTTGGAGCTCGTAGCACTTAGTAGGAAGCCAGCACTGATGACAGCAATCTTGTTTTGAATTCTCAATAATAAGAACGAGTAAGAATAGAAAAAGTATGGCTACCAAGAAAGCTTTGATTCTATATTACATCAGTTTCCTGAAAAAGAAATGACATACAGATAGGCTATTGTACCAGCATGCTTTTTTGACTGAATTAATGGTGAATCCTCTTTAAAGTATCCTTCACTGTTAACCAAAATCAGTTACTAATACATGGGGACAGGTAAGTGAGGAGTCACTAACAGTGCATTGCAAAAGGTGATCAGTTGTCAAAGGACTTGGAGCACTCTTCCTAGGTGGCGTTCGTATACTGCCTGGGATGAGCTGCTGCTTTTGTGAAGCGGTAGTCGTGTATCTGTGCTATCTTCATTGGTTGCTGTTAAAACGAAGGTGATGTCAAATGTTCTCTCCTGCCATTTCAGTATAGTAACACAAGATTGAATAAATTGAGAAGAAATGAGTCAGTCTTTGTTTAAACACCCATTAGTGAATGGTGCACAAAGCCTTGCCATGAGGGAAGTTGTTCGCTCTACTCTAGTTTCCTTTTAGCCTCCTGGCTTCTCTGACGAAAACACGAAGGGTGTTTTTAGTTGCTGTGGAAGTTGCATCATGCCAAGACAAGAGGGAGATAGACTCTTCTCGTAATTTTAAAGGAGGTATCAGGGAGATAGTTTTCTTGGTACAAAAAATAGAAAGTGTTGTTATCGATACATGATAAAACAATGTATAGCTTTTAGGGTACCATTTAACTGAAGCTTCTGGATTACACTGAAGCTATAGGTCTCGAGGCTGCTGTTTTCATAAGCTTGATTTGACAATTTGTGATAAGGATGTGGTTCCTTGTTTTTCTGCTCTATCAGATTTGGAAAGCTTAAGTAAACTCCTTGGCTGAGTTTGAGACTACTTGACAGTTTGTGCTCTATATGGACCAAATCTTACCTTACTTGGGGGACAGGAGCGCTATCTAATCCTATGTTTCTATAAGCAGTAGTGGACCCACCTCTGTCATCCAAACAGTAGCTTTTCTTTTTCCAACAGCAGCAGCTGGTGTGAAAGAGGGATGGAGGANGGGGGGGGGAGGGCTTCCAGCCCTCAAACCTTGAGTTGGTGGCCCTTTTAGCATAGGGAGAACTGATACAGCGACTGCCCTGTGTGCTTCTGCTTCCTTGGTGTCAGTAGCATGTCTATCTCTGTATAAGAATGTGCGTATAAGAAAAACTGCTTAGGCAGCATTTCCTTCTTTAAGAGCCATCCTTACCTTCTGGAAAAGGTTGCACAGATGGAAAGAGCTGTTGGCCACTTGTTGGACCACACTGTTTGTATATTGACTTTTGAACGGACAAATCTTAAAAGAAATAAAGAAGCAATCTGGTAAAATCTTTGGAATAAGAAAATATTTGGCCTAATTGCTTCCAGTTCTGGTTGGATTTCTGTAGACTCTAGAAAACTCTAGAAAGTCTAGAGTTCCTAGTTTGGTTTGATTGGGAAAGGATATCAGAAACTTAAAAAGAGAATGAGAATTTAGAGGGCTCTATTTTTCCGTTATGTATATAGTATAGCCTTTAAGTGATGCATCTTAAACCCCAAATACCAGAGCAATTACCTCGTTTTGGTAGCATCATTCTCTGAAGACTCTCTGAAGTATTCCCAGCAGACATGCACAATAATTAAGAGAAGTAAATAGTTTGAGACAGAATACAAAATCTACATAGTGACTTTGAGAACAGAAAGCCTCTAAGTAGAAAGGTGATTACTGTGCACATCACAGGAGGAGGAAGACTGCAAGAGTTATTTATACAATATATGTATTGCCTGTCTGAAAGCTAAGTGAGTGTATGCCTGGAAGCTGCACTAACAAAGTAAACAGATGAGATTTCTTTTTAACTTTAAAGTAATACCACTGCTGCCTCCAGTCAGTGTCATGATGAATGACTTTTTTTTTTTTTTATGATCTGTATGCTGGATTAATGCAGTATACTTTATTTGGGTTGCTTTATAAACTATTTCTTGATGACTGACTGGTTCAAATGTGGTACATTAATATACTCTGCTCGTTGCCCTAAATGTTAAGTGTTATCTGTACTCTAAAAGTGTCTTTTCTTCTGAAAGAAGTAGTCACGTTCAGGTGACTTAGCTTAGGACCTTGTTCTCCAGTGTGCACACGATAAAATAATTTAGGACCGGTCTGCTGAAGGAGCTACTTCTTGACTGTTCTGTCACTCAATACCGTCATGATAGATATTGGTTGTCCAGTGTTTGGTATTTTCTATCTATACGTTCTTTTGCATAAAGCTAGTTCTTTGTCCTACTTGTATCTGAGACTTGCCAAAATTTGGTTGTTGGGACTATTTGGCTTAAGCAAGAAGAAACGTTTATAAGAATTGAATCTCTTATTGCATGAAAGAAATAATTTTTAACTTTGTTTCTTAAGTAGTGGCATGTCTTTGTTTCCAGTCCCCTGTTTAACTAAACTAAAATCTTGGTTGATTTCAACCAATTTGACAGAAAGGCAGGTGGGTGTATTTAGAAAATTTTCTGCAAGTTCCATGAAACTGAGTAAGGGGAGGAGAGGGATCCTAGGGGTGGTGCTCTGAGAGGAAGGCAGTAAGATGGCCTCGTTACAGGTATTCAAGAGTTAACATTATTAAAGCTATCCTTAAAAATATCCCCCACAAGAGAAGATTCAGTCAAACATAATATATGAAAACTTAGTAGACAGGCCAGTATTCACAGAACGATACATTTAAGTTGGTCGAGACTCTGGGTTTGTGTAGAATAAAAGTAATTCTAACATTTTAGGTATCGTTTGTTTTTAATATGTTCTGAGAATTCTCAGAAACAGAAGTCTCTGTAGGCATTAATATATTTTCTTTGCCAACTGCAGGATCATAAATCCTTTTCAGCATCAAGTCAGATACTTGCGACTGCAGTTCTCTTCAGGTATGCATAGGAGCTCTGCATGGCAAAGGTAAACATCTTGCGAAGAAACAAGTGTGGGAGCAAACTAGTTCCGATAGAAGGCAGTAGAAACTTTGGATTCAATGCCTTTACTCTTAGCCAAAGCTCCTTTAGTTTTAGTCTCAAATATTTTAGATTTCTATAATTAGTACGCCATAAGTATTCTATTACTGTCCGCTTCATATGGGCGTAACACTGTCAGTATTCAGAGTGTTTTATAAATGTGATTAATACTGAAAGGCACTCCTGCTGCACAAAACTGATTTTTTTTATCTTCAGTTACTTAAATAGCTCTTTAAGCTCTTTACTTCCATCTTTTTTGCTTCTACTTAGTATCTATAATCTGAAATGCATTAGCTTGTAAAGTTGACATAATAGCTACAGATTCTGTAGCTGTAGTGGAATTCCCCAAATTATTTTTTTAAGAAGCGGGATGATTTCAGAAAACACAGTTCTTAATTGTACAAAGCAAGCTCCTGATAAAGAAACAACATTTCTACCAGTTTTATTTCATGTTTCCCAGGTTACCTTACAGGTGGCTATCAGTTATTTTAGACTTAGGTTACCTTTATGTATGGAACTTATCTGCCAAGTCCTTTACAAAAGTAGGAAGCCTCTTTCCAGACAAAGGGGCAAAATATCTGATATTAATAAAGGGACTTGGGGTTAAAAATCCTAAACTCAGCATGCATTTTGGCCTAGGTCTTAAGTTTGATAACTGTGAATGAGTCTCATTGTTTTTCCCAATGTACAAAAAATGTTTTTAATAGATGTCTGATCTTGTGAGGAATTTGTACAGGTTCTAAAGTGGTAACATGGATTCCTGCCTTTAAAAATAAAAATGGTGGCAATGTGAGAGGGAATCTCTCTGTAAAGCACAGAGTCAGCTAATCTCCACATGGCTGCACTGGCAATCTGCTAGAGCCTCACTTGTTTGTCTGTTACTATATAAACGTACATGTTTGTAAGATTTGCATAGTCTTATTTGGATTTTTAAATAAGATTAACATTGCACAAGCTCAACAAAATACATATCCTTAAAACTGGACACACTTTACAGTACTATTTGAAAAAAGAAGACAAGTGTTGTATGTTGTGGGACTAATTTAAAAAGGTTGAGTTTGGTACCTTTTTTTTTTTGTTCAGATGGAGAAAAGATCTGTTCTCAAAGTAGTAAAGTAACAAGAAGAGCATTATCAAGTAGGCTCACTGCATTATGGATGTTACTTACTGCAGTCTGGAAATAGTGTGCTGTAGGTAGACATTTATGTTGTCAGAATATGTAAATCAGTAAGGAGACAGGGTAATTGTCAATAAGGGACAACTTAAGATCCTTATGCATTACAGATCTTTTATGGAATTAAGTTAAAGATTAACTATTAATAATTTATTGTGATATTGACACACAAATGCCTGTATGCTTTGCAATCTCATTGTGTTACAAATATTATTGTCAAGCATTTTCAGTATATATATCATAGGTAAAAATCCACAAAGGAATATATAAATTGCATGCATGTAGTTGCTACCCAGCATTGAGGGGAGGAGGTGGTCTAGAGAGAACAAAAAAGATGCTTGAGAAAAGTGCAGTCTGCAGGTATGAATTATTTCATATAAGTATTGCCTATGGCATGGATATTTAAAGAGGGTGAAAAGCCGAATATATTACAAGCGCTAATATTAACTGCTGTTGGTGAGCTATTGGAGCATGCTCAACCAATTTAAAGCAGAGGGACCAAACTTGGAAGTCTGCCTTGGATGCACCTTAATGTTTTTTTTTTTTTTTTTTTTTTTTTTTTGATAACTGAGTTCTAGCCGCTTTGTGTTTTGAACAATTAGTGTGTTGGTTCTTACTGTAAGTAATGATAAACAAGTTTTTGGAAGCTGGTGCTTCTGAACAGTTTGCATATAGTAGTCTTATATTCTGCTTGAGGGATGCAGTCGGTATTCATCTGTGAGCTCGCCCCGCAGATGGCGCTGGTTATTTTGATGCTCTCTTGCCGCTGTCCGAGCAGGAATCGCTGTGCTGGGAATTCTGATTGGGCTGTATATAAAATGTATGCCTTTCAGGTGACTACTGGAAACCAGATGTTTTATGATAAGATTTTGATAAATGTATTGGGATCCACTGAGAATAAGATTTAACATGAAAATAAATAAAAAGCACCCAGGGGGGTAATTCTATTGTGTTTATATTCCTTAGTTCAGACAGATTTTTTTTTTATTTATATATTTTTGTTCTGTTCCTTCCTTCTACCTTTCTTAATAAGAGCACCGGACAATTTATCCACATGATGAAATTATATGAAATGTTTTCTGCCCTTTTTTGAATCCAAAACCTTCAGCAATGCATATAGCACAAGTGAATTTTCAAAGGAAAACTCTTTGAAGTCCTTTTTTCTTTTTTCTTTCTTTGTGTCTGTCTCCCCCTTTCTCCATCTCTCCCCCCTCCTTCTCTCTGTCTGTCAAGTTCAAGAGCAGCTCAGATGCCATGAATTAAGTGAAGCACAAAAGGGGAAAAGGAGACCCTTTTGAAGAACAAAGGCCTCCCATTAGGCTGCCGTGTTCTTTCTCTGACCAAAATTGCTCCCTACATGGTTTTTATTGCTGTCCACATGCTTGGCACATAAGGTAAATACAGTAGGACCCTCGTTACCTCACACTCTCTCTTCCTCTTCCCTCTTCAATAAATGTTTTGTCTCTTTGATGTCCCTAGTAATTCTTACACTGATTGTTCCCACCCTCATAAAAGCCCCAGGGGTAGTCATGGTGGTGGATAGCATTAGATACTGTGTAAATGCTTCCAGAAAAGAAGACAAACTGCAGCCAAAGAATTTATTTCAGGTGGAAGAGAATGGGAAGGAAATACAGATGTTTTCTTTTCTTCTTAACATGTTGTCTCTGTGTCCCTGCTACACTTGCATATCTCATTGAAGTTCATAATTTCTTCCTGTTTGTTTCAAAAAGGAACAAGAAAATAGGAGTAAATCAGAGTTGTGAGGAAATGCATGCCACGAGACTTTAAAGGTATAGAAATCTTTTCTTAAGCCTTCTTAATTTATTTTTCTTTATGATTTGGACAGCTGTTTGTTCTAGAGTTCTGGTGGAAAAGTACCAGCAAAGGTTCAGACCTAGACAGGTTTCAAATGTGAACTTTGTAGTGTTTACCTTTTTCAGAGAAATCAGTCAGGCCCTCCTCAATCAAGTGACACTTTAAAAATAGCATTGAAAAGTATGCATTCATATACAAAAACTTAAACTAGTGTAAAACATTGTACCTTAAACCTTAAACTGCAACTAAACTTTCTAGTACTTAAGTGACAAAATTTCCTAATAGTTTAAAAGGCATCTGTTGGGGAGTTGATTTTTATGGCAAAGTTTTGAAAGATGAAAATAATTGGTATGGGATAGCATAACTCATGCCTAAGTTGTATGCTTTACAATTTCCAGACAAGTATTTTCTGGAATTTGCGATTTATGTTCTCCCAACTTCTGCTTCTTCACAAATAAATCGTTTTCAAGGATATCTACTTAGTTTGATATTCATGTTTGCTTTCATCTCTTAATTCCACATTTTCACTGACAGAAAGTATTTTTATTAGCATGTATAATGCACTTAAATATGTAATGATTAAAACAAAATGCTGTAGCATTTTGATTTTGTTTTTGGCATTGCTGCTTAATGCTATCACCTCACCTCATGGAGTATATGCTTTTATGAGTGTATACTGTTATGAACATGGTAATTCCAGATGAAATGTCAATGAGGCTACTTAAAGAAGTAACAATGACTTTAATTGATTTATTTTGTAGATTACAAAGCAAGGAAAATCCACCTTGAAATCTGACTTTTCATGGCAAGTTTGATTTTTTTTCTTTTTCCTGTTGATCAAGTTGTGCAAGAAATTTTATAATAAGTCATGTTGATTGTAATTAGTCAAACTTTTCTTCACTCTGCATGGGAGTAAGGTTTTACCCACCCCCATCCCTGCAAAGGAATTGAATTCACTTCCCTGTCCACTTGTAATTGGCCCACATAGCTTTCTGCTGTGTGTGTGGGCGGGAAGTGATGCTGGCATTTAATGAACGTTCGCTGTGTAATTGGCTTATTTTGATCCGTATTTTATGCAAAATACGTAACTTCGTGTTCTGGTAGAATACTGTGTAGGTAGCAGTAGTACCTCTACTTGTGGTAGGTGTGGATGCTGTGATTAATGGCAGCGGCTATAGCTGTCTGAGAATGGAAGATGAACCTTTGCTTTGTCCGTCTTCTGCCCCTTGCTGTGCACCATTTCTAATCCAGCCTCTCCCGTTGTTATTTAACTGCTGTCCTGTTACTCAGTAGTGGAGCTGTTCTTGCAGTCACCTTCCCCAGCCTCACAAATCGGAGCCAAACCCTGTCTCCCCATCTGCCTGTGGTGCTGATCTTAGGCTGACGCTGGGAGCAGACCTTCACCCTGGTCCTGAGCAGGAGATGCAGGTGTCGACCGTGCCAGGATGGTTGCAGCAGCTGCTGGGAGCAGAGCAGTGGCTGAGGAGATGCTGCTGCCACATCCAAGGTTTAGCTACAGCAACTGTTGATTACTGTTAACTACCAGTCACTAGCATGGAGGTGATTTGTTGGGAACTGTGCTGTTTACCAAGAGTAATTCATGTACCACCACTGACAACAGTCTGTGAACCACAAGCCTAAAAGGCTCCAGGTTAGGTACAATAAGGAGGAGATTTTTGGAGGTAGGTGAGGATGTATCATATAATTTAGTAATATGGTTGTAATACGACCTAGAATTTCTATAAAGATGGAAAGGAACTTGCATATCAATAAATGTTACCAACGCAGTACACCATGAGTGGCAGATAGTGTTGGAAGGAATACTCAGAAGCTAATAGGGAGAGTAGTTTTCCCAAGAACATCTTGTAGTTAACTTGTGTTTTAAATTCCATCAGATCATATCATCTTTTTTTCTGTAAGAACACATAACATACATGTGAAAAGCCAGCATAATTGTTTTGATGGAGCACTGCTTTCTTTATTGAATATTTAAACTCCAGAAGGGACCACTGTGTTTTTTTTAATCATATGCATGTGTAAAACAGGCTTATGGCCTGAATTTTATGAATTTTATTTGGTAACTTCTGTACAAAGCCCAGAAGTGCACAGTAGAAGTAGGGACTTCTTTCTGTTGAAGCCTTCTTGAAATAAGTGATGAAATAATATATTATCGAGAGGCATAGTTTTAATTACTCAAAACAGTGTTCATTCGT
Organism: Anseranas semipalmata; assembly: GCA_013399115.1. NCBI lineage: Eukaryota > Metazoa > Chordata > Aves > Anseriformes > Anseranatidae > Anseranas > Anseranas semipalmata. Next base: position 230,114 of record VXAA01000087.1, on the reverse strand, counting down.
TACATGAACTGCAAATTTTCAACTGTAATATCCAGTGCCTTGAGAACCTCACAGTGGAAAAGACTTCTATTACCACTCTTGAAATGAGCTGAATATTTTTAAGAAATGGTGATGTCTTCACGAAGGTTTCATGCCACCATGTTGGCACTTGCAAAACCAGATTTCAGCTGAGATCTGTACCACAGCTTCAAAAAGCACGGAATGTGACATGTGGAGATACGAATCTTTAAACCAGCTGAAGTACAGCTAGATCTGCTGTTGTGAAAGTGGGGGCATGGGACTGGTGGAAATGTGGGTTTTCCAATAACAATTTAGATAGATTTGAACTTCACGCTGCACTCCAAGACTGCTTCAAGAGAGATCCTGCTCTTCTGTGCCACCAGTTGTGTACTTCTGCCAGTTCTGCTATCATCTGCCCCTGAGCTGATATGGCTCAAATGTGTCCTCCGAGAAAAGAAGAATCCTCTTCAGTCAGAGCAGTAGTCTCTGCTATCCTCATGACAACGTGGTCCCTGAAGTTAATAGGGAGATGCAGGGATGGAGGAGGAAAAGGGTCAACTGTTCAAATGGCAGCTCCCATACCTGAGCCGATGGTGAGATCAGAGGGTGCCGTCAGCAGGGGGCTATCCCATCACCAAGTGCCTTTCTCGCCTCCATGCTGTTTTTTCGTTTGTTTTTTACCTAAATTCCTGCAACTCCCCAACAGAGACTTTCAAAAGAGGTTTTTGCGTTGTTTTCTTTTTACAAGGGCTGTGCTGAAATTAAGATTGTCACTTTGCCATTACATTTTCAAGACCTCAGCTTTCTTGCATGTCTGTAGTGTCCTGAATGCTCCTTAGTACTAGTGCCAAGCTGCCATATGGGACTCAGCCCTACAGATGAATGTTTCGTACTGAGATTAAAGGGGTTTTCTATATCTATAACTTTCCCCTGCTGTGTGAAAATGGAATTTCTTTCTTTTGCACTGGTGCCGCCAGAAGTTTCTCAGGTTTGTCTTCATTTTGAACTCTTAGTCATTCAGGAAAGGCTTGCTTATCACAGCTCTGAAATGCGAGGTTGGTTATTCTAGTCATTGAGATTCTCACAGGGTCAGTCCAGGATAAATGGTCCATTACATCATCTACTCCTTCCCAAAGGGCTAATATTTCTTATTAGATTCCTGGTAGAGCTTTGAAGCTGTGTAACTACTCTCATCCTCATCATGCAAAATGTAAAATTTATTGAGTTAAAGTAAATACAATTTTATGCTGCTTATTCTTTGGTTTGCAGACAACAATAAGCAAGACTCCATGCACTTTGAACTTTAAGAAGCTTTAGGAATTCTCTACCACTTTAATGGGCTCTTTCTCACTAGCTTGCTTTAAGTTATAATATGGAGATTTTTGTTTGACTCGTTTCTTGTATTTAGCAATCTTTTTTTCAGGCAGCAGCATGAAACTGAAACTTCTGAGAAGTTTCCCAGTTGCATGTTGGATTTTGAGTAAAACTCAGAGTTTATTACTATTCTGCTGTGTTTTAAATCAGCCTATTAGGCAGGGGAAGAAAAAGTTTTGTCTACCTCACACTTGAGGTTTTCCTTGCTAAGGGCAAGATAAAATGTGATAATAATTAGAAATAGGTGGAACGGCACCTGTTCAACCACATTCAGAGGAGAGTCCCCTCTGGTGAATTTTTCAGGCTTTAGTGCCATAGGAAGGCACTACCTGTTTGTTCTGCCATGATAGTGTGGACTTTCTGACTGGACATTAGAAAAGAGGAGATTTTAGGCTTGGCATCCAAACAGATTACCTTGTGGTAACCACTTACTTTGAGGGACATACAGCAACTGTCCATGTACAAGTACTTGGTCAACATCTTTTTGACTGTAATCTGCTTTTATGGAGGACAGAACGCATCTGAGTTATTTTACACAGCTGTAAGCACACAGCTATTTAGCACAGATTATTGACACGCTATAACTTGTGGTACTGGAGACTTGGCTTTCTTTTGCATGTCATCCTCCCAGATCAGAACAAAGGAATCATTGTCTTCTACATGCTTCTGTTTCTGGAGTCATAAGGAATATTAAGACAGGTTCATCACCTTGACTACTGGGCATGGCAGTGCTTGCTTCTGTCCCCAGCTCTGGTGGCTTTTTTCCCCTGTGTGACCTTGGTCTAGCTGTTTCATTATAGCATCCCTTCCTCCTCCTTTTCATCCCTCACACATTTTTATTGTTTGAAATGGAGACAGCGGCATCAAGTCCTGGAGCTTTTAGATATAACTGATAAAATTAGTCTGGACTTAATCTCGTCAGTTTGGGTTCTTTGTCTCTAGTTACTTGAATGTCTGGTCTCAACAGTTTTTGGCCATGTTTTTCAGGTCTGAGGAGTCTCCAGAATTACACCAATGTACAATTGGCCATCTCAATTCAGATTACTGATGTCAAATCCAGTGAGCTATTTTTTGCAGGTTGCATGCTTTGTTTTAAAGTGAAACATATAGTTGTTACTTCTCACTAACATAAAAACAACCAAAAAAACCCCCACACCAACTGTAATTCTTCATCTTTTATGTTTATTTTCCTTATCTACTCTAATTGACACAGTCTAGGCTATTCTTGCTCATTCCGATCTATTTGATCTCACCATCCTTCCAGTTTTTGGTGCTGCACATCTGAATGTGGAGATTTTTAAAGACTTGCCTTATGCTCGGAACTATTTCTAGCTGATTTTCTCTGTTCTGGGATTGGAAACAAGCCATATATCTCTGTTTTAGATCATTGTCACTGCAGTATCCGAGAGCCTCATGATCTTTCCTCAAAATACCCTGTGAGGCAGGAAGGATTTTTACAGATAATAACTGAGGCACTAACGACAAGTCCATAAAGGTATTTGGATACAGCACTTCTCTCTTGTGGAATTACTTTGTTAAAGGTACCATCAGGGTAAAATTGGTGCCTAATTATCTCCTGTGGATTTTCTCATGACTTGTCTGCACGTTAGAAATGGAGAGGTCTGAAACCAGGTCTCCTATGCCCAAAGTTAATATGGTGAGCATTATACTTTTTTTCTTCATAGATCAGGATTTTCTGCTTCTAGGAATATTAACCCTTCCATTAGAATTTTATGATAAAAGCAACAACAGTAGCAAAGAAGGCCATGAAATCTATATTCTGATCAGATCTGTTCCTTTTTCTGCTACCATGACACAGTAGTCTACAGGGAGAAGATGGGACTACTGTCATGATCTTAACTCCTCTAAGTTAAATCCTTTCTTCTTCTGTCTATGTATCTTCATTTTAGTCCCTGGAAGGTCTGTTGCACTGATTTTTGGATGTGTATGTAGTGATTAAAATTCAGGGAGATCTGTTCTCAATAGAAGGTTTTAGATGTGGAGCACTTCTTAAAGTATAGTCCAAGCTGTCACCTAGAGAGGTGTAAGCTGTCTCCACTTAGCAGTTCTCTGATTTACTTTTAGGGAAGATCTCCCACCCCAGCTTCCTCCCTTGATTTTTTTTCTAAAATACTTGCATATTTATATGAGTATATATTGTAATGCTGTGTTGAAGTAACTGTCAGCGTTCTTGGTGAGGTCAGGGTATTGTACCGGTGACTTGCACTTTGGAGTTGCTGCCTGGACTTGCACTCTGTAAGTAAGCACCACGTTCTCCTCATCTGTTTCTGGGCATGGTACCCACGCTGGAAGAGAATAGTCCTGCAGAATGCAATTTTACATTGAAGTCTCATGGATGCTTTTGATATCTGTACTTGGAGAGCTTAATTAACAGAACTAATTACTATTTCAAATATATCTACATTTCCCAATGTGTATTAACATACAATGTAAGAAAGTAGAAAGGAAACGAAGCTGTCATGTTTGTGGCTGCTTATCAACTGTTATGTCTAAACACTCAGCTCTCCAAGGGAGTTATGGGCATGGCCCAATAGTTCCTTTACCCAGAAGATGTAATTTTCTCAGCTGAGAGAACACAGGTTTCCTAAACAGAGAATCACTACTGACAATCCACTTGGAGGAGGAAAAAAAAAAAAAGAAATTACAGTTAGTGAGTAAAAACCCCTGTCTTCTGGCTCACCAGTGCGCACTGAACATTTGTGTGATCCTAGGCTACTGAGAAGCAGTGTTCACGGTCGTGCTTGCCGTTAGGAGCAACATGTATGCTTTCTTCGTGCAGCCCTTCTGAGAGGCCGTTCTGCTTTTTCCTTTGCTTGTCTTGTAGCCACAGTGCGGCTTTGCTTTGTCTCAGCTCAGAAAATTGCTGCTGCTGTTGGCTGTGTGGGTTTGTTCTGCGAACGCGGGCTGGAAGTCTCAGGAGGAGAGCAAGACTCGCAGTTCTAATCTCTCCGTGTGTTGCCTCTGGTCAGGCAGTGGATTGTTTTTCTGGTTTTGTTCCTCCGGGTGGCATCTGTCTTCAGGAAAAATTTCCTTACAGCAAAGCGTAGACTGATGCTGAACTGTGGGCGTATCACTATTGCTGTTTCTGACTGCTAGGCTGAATTAATTATGTGAGCAGTTATAATGTAGGTGCTTGAAATGATCGTGGCTGTGCAAAATGGAAGGGTTGCTCTTAAATGAATTTTTCCCCTTATTCTGCAGCCTTTTTTGTTTGTTTTTACTTTTTTTGACTTTTTTATGAATAATATTTTATATTTCAAATGTATAACATTGTTTTTGTGCCACTTGGGATACCTTTTGTATCTGTTAATGCCTTTTGTGATCTTTTTGTCAATATTAGAAGTGTTTCACATGCCTACACAGCATTTCACTCCAATTTTTCAAGCTTTACCTCACTGTGACTTTCTAGTTGGATATTTTTGTTATAAACTACTCAACTGTTTTTCTTGCTCAAAATGATATATTTTAACTTGGCGTAATTGATTTGGTATTCCTTGAAGGTTTGTCTTAAATTCCTGTTTTAACGGACTGAAAAACACTTATTTAAAAGATTAGGTTGAAACTACTTGACGCACAAAATTAAAAATGTGAACAATATAGGCATACACAGCCAGATGTTGCAAGATCAGCACAAACCTGACAAAGCCTAGAAGGGATTCTGCTCTTGCTAGGTAAAGACTTGAACAAATACATGCGACTTGCAGTGTTCCCCAAAGGCCAAAAGAAATGAATTCTCTCAAATCAGAGTGTGATTTCTCTGGAAAAGTTTGCTCCACTGAGAACACCTTCTCAGCATCTCCAGGGACTTAAAACCTTAAAGGTCTTTGGTTCAAAGCAAGCTGGAGGTTGCACAGGGCAAGGGTGGAGAAATAATTAATCCGGTGAAGACTGCAGAGCACGGGTATCTTGTTTCTTGGAGAAAATGTGCATATGCAGCTGTATTCTGTGCTAGCAGAATTATCTTGTTTTCTGTTGAAATATTCTAGTAGTAGTAAAGGGAGAGCTTTAAATTTTCATTTTTTTATTCAGTTTCAATTTTTTTATGAAGTGGAGGTCTTCTGGGCTGGAATAGTGACTTATGCCATTCATACCTGTAAAACTTAAGTCATTCATAATAAAAAAGACCCAACTCATGTAATTTCAAACAATCTTCTAAGTATAAAACAAGTACGTATTATACAGTGTTTGTATTGCTTTGCCTGCAGTAAGCTACTCAGTGCTTCTGCTGCTCGACAATTTTATTAGTCAGTGGCAGAGTAAAGTTAACAGGACTTCATGTAGTCAGAACCTATTTAGGTATTAAGGAAAAAACAAACAAAAAAACCTGACATTTCTGTGCCCCCTTTTTGCTCATAAGGAAATCACGACTAATGACACAAGTTAAAAGTACACTGTATACAAATGGGCTAAATGCTATATTAAAATAACGGAAATGTTACTTAGTGCTTACTGGTGCATAAAACGTAGCATAATGTATATATGCTATGTAAAACATAGTGTAATATGATGTAGCCTGCCTTCTTCATAGGTGGTAACAACAGTATTTTTTTTCAGATGGAGAAAGTTGAACACAACCGAACTGTTGTGAAGCAGATACTTAAAGCATTACTGGGACAGTTTTGCCTACTCCACTCCTGCTAAGTTTACTTATGCAAACTGTACTGGAGTCCAGGCTTTTTGGAAACTTGTGTGTTGAAGTTTCAAACATTATTTCTTCAAATGCATTTTGAGCTTGTTTGATGTGTGCAGAAGTTCAAAGTGGCAGTGCTGCTTTAAAATTACAATGATTTTTTTTTGCATTTCAGCATGTGCCATTTAAAAAGGTGTGCTGTTCCAAGTAACAGATGGCAGCTCTCTTATTCAATCCGAGAGAATTTCCTGAGGAGGAACCTGGAAAAACACTGCTTGTGGAAATTTCCTCCTTCATGGGGCAAGGTGGGAAGTAGTGAGGACTGGAAGTTGGAACTTGAAAATGGTTATTTCCCTATCTAATAAAACTACATTTCAGGTCACCAGGGCTGTGGAGTCAACTGCTGTGTCCAGTGGATTTTGATTAAATTTGAGTGCAACATTTCCCTTTGTGCAAAACTGGTTCTCTGAGGCTTGTCTTCCTAGAGCACATACTGTTTCAGTCCTAATTTCAAGCATTTGCATTCTTTGCACCTACTTTGAGCACTACATTTTTTTTCCTTACACCTTAACCTTGGTATATTGTGTATTTGTGACGCAAACAAGGTAAATTTAAGCGAATGGCCTGTCCCACAAGTTAAGGGTGAGCAGCTATGGAATACAGAGCATATTATGGAGTGGAAGAGAACAGAAGGAGATTTTAAGAGCAGAGTAATTATGCCTTTATGTGGTTTCCAGGTGGCAGGGAAAAAACGTATTGACAGAAGGTCATGTTTGCTTTCTTTGGGAATATATTTTTATTGTTTGTTAACTTGCTTACAAGCTCTAATTTAGATATGATACTAAAAACCTGTGAGCTTTATTAAACCTCAGTTTGACAGGATTTTTTTGGCACGGGTATGTTTAAGCCCGTTTTCCAAAGAAAATTGAGATTATTTGATCATGCTGACTGTTAATCCCATCTCTTACATTTTTTTTTTTCCATCCATTGTCCATTTGGTTACATTTGACCAGGGCATGGATGTCTTGAGGAGGTGACTGGGTTCTTAAGCACTCCCTAGTAGGTGGTCAAATAGAAGAAACCCTGTTACTGCTCCCGTGAAAGGAAAGAATTCAGTAAGAATGGAAGTTTCATCAATTATCGGAAAATTATTGCAGGGAAGAGACCTTTATAAACACACTTATTGCAGGAGAGGCTCAGTAAATCAGAATCTCATCCTCAATTTCTAGTGTGTATTTATAAAATATGCCCTTTGGGTAGACAACTCTTTTGTATAGCGAACTGTACAGTTACATTTAACCTGGATCAATTCTTTAATCCTGTTCCTGGGAGACTGTACAAGCGATCATACAGGCACAACTGCGGGAGTAGAGCAGGGGTGGAAACGAGTGCAGGGGCATGGAATTTGTTTCAGAAGACATGGTTGCCAAAAGAAACGTTTGCCAAAAAGATGGCTTCTCTGCCACATGGATTCTTGTTCTAGGGTGATGCAGATTTAAGCTTTTCTGGAAATGAGGACATGCAGAACAGCTTTTTTGTAGGTGGAGTCTGATGTATCAAAAGGGACAAGCTCTTACTTTAGTCATAATCCAGTTAGAGAAAACAACTGCAAGAGGCAGGTACTTTGGAAAAGAACCTGTGCTAGTTTGATTGCCCATTAAATTATATTGCCGCTGCCTGTGTTTTCATAACACTTAATGTCTGGCATTGTTTCAAGGGGAGAAAAGTTTTGATTAACTTTCCCAAAATGTGAGAACAGTATTTAGCCACTTATATTTTCTTGAAGGCTTTTGTTCTGAGAATGTAGATGGTGTGTAAATAGACTGAGTTAAGGAAAACTCTAAAGTTGAGCAGTGCTATGCCAGCTTTTTTTCTGCTTCCTGCATTAGAACATTACATTTATCAGATCTTAGTTCAAACCAAGATAAACATGTTTATAGTTTGGGCTCTGTCATCTTGTTCCTCATTACCATGGTAGGTAGTAGAATCAACCCAGAGAAAAATGAGGAGTTTCAGGATGTCTTTTCATTCTCCACTGGTGGAAAGAGTTGACAGAACTCAACCTTGTGGTCTTTTTTGGAGTCAGAGCAGTATATCAACTAATTTTGAACATGCTCGTCTTTCAGCTGTTGATCAATAAAATCTAATTAGTAATTCTAAGAGGTGAACATTGCTTCAGCTGCCTTGAGTCAGTGTTGACAAAACGTGTTGATACTGTGGCAGCATCTGCTGTGGCTTTCTCTTGGCATTGTTTGTTGTGTTGGATTTTGCACATTGCCCTGTATTTGAAGGAAGCTGAAAACATAAGAATGCAAGCATGTTTTGTGGTGTAAGACTTGTGGGTGATCACAGTCCAATGCTTTACTTGAGAAGAAAGCTAACTTTATAATGTACAGCTGCTAACGTACTGAAGAAGGTAGCAATTGGCTACCAACAGCAGCTGCTCTGAACTAAAGATGTGACGGTGACTTGAGTGACTTCTCCTATGTATGTCTGATCACAACATCATTCTTTAGAGACTTTACAGTATAACCATACACTACTGTTTCAGAAAGAGGAGTCTATGTACTGAAGCTGTGGTTCTACACATAGTTAAGTCAACATAAGAGCTCTCTGAAGTTGAACTGGGGAATAGTATCTACCCTTACTCCTTGCCTCCAGCCTCATCATCTTGCATTTCCTCCCCTCCCCTTGGAAAGTCTTCTACCATTCTGGCAAGTTATATACCCTTCTGGAAGGGTCTCTCTAGTGAAAGCCAGCAGAACATAGCTGTAGGTGGTGGGAGATCCAAGTGGGGAGCGTGGCCTTCTAACAGTGGTAAGCCATCACGGTGCTGAACCTAGTCTCTTCACCCTCATGCTGAAGTTACAAAATCTTTCTAAGCTTGGTGCCACTGAAAGGACAGACCATTTATTCTGTGTCCTGCTCCTTCATGATTCATTCTCCATTTTTGTGTCTGTTTTCAGTCTTTGACTCCCACACATAGCTGATCTAACTTGAAAGAAAGTAATTTTCTTTAGCTTTTTATCAAGTTAATTTTCTTCTGGATTACCAGGTCAAATTGTCTGTCCTTCTGGTTAGATGAGCACCAAGGTCACTGTGAGGGGAGGGGCAGAGCCACCAAGTTGTGACTGGGGGAAGGAAAGAAAATGAGGACTCCGTTTCAGTGGTGGACAATCATTAGATCAAATTGATTATAAAATCTAAGTATATTGTGAGGCTGTGGTTTAAACAACAATTCAAACCAAACTGGATTCTTTCTGTTCAGTCCCAGCCTCACTAGCATTTGCTCCATTGCACTTGTCTGACACCAGGGTCATCCAGCTTAGGGGGTTGAATAGGCAGAAATTGTTTTTCAGGAGGGTTAGGCTTGGGCTGCCCCGTTCTCTGAACTCATGGAAGTCGCTAGCTGTGGGGTCAGTTGGGTGCTGGTATGACCCTAAAGAAGGTATGGCCAGGGTAAGAGGGGATGCAACTCTGACTCTGTCAATTTAGGTTGTTGACACTGTCACACCAATAAAATGCTTCAGGTACTTCTACATTCATGTAAGTTATGTAGATGAGATAATTGACATCTATAATGCTATCAAGGGGGGAATACTACATGAGTTAGAATAAGACAGTTCAATCCTCCGGAAGAGTGAGTTACAATGAGAATAATCAGGAGTTTGTGAAAAATATGAATCAACAAAAGAGATAAAGGAGGCTCTAATGGGTAGAAGGTACTTGACTGGGGCTTCTGGGAGTCAATGTGAGATGTTGTGCTTGGTGTGTTCCTGGCAATCATGTTCCCATGGTGATAGGAAAGCACTCGGTTATCTGCCTCTTGTGCTGGACTTGGACAGATGGAAATCAAAATACAGATCTTATACTTCTTGCATAATTAACATTTGCATCTCACTGCTGTGAGATGCAACTGAGGCCAAAAGATTAACAGGATCAGGAAAGAAAGGGGATTATTCATTTACAGTACATTATGTTAGGTTAAATGAAAGCTTTGTAAAGCCTTTGTAAAGAATTGAAAAACCATTATACAACAGGGAACAAATAGAGTGCTAACTAAAGGGGATTAGGAAGAAACTTCTCTGATAAGTAGGCGATTCCATGGGTGTCCGCTGTGAGGTTTCTTGTACCTAGTATTAATCGGGCAAGTTTTAGGGTAGGTGAGCAATCTCTTCGCAACAGTTCTTAGGACCGTTTAAACAGATGTTACCTGTTGGTTTGGATATAAGTCTGTAGCTGGAAAGACCGCTTAAGGAAGCTTAAATTTAGCTATGCACAAAATCTCTTCCCAGACGAGAGAGCCTCTGGAGAAAGGATAGGGTCTGCCGTAATCAAAGTGGAACCAGAAACCTGACAAAGAAATAGCAAGGATGATTACTTGCAGCAGGGGGGTATGATGAAAATTGTGAGTGAGGAGGAGCACATGAAAGGCAAAATCAGTGCTGGGGAGGTCAGTGGTGTTAACATCACTTGGAGAATTTTAACAGCACAGCTAAAATAGTGGGTCCGTGATTTAGAAGTGAACATACCTCTCGTTTCAAGTGTGGTTATCTTAAATGATTACTAAAAATCTCTATTAAAAACCAATAAGGTGAGCTAACCACCAATAAAAGGGGTTCTTAATATGATGTGTATGTTTTTGTAATTGGGCAGGACAAAAAAAAAAGATTCTAATAGTCAAACTGATGATTCATTGCACAGGTAGGACAAATCAGCTGTAAGCTGAAGTAATGCTGTAAGGTTCCAGCTTGCACCATGAAGTAAAAGTTGAAAGAGGAATTGCAAGGGACACTGTTCGAAGGAGCTTTCAGATCATGGAGTCTAGCTGTTGACTATTGCAGCCAAGCAGTCTGAGAGATGCACATCTCAGTGAAATACACAAATATTGGTGTCTGATATTTTTAATTATATAAAAATGAGGGAAGTCAAAGATAAGCTCAGAGATACTGGCTCGTTGAAGTTGTCCCTCTGCTGCTTGGTATCTACTTTACATCATCAAAACTTGTTTGACAGACAAGTAAAAGCCCATACACTGCTATTTAAAGGGATGCTATAGATTTAAAAAAGTTCATTGAAAAATAAAAGATAGTAAATTCTTTACATGGCTCCCTTCCTCTTTTCCCATGGATGAGGCAGAGCAGTCCAGCTGGGGGTCTGGTCTTCAGTTACCTTTCTGGTGGCTTGGGAGGCCGAGTCCCAGCTACAGCTTCATCAGTTTGCTAGCTGCTGTCCTTTGGAAGCAGCAGCCTGTGTTTGCTCTCCCAAGTGGTTATGCCCTAGTTAGCAAATAAGGGGGACAGGCGAGTTTGGAAGACATTGTCTGATGCCCTCATACAGAATTAGTGTCTACCTTTCTCGAGCTATCAGAATACAAGTGCGTAAGGAATTGTTTGGAATAATACCCTAATCTGTTTTTCCTGCTTGTATTTAGTAAGCTGATAAAGCTCGAGCAATGCCAGTAAATGCCTCCATTGCAGAATTTACATATAATCCTCAGTTGGGTGTCGCTGATAAAGGATGACCATTTCTGCAGGTAGGATTTCGAGAGGCAAAGTGAACCACCACAGCAGCTTGCTGTTGAAAGAAGCAGCACCTCTCCCCCTGTCCCCAAACACCCCTTGCTTCTATCTTAGCAAGTTCCTGTGCTAGTTAAACACCTCTGTGGACTGATAAAGCAGGGCCAGAAAAAACCACCAGAACAACCCACACAAACAACAACAACAGAAGGAAATAGTGAGGTTTCTTATCCCCCCTCCCCTCCTGCTTTGGTGGCAGTGGGCTGTTAGCTTGACTGACCAGCCCGTGGAGCTGCAGTCTGCAGGCACTTTCTGAAACATGCCAGGGTGAGCCTACATTATACCGCAGCTAGCTGGCAGTTTGCAGGCTTCTAAACGTGTTTTCTGAAGAGATTCCCCCCCTCTCCCCATTAAGCTTGCTGATTGGAGCTGGCGTGACTGAAAACTACCTTGGTGCTGATAAGGAAAGGGTCATGCAGGTTCTTAACTCTGTAACATCAAGGTCACAAGTGAGAATGCAGTCTTTGAACCTTGTTAGATGCTTACCTGCTTCTGAGTGGCCTTAAGTGTTTCCTAAAAATGGAGATAAAATGCTGTTCTCAAAGCAAATGAATACGGGGACAGAGAGGAATGTTTGAGATTATATATGAGCTGGATTTCTAAAATCTGCAGCACGAGTCAATTTGCATTTAGTAATTTACAATGACTGGAAGGAAATATCTCTTAATTTGTTGATCTTGCATTTCAGTAAATCTTAAATTGTCAAGGAAGCTGCAGAGAGGTGGTGGGAAAAATGAGTGGGTCAATAACGTGAAACATGTGCAGGTTCATTTCCAAGACTAGAGGCCAGTTGCACTTACTTGAGTGACTAGATTATTTTTATTGATCAAAAATTATCTCATGTCAATTTATGTGATTTTCCTGGGGTAGGAGAAAAGGTCTTGTCAGATGAATTTGCTGTAAGCTTTTTCATTTCTTGTTAAGATTAAAGCTTTGTTTTGTAATTATATCGATAAAATACACTCTTTTATAGGGTATTTGATTTAGAATGGCTTGCTGTATTGATTAACAAATTAAAGTGATACAAAATCAATAGTAACACATACTAAAAGGATTAAGGAGAGGATAACTGGAAAAATCTCAGTGTAGTTGTTAATGGAGAGTCAAAATCTACTAGCGATGTCTTTTTCTTGGGCAAGTACTCTTCTGTAGCTGCCTCTACTCTGTATCTGCCAGTGATCAGGAAGAAATATGGGAACTTTGTTGGTAAAGTTTTCACAGGATGCAAAGATTGGTGGAGTTGCAAATATCAGATCAGTTATTACAACGGGATCTGAGATTCACCAGTCTTTCTGGGAAGTGAACTATGTGTTCTAACCAAAATAGCGTCTGCTAAACATATAATGAGAGACATGTAGATTCCACTTTTAGAAGAGCCTGCGCTCTGAAGCACACGGACTCTAAAGATGAATTGAGTTGTGATAAAGTACGATCTGGAAATGGCTTCTGGACTAAAACTGCACCTATTATAACAATTATAATTCTTGAGTTATAAATACTGTTTAGACTGGTGTACCACCACTTAGGTTGGTACTAGGAGATTTGTAATATTAGAAAAGTTGCTGACAAAAATAAAGATGTTTCTGAGAAGAGTCGTGATGTAGTCAGTTTGAAAAGCCTATCCTACTGAATTTAAAATTCAGGATCTTTGATTAACCCAAGTTAGACCAAGCAAACAGTGACTTGCTCACAATACATAAGGGGACTTCTGTTTAAGGAAGCCTTGTTAACCAGCCAAAGGTGTATAACCACATCCAATTGCTGGAAGCCAATTCTGGGTGATTTTAGTCTTCCAGTATGCCTAGTATTTATAAAAAGGGACTTTAAGGTAGTAGCTAGAGCTAACAGAATGGGAGAGCTCCATCTCTTGGAGTGTTTTAATGAGGGTACAGTATCATTCGTATATTCTGTCACCTGGAAGTTGAGGCCTAAGTTACACAGGAGAGCTGAATGTTACAAAAATGTTATGCTTGTCTCCAAGACTCTTCAGAAGTCAAAATCTTCAGTTCTCCCTCTTACCTTCTCAGGGTTTATAAGTAAGTGCCACGTGTTGGGCTAGCGCTGATCTGGCTAAATGACATTGTAATCACGTATGGGCAATTTCATTGCAAGTTTGTCCTCAGCATGCATCAACTGTCATGAATAGAAACCTGCAGCAGAGATAAGAGCTGTAGAGGAATGAATCAATATGTGCTTAAATATTCTGTGTTTTTTGAGATTTCCAAGACCTACCTCTTTGTTGTAGAGAAGATGCATATGAGTGAGATTATGTATTTGTGTGTGTGCATGTTTGCAACTTCAGTTGGAGTGTCTCCTCCTTAACACCTGACATTAAATATTTTGTTATACCAATGTTAGCTGGTACTCTACTTGAAATTCTTTCAAAATGCCACGTCCACTTCTATTGTAGAATCTCTTGAATGTTCATCTTCTCAAAGTCCAGACTCTGCCATCTGTATGTCCATCTCAGTTCTTTCTGTAAAGTGTATATACCTGCTGTTTGCAATACAGACCAAAAGACTAAAGCTTTTAATTCTTATTTTTTATTAACCTAAGATGGACTGTTAATGTTAATATGGTGTGTGGTTCTAGTAGTGCAAACTGTGCCAGGCCTGTAGGGGAATAGAAATACAACCCCTCCCAATGAATCATGAATTTTTTCATTTGAGTGGGCTTGCAGTCATTTTTAACACTAAATGGCATGTTTCACTTGCTCAGTGGTTGCACCCTGTTAAAGCTTTGTGTGTTTCCCTGGTCATTTTAATGCCACCAGCTCAGCTGTTTCTTTGAAGTGCTGCTGATTAGTCTGAAAAGAAATTTGGAAGGGAATGCAGAAAGGATAGAGAAGAAAACTACAACTACTTAAGCAAACGAGCAGCTTTTAAGTTTGATGGATGAAGGATAGTTCCCATAGGTGAAGTTACAGATGAAGTTCACAGCTTTACAGTGTTTTACCTATGTTGATGGATGAATAAAACGTATAGCTAACTTCCAATGTACACATTAAACTGCTCCTGTTTGCTTACATTTCCCTTTTATGCATAAATGTCTATTTTCATACAAGACAGCTAGCATAATGGTAGCCTCTTGTGTGGTTACAAGCTGAATGTTCCTGGTAAGCTTGCTTGCTCTTCTTGAAAAATACAGATCACTTGTAGATGGAGGGTTAAACCAGGTACAAGGACAGGCATTTTGAAAAGTCAGCACAAACGGAACTGACTGATATTGAGTCTATTTCTATCAACAGCCTACTCTTTGGAAAGAAATACGCATCATGTTGTTATTTTTATATTTAGCCAGATTTCCTAAGGAAAGATAGGTTTGTGTCATTTCTGTCCAACTGTTTCTTTCTGCTCTCCCTCAAGGAATTGGCCAACTGAAACCAAATTAAACAAATTATGATATTTCAATGACACAAAGCTCCTGTAGTTTTCATGAAAGTGGTGAAAAAGTCAAAGATAGGATCCTAATTTTATGTACAGTAGGATAAGCACTCTTACCACTCCAGGTGCAAGATCTTTCATAGTATGATTTTTCATGGAAATACCTGCTATACTTTCATGCTCAACAGTAGTCACAAAGCAAATCGAATGCTAGGACTTACCAGGAAAAGAATGGAGCACAGAGCAAAATAAGAAAAAACGGCATTTTGCCACAGTTGTTAATGCTTCGTTGTCCTGTGTACTGTGCAGCTCTTCTCCCCCTGCATGAAAAAGATGTGGAAAAGCAGCATTGGGGATCATTGTATGGAAGCCCTTCACACTTTTATGGACATCTGCGTAGAGATTATCCTAGAAAAGATAGACCTAGGGAGGATATGGTGGAAGTCAGTGAAGCCTCATGGAGGGGTGAATAGAGATGTATGATTCTCGGTCTCTTTTTGTGCAAGAACTAGGGGGAATGAAGTAATGCTACAGAAGAAAACAGGTTCAAAACAAATTAAAAGAAGGTCTTCAGTGTGTGGAAGGTCTTCCACTTAGGCTGTGGAACTCATTGCTGCAGGACGGCTCCTAAAAGTTTACATGGCTCGAAGGGATGTTGAGAAGATTCATGGGGGAGGAAAATCCCTTGAGGATTGCTTTGTGTTCATAAACATCCCCTGCCCCAACAAGTCTTTGAGTTGTCATCTGTGGGAGGAAGAAAGTTGGGGGGGGATGTGTCTTGCGTACCTTCTGTGTTCCTGCACTCTTAGCTAAGCATCGGCTTTTTGCCTAAGCCTATAGGGCTGTTGTCACTTGAAATGACAGTCCAAGTAGCGGAGAGATGTCCTGTTTGTGGCCGCGTTGAAGGAAAAGCAGTGAAAGCAGAGTCCTTACCCGTGCTGCTCATCTGATCAGCCGCCCAGCAGGTACGTGCGTGCGGCCGGTCACCCACCTGCAGCTTCTGCCGGCTGGTTAGCTGGCAGGCGCAGGAGGGGACATGGCAAGAAGGCTGGGGTGAGGTGTGCGGGAGCAGAGGTGGGTGCTTGGGCGTAGGTGGGGGCAGCGGGGTACACGTGCAGGACGCGGGAAGGAGGGCAGTGAGCAGAAGATGGGCTACGTGCTTGGAGGTAGGGAACGGGGTTCCTTGCTTGCAAATCTTAGGCTCTCTTTTGTCTGTCAGGCACAGGAGAGCTGTATTTTTAGACTGAGACTTAGCAAGCTGAGGCAGAAAGAATACAATTAAAACTGGAAATACTAAAAAAGTACTTATAAGAGACTCTGTCTTGTGGAAGGCCCGTAGCTCGACCAGGAGGAGTTGTATTTGTATTTCTTCTCTCTTTCTGCTGTGTTTTCTTGATTACAATTTACAGGATGACAGGCATTTTCTAAGTGGTGGAGTGTTTCTTAAACTTCAGCACCTTGCAGCAGAAGAGAAAAGCTATTTCCTTTGCAGACATTGCGTCCTGTTCTGTAAATAACAGATATTCATTTTACATGCTGAGCGGCTGCTGAACTTAGGAGCATCTCTACAGTTTTATTTTCCCGTATCAAGGCAAAATGGGTGTACTTTTCAGTAGATGTTTCCTTTACAAGATGCCGTAATTGGTGTTTCCACTGGCTGAGTGTTTAAACTCTGTAGCCAAAATGAAGCCGAGACAACCTCTTTCTCATGGCCAGCTGTGCAAGTTGCTATGGGAACTCGGTGGGGACTATCTGCAGATCGCTGCTCTGGGGACCACACCTGGCTGATTTGCATTCAATTTAGGTTGGGGAAAATTCAAAAGAAGAAAAGAGGAGTGTAGACTAGCCGGTAGGCAGGCAGAAAGGGCTTGTCATTTTGAGACTGGCACTTTGGACAGAAAAGCTGCTCTTATTCGTGGTTCTTGCAGTCTCGTGCAGGGTTCTGAATTTTGTAGCCTTTCGTGCGTTTTGCCAGTGTTGTGAGGTTTGTTGGAAATGTAATGGCACAGGGGCCCTTTGGTATTATTGCCTCTAACTTGGTTAAATCTCAGTGAATTTGCGAACTTCCTTTGCATATGTAATGAATAATTTCTGCGACAGTGAGGGATCGGGAAGGCAGTAAGGAACGCAGGTCATTCTTTTAAGACGGCATGTTAGTGCAACTCGGTGCAATATTAAAATGTCAGTGTAATATTGAGTATTGCTGGAGAGCTTAGCCTGACTTTTTTTTCTGAACACTGAAATTGCTCTTCTTCCAGTGATGACTGTGATGACTTCCTAAGAAGGCTGTGGAACAATTCTCATTCAAGTCAGCAGCAGTGGTCAGCTAGCAGCTTTCAGGCTGTTTGTGGATGGATTTTTGTGGATTATGACCTCCTGGCACATAAGTACTTTGCTTCTTTCTTGTTCATTCTTGCTACATCAACTTGCCTATTGACCAAAACTGGACAAAAGTGATTAAAACAGCAATGTATGCTGACTTTCTGCTATTTCCTCCACTGGTTTCACTTTTCACCTGCTCTTGTTGTCATACCACAGAGCTGACAAACTGCCTTGGTACCTTGCTGCAGGAATGTCTTACTGGAGCATGTTTACAGAACAGTGGCCTTAGAAGCTTTGANATATATAAATAAAAATAAAAATCTGAGGGTTAGTGGGTGGTTGTCTGCCTGTAAACATTCTGTTCTTAGATCAGGTGACATGAGCATAGATCAGATCATTCCCATTCTCCCTTGAAGATTCAGGTTTTCAGCTCGTAGTGATGCTGTAGAATTAGTTAATCAGTATCTATTTTAAAATTCTTCAAAGCAATTCCTTCAATTTGGGGTTTAGCATTCTAAGCCAGGTCTAGCTAAAAAGACTTGCTGCTGTAATTGTAGCTGTTAACTCTGCTTCTTTGTCTGTTAGTTTCTTGTCAGCACTCCCCATTTTCTCAGCTTTTAAACCTTTTAGTTCTAATGTCCTTTGCAACATATCTGATGGAAACAAGTGATTAAGTAGTTAAGTCTTACAGTGTGGTAATTGAGTTTCTATTTATGAGCATGGAAGTGGTGTATGTGAGGAGACCAGAAATCAAAAAGTATATACTGAAGAGTGGAATTGGAGGGGTATGTGCGTGTGTAAGTGTACTAACTGCTATGAGTTGTCAACGTTAGGGCTGAGAGTCAGTGTCCAGAAGAGGAAACAAGTTGTTGTGCGATTTTGATTTCTTCTGTTTGTCACGTAAGTGTGATGGAGTTCATAAGCAGAAAATGTAACATACAAGTGGATTTAAGCTGTAGCCAGTGAAAGTTTTAAGCTAATACTGCTGCTGAAGCAGTCCTGCCTGATCCCCGGTTGTTTGTTCCTGCCTCCATGCTGTCTTTGCGCTTCAACAGGGTAAACATTTCTCCCCCTGGATTAAGAAACTGAGCCGGGTTAGTATTTTCTCCTTGTGGTCGGATTAGTTTTAACACGGATCAATTCTCTTGTGTAGTTCCCTGCGTGGCAGCACAAGAGAGGAGGCAGCAGAGCAGTGGGGATGAGAGGGGCTGCAGCTGCTTCTGCTGACTCAGCACTCATCGCCCACAGCCATAGTGCCAACCGACACTTATGTATGGCCCTAAATTAAGTGTCCTATTCTTAATTTGGGGCTTCTATATGAAAACAGTGAGGTGTGGATGTATGAAGTGTGTTTTATTGGGAAATTATTAGCTAAGGATCAAGGTCTTTTGGGTGTCACTTTTTATTTTTTTTGTTGATTCTTTTGACTTATTTTTTTTCAGTCAACTTTTACCCTGTAATTTGGGACTAGACCATGAATTTCTTTTGAGCGAATTCTGTATCTGTCAATTAATGCTTCCAATCACAACAGGTCACAGAAGCTGGGGCGGTGCAGAAAAGTTTCTCTGCTACAGTTTGCTCTGGAAATAAACAACACATGCCTGTCTTCAGTGGTGTGTGTCCGTGCACACGTAAATAAAATGTGCATGTCTTCCCAGCAAATCTTCCACAAACACAGCTGCAGGTGGTGGTGCTTCTGCATGGCCTGCAGCATTACTGCTAGTAAAACTGCTCTTGTGGTTATTTCCTGGAAAAGCTAATCAATGCCTTATCTGCTTTAGCGTAGCATGGCTGCTAAAACTGGCAAAACTGTGCTTGTGAACATTTCCTGGAAGAGCTAATGTAGGTAATACTCTATATTTGTACTTACGCTGAGGTTTTCATTTTCTACCATTCCTAAATTATGAATCGAAGACCCAGGTGCCCAGTAATCTTTTTTGATTGATAGCAAATGCGATCTTATGTTACCTCTGACCAGCCAAAGTGATAGATGCCTGGTAGGTTTGTGGATGGATGGAATCGGTGTCTGCAGCGTGAATGACTCTGCTTCCTTCGGACCTTGCATCTGGCATTTTTTTTTTTTGTTGTTCGATTTGAAACATACAAAGCAGCTTATCTGGAATTTGGCCTTTTCCGCTTTAAGATCAAATAATTTAAGCATCAGAAAGAAGCGTTCTCATGACGTATCTTCTAGTTCCCACAGGTGTTAATAGTGTCTGGATTAGTGTGTTGAGGGCATTAAAGCAATATCCTCCTTCAGATTTGAGATGGTTATTAAGGAAGAGAGCAAAAGCAGTTTCTGCAAAAGATGGTAATAATGGCAGTGCAGCTTCAGTTCATACCCTGATCTGTAGAGGGTTTGCATGGGCTTTTTTCTATTAATTTGTTTGGCAAACACTCAGAATGCTAACTAGAGCTAAATACTACCTCTGCTGCTGATCTTGATGTATCCACTTGGCTCCAGCAGCAATCATAATAAACATAAACTGGTGACTTTGATTTATGTATTTTGAGAGTGAACTGTAGTGTGTTTAATGACAGGTAGTGTGGAGACTCTGGGATTTGAATTGAGCTGAATTGTATGGTTAAGTTATATATTGAATTAGTCTATCTTTTGTAGAGCCCCTATTCATCAAGCTAGATTAGTAATTGCTACTTTATCAAAGCAGAGAACAGAGAAACAGCATGTTTGTATAAGACATTATATTTTGATTTACAGGTGAGTTTAAAAATAATGTTTTTAAGTTCTGAGCGCCTGTCCTTGGTGTGTGGGTGGACATGGGGAGGCAAATGTAGTGCTTTTGGAATGCATATATGGTGATATTTCAGAAATGTAACAGGTCATACAACTACTAAGACAAATATTACAGGTCAGTAGTTGAGCTTGGCGTAAGCAGTGTTCATACATTGTCAGACAAACCAATTGTGTCATGATTTACGTATTTGAGAATACTTATTTTACTCAAATGCTTTTTTTTTTTGGTGTGTGTATTGTAATAACAATTTGAAACAATTGTTATGCCATCTTCCTTGTTTGGGGTGTAGGGGGCCTGTGGAATATTACGGGTGCCCTGATGCATAGCGTGAGCTGCATTTACACTGTCCATTCAAACACATGCACAACAGTTTCAGTAGTCACTGCACGTGTGGAAGATGTGTTCCCATAAATGTCACCCCAGCACGTGGCTAGTAGAAAGGACCACTTTGGGGTGTGCTCTGGGAGCTGGTGTGAGCCCCAGGGGATATGAGAGCACGGGCTGGCTTTCCTGGCAAGGGAAGCCAAGAGTCACCCTGCTCCTCCTGCTGCTCGGGTTCTCCAGGTTGCCTGAGGTGCAGCATCCCATAAAAGCATGCAAGCTTTCAAAAGCACGCAAGGCTATTTTTTTTTTTTCTTAGTTTCAGTACTGCTGTTATGCAGATCTGTGCCCTTAGATTGCTTCCTTTTTTTTTTTATTCACTAAATTCTCAAGTTTTACGGCTAGTGTTCTTCAGCCCTCCCTTGTGTTTTGTTCATGTAACTTCATATCAGTCTTCATTTCAGTCTTCCTGTACTTGGTGTCCTGCAGTACTTTTCTGAAAAGCAATGTAAGGCTTGAAAATCTTGTAAAAGTAATGAAATAATAAGAAAAGTTCATTAGTTAAGCAACATGCATCTGCTCTGGGTATTTAATATTTGTCAGTGTGAAGTATTTCAAATTTGACAAACGAGTAATTTTAAAGGAAGTTGAGACCCACACATATGTGAGTGAAAACTCAAATGGGTGTCTCCATTCAAATATTTACATTTTAAAAATGGTTTGGCAGATTTTAAAAAATCCTGCACAACTTCAGAATTCTACTTTTCATCTGCAAGTTTAGTAGAGGAGTGAACATCCGTTCTAATGTTATGGATCCACACCTCAAATATGGCAGAATCAAAGCATGATTTACTAATTTTCCTGCTATTTTTAGTTAAATTGAGAGTGAGTACCCTCCTGCAACTATTCAAAAGTGCTACTGCACAACAGCTCTATGGCAAATACAGCATGCTAGTTAAATAACACAAATTTGTTCTCAAATGTGTGATGTGATAGGGCACACTTTTTTTATTTTTTATTTTTTTGAATTAAGTTCCTGGAGTCAGTGCTTATGATGTAGTGCTCGGTATAAAAATAAATAAAACTGTCTCAAGCCGTTATGTGATAGCGATGAAAACCTTGAAAACCTGATATGCGTGAGACGTGAGTTCTTAAATCAGAAAATGTGAAAACCTAATGTTTGCTGTTCTTCAAAATATTCCATGATTTCTAAGAAAATGTTATGACTTGTGGATCAAAGGTGTGGTTTTGAACACAAAGGGTTGACTGTACTACAGAATTATTAAACTTGCACTGAATTTATATCCTTTGCTTCTGAAAAGAAAACAATCAAGATGAAAGAGAAACTTGTTTGTAGACGTAATAAGGATCCTTTCTTATAAGCTATGTCTTAAGGGGAGGGCAAAACCATTCAGATGATGCACTGGGATGACAGTGCATGTCTAGTATTAAACATGAGTTTCAAATAAGGCATAATTTGCTTGTGAAAGCTATAATGGTGTAATTTTTGAATAAGAGTATTTGTTTAATTTTCTATTCTGCCTCCCCCACGACTCACCCTGTTTTTTTTTTTTTTTTTCTTCCCCATATGGTGGTACTGTACTATGAGTTTTTCATGACCACAGTTCTCTTACTATAAAAATGACTTAAACCATTATAGCTGCTATCATCTGTGGACAAAAATAAGTGAGATTTTTAAACACACAAACTAAACACTTTATATTAATGTGTCAGGTGCTTATGAGTATCTGCTGTCCTGCACTGATAAGATGAATTAGCATTTCTGGTGTGCTGTCTGTATTTAATTGTCTTCAAAAAAGGTATGCGAGAGAATTTTGAAAGACACTTTGCAATGGAAAGTTCAAAAGGATAGTTATGATTTGAGAGAGAGAAGTAAAATTAGATGTAGACTGAAATTCCAGTTCATAGTAATTGTATAATGACCTGTAATTCTAAAACAGGCCAATTTTATTAGACTTTTCCAGAAAACTGCTCTTTGGCTTTCAGAGCAAACAGCAATTTTCAGATAAAATCAATTTTGTTAGCCAAAGTCAAAGGTGGTGGCTAAAATTAGAGCTTGGTTTGCAGCTCTAACTATGAACAGGCTGCTGTCTGTCTGTCTGTAATTACCCTAAGAGGATTGTGCCAATTTTAATAACAGTTTATTTTTGTTGAAGTACATGATTTTTTTTTTTTAATTTTTTTTAATAGCACATAGGAGTTGTTTGATGAAACTTTTATTAGGTTTCATTTAGTTTGTGGAACGGAGACTTGGAAATGTCTTGAGTTAAAATGTAGTAGCTCTGTGTAATGTCAGATTAGAGCTAGCTGTATCTACTGGTCTTGGCTGGTGTGCCATATAGAAAGCATCCGTGCTCCGAGTGTTTCCAGTGTGCATCGATGGACTGCTAAGTCGTGCGCCAGTCTGAAAGCTTTTGTGACCAGTCTTCTGCAGTGGTTCTTCAAGGTAAAATATACTAGACACTGATGCAATAATGAAGGCAGTATGCTAATACGTTATGATTAGTGCCACATTTTGTTCCAAACACACTGTACAAAAGTGCAGTAATGTGCAGTTGGTTTATTGGGAAATCTCACCATGTTCTATCAGAAATCATGTCAGGAAGTTTACAAAGGTCACGCCTGTCACAGAGCTGCCTAGTGGCAGAAATTTCCTAGCTGTCGTTGGGAGCAGGCAATAAATGACATTTTACTAATATATAGAAGCACGCCTAGATAAAAATGAAGGTGCTTTTTCCTAATAAAGGTCTTCAATTAAAGAATGTAGATAATAACTTTGCCTTTTGTCTCTTCAATTCTGCCTTGTTTCTGTAGGCCCCCGCCTGCCCCATAAAAAAACAACACCCAAAACCATCAAAACACCTGAAGATAAGGGTTTAAACATCCTTTCCCCCTAGTTTGTAACAACCTTCCGTATTTATAACATTTATTTATCATATAAGACATTGGGGAATAATTTTGTGGAATTTACAGTCAGTGAGTTTGGCATAATAAATGGAAGAAACAGGAGGAGGAATAAAAGAGAAGATGCAAACGCAGGTCTAACCAAGAGCTGCATAAGCTGCAGGGGGAAATAAGATGCCGTATTTCTGGATAAAGTATAAAGTATAATCATTAGAACTCCGTAAATAAATTGACAAATTGGTGGGAGAGACAGCAAAGCGAAAACATTTGAAGTGGAAAGGTACGGAAGATAAGCAAAGAGTGAAGAGAAGAGAATAGGGTAGAAGGAGTCTCCTGAAGCCTTTCTGCAGTGTTAGGCTGAAGAATATCTGCCTTTGTCATACCTGACTCGATTAGTGGCTTTAGTTCCTTCACTTTTATGGAAAAATATGAACAGAATTGTGTGCGCGTGGGGGAAAAAAATCAATAATGTCAGAAATGTAGAATTGCTTGAAGAGAAGCGAAAAGAGTTTTGAGATGGCTATAGTAGCATGGGAAATGGAGAGGTTGTTTTTTCTTTTCCACAGATGGTCACAAGGCGCACCATCTTCTTCCTAGAGGTACCTTTGGAGGAAAAGTGAAGCTTTTTGTGCATAACCCATAGTGGTATCTTGCTTAAACGTGAGTTCCACAGGTGTGACTTTGGTTCAAGGTATTTAAGTGACTTTTAATGTGAGAATGTGTGTTTGTTGGGGGGCACGTTAAGGAGGATTGGTTGGCACAGTCAGGAGCAGGAAGAAAACTTTTTTGCCTTTTCCTCGTTAGCCATCAGCACAACATTGATCGCACGGCCGATGACCAGCACCGTGGTATCACCAGAGCGCTTTGCCGGCCCTGCCTCAGGCACGTCCCTCCCTGGCCTTCGTTCGCTGCTTCATCGCCCCGTTGTTTGCCGCGGGCCACCCGCCGCTACGCACACGCCCGCTTTTAACGGTCGCTTCCTGCGATCGCGTGCCTCTGGCGCCGCACCTGCGCTCGAGCAGCTCGGCGCAGGCTCTGGCCCGAGCAGGATCCCGGGGAGGCCCCATGGCCTCTCGCCGTGCTGCGGCTGCCTCGGCTCGGCTGGCGCCTCTGCCGGCACCTGCTCTGTCAGGAGTCACCGCGCGCGCACAGGCTCCTGCGATGGAGCACGCCTGGAAGAGCTGTAGTAGCGAAGGTCTGTGGGCCCTGGTGAGCCTCGGAGCTCTTAATGGACACCTGAGTGCCTTAGAAAACCAAGTTGGAGGTGGGGTATTAGGAAAACCTGCTTGGTACACATCGTTGTTTCCATGCAGTTGGGAACACGTTCCCTTCTTGCAGTCTTTTTCAAGTGTAGATCACTCATGTTAAATATATAGTGGGGAGCGTCTTGTGTTAAGTAGAGATATGAACCTGAACAGAAGAAGAGGTCAAGCGTGGAAATAAATTCCAGTCAGTAGCGGATGATTGAGAAGTCCCTTTTCTCTCGCACTCTCTTGTTTGGAGAGGCGGTGCTTGAATTCACTTCAGAAATGAGAAGAAGAAAAGTACAGCTAGCTTAAAAAAAAAAAATCTTTAAATTCACATTAACATCTGGAAGTGAGTGGCCTAACCCTGTAGTCACCAGCACTGATCATCACACATCTTTTCCTGGTCAGAACATGGAATATTATATGTTGTAATGTCCACATTACACTTTATATAAGTGCTCTTGCTGTTTTGGATGCTGGTATTTGAATGGTAATCAAACCATTTGCAATGGTTTAATTTAGCATCATAGTTCTTCAGTGCATTTAATTCTGAGGAGCACTTCTGGAAAAGAGGATTGACTCCTCCATAGACCAAAGCCTCTTCCCTATCCCCCGTCCTTCAGCGTATTATGGACACAGCAGCAAGTTTGCTCTGATTATCGTTGGGTGGTTCAAAGCTGCAAGCCTGGTGTAAAGCGTCCCTTTCAAAAATCGTAGCTCCACAGTGAGCTTTGTTTAGCTATATTGTGTTCGATTGTGGAAGGGATTAATAATAGTTGTTTTTTTTTCTTGGAAGTCATTGGAAAGCAAAAAACTAAATCTATTTTGATTTCACTTGGGATAGATTAGTGGGTGTCAAATGTTACACAATACTTGACATATCCACTGCTGTTAACTTGGCCGTTGCAAAGGGATTACCAGATAATGAATCACCAAGCTCTTTAGCCATTTAAAAAGAATTGTGCTGCTTCCTTGCCCTGGTGTTCCTCTTTCCTGCCCAGGACCTTCTTGTGACAGTCCGTGTTACGATGTGGAAAACACCACACAGATGTGCAAGCACCGGTTTGACAGCTCTGTGTTCGGCTTCTACCTTGCTAATTGTTTTCATGGGATTATTTGGATTGTGTAGAAAGCTTTTTCCAAATCCCCTTTATTACTGAAGTTATTGTTGCCAGCAGGAATAAGATTAAAGGTGCTTAAGTCTGTAGAGTTGTTTCTAATTTGTACGTGTCATTTCAGTGGCATTTTAACAGAACTCTGTCTCTCTTCCCTCCCTGCTCCCCTGTGGTACTGTGCTCGAGTTAGGGCTGAGAAGCCAAGCTATTGGAAGAAATTTCATTTTGTTCCCTAATTATTATGCTGGCACTCGGGAGATAATTTTTCCCTTCATGCACTGCCAATTAATATGCAAATGAGCTGATAAATATTTATACCGTGATTTAAATTATGCAGGGAGCGCTTTCAGTGTACTCTGCAAATGAATTGTTCATGGACTTCAAAGTGCTGGCTGCTGTGCTAACGAGGGGAGATTTGCATAAGGCCCTAATCAGGCGCATACTGATTAAGCTTCATTATGGAAACTGCCAGCTGCAATCTTTGTTTCTATTTTATTACAAAAAGGGGAACTTTTCACGCTTCAGTCGCCTTGACAATGTCAGACACAGCTAGCAGGAGAGACTAAAACTCCACAGAGCAACTGAAGTTTCCCTGTTCAGTTGAAGATTGCTATGGTGTAACTGAAGTTGTATTTCTTCCCCCACCTCCCCGCTCCCTTTCTTGTGCTGTTGAGAGCAGTAGTGTAGATTTGATAGAAATTGCCATTCTCCCTTTCCTTGGACTGTCTGAACCTGTAGAGGATACCACAGCAATGCTGGACTGCAGTGACTACGTTCTAGGTGGGTACCAGCTCAGCTCTTTCTTATAAGCGTTTAATATGGAAATAGAGGGTGTGAGGTTGACTATGCATAGAGGCTTAATCACATATGCAGAGACTAGAGAAGGTGCTTGCAAGGCTGAAGCTCACCAGTGAATCGGCAGCAAGTAGCTGCCTGATATATATACATATATATTGTAAATATCTATACCAGGGAAATACGGTTTGTTTTTTTTTTCCCTTTCTCTCGATCCAGGAGAATTCTTTTCCTCTGCACTGAAGAGATTTGCTGTTAAGCTTGGATGATATTAATACAGACCTTTTGCTTTTCAGATTTCAATCTGAGAAGCATTTAGCCTCTAACAAACATTGAGACTTAGGACTTGACTTGCATATCCCTGTGTGTTTTAAATTTCAGAGCATTAAAATGAGTAAGAGAGAGTCTCAGTCTCAAAGAATTTACTAGCTGCATCGAGCCATTCCCCAGCAGAATGTATATTATATCTGTGTATTTTTAATGTAATAGCAAGGCTCTTCGTGCGTAAGAGAAAATAAGGTGGAGTCCACTGTGGTTGCCATTGATACCGTTGCAAGCTGTGCCTAAGGTTACTGGGATAATGCATTTCCTGAGCTGAGATTCCAGCAGGACTACAGAACAGACATGCCATAATTTCTCTACATGTATTTTTAAGTTATTTTCAGAAAACTGATCATCCCAGTTTGGCAGTAGATTTTATTTATTTTCAAGGCTCTTTCCCTGAAGTTCACCGTATTGAATATTTTAATTGCGTTATATATGTTCATAAAGAGTACTTTTTTTTTTTTTTGGATGGTAAATTTTAAAGCAGATGCCTGAATATTTGTTTCTGAACATGAAATGGTTTTCTGAAAATGAATTTCTACTCTAAACCTTCAAGTGAGTTCTTGGTGTGTTTTCACTCACATTGAACTTTGTTTTTTTTTTTTTTCCATATGCATCAGTGAATCATTTTTGCTGGCTGTGATGGAGTACCGGCCAGTTTCACTTTATTATATGAAAGGAAATAGCGAGTGAAATTCTGTGTTAGGATTTTGTTTTACTGGGTCTGTAGAGTTCCTGATATCCCAGGTTGGTCCGGTGTCTGCCTCTTTCCTCCGGATGCCTTCTGAAATGTTGCTGAGGGTCTGTGAGAGCGTGGCACAGCACTGCCTTGCGACGCTCAGCGCTGCTAGCAGAGCAGCGCTACTGATGGGATTCGCTCCTGAGAGTTTGATTTCGATCCTGCACCTGCTGCTTTCGATCCTGCCTTCTGTGGAGTTTACTTTGAGATGATGTTGGCAGAAGTTGTAGCCCAGGGCCTTTATTTAAAACCCAAGTAAGGGCTAAAGGAAGAAAAAAAGGTGAGGGCATTACAATTTTTTTTTTTTTTTAGCCCACTTCATTTGTTCTTTTAACTTTAAAGCAGAACTCTTATGAGTATGTATAAACCAAATACTCTTTGTTATTGTTGTTGACATAATGAATCTGTAGGTTTAGTATCCTGCAGATACACGCGTCTGTTTTGCTGGTGGCAGTTTTGTGCTTCAGATGTATGTCATACCATTTGCAATGGAAATAGCGGCATTGTTCTTGATGCTTTACATGCAGAAGGCCCACAGATTGAACAAGAAATAGTCAGCTGGTGAAATAATGGATGCTGTCCTTCGTTTGAACACGAGCAGTACTAGAAAGATGTTTCTTCATCCACCTTGCTGCTTTCTCACAGTAACAGCTTTTGAGGTATTTGTCAGGGATAAATCCTTACAATAAATTACTTGCCATTTAGGCACACTTTTGCTACTTGATTAAACTTTATTTGTATGTCTAGTACTAGCAAACAACGAAGCCCCTTTTTTAAAGGATTTATTTTACACTATAGCCTGGCAGAAAAACATGTCTCCCCTTGTGAAAAGGGGCCTGTCCAGTTCTGCCTTTGTCCCGAAGAAACGCGCTCGTCACTCGTGAAGGTGTGCTGTGCGAAGGGAGGAGTCGGTTCCGTGCTTGGAGCTGTGCGTGCGGGATGCTCCTGTCCCCTTCCAGGCACAGCTGGTGATGCGGCCGCGGGTATCCCGCCTGGTGGCTCTGATGCTTTGCTTTCTGCAGCAAAGTAGCACTGGAAGACCCATGGTTTTCTCTTGCAAGAGCTTCCTGAAGCTGTTGGGCGAGTGGATTTTGTTGTTGAAAGGTGATCTGTTAGCCGGTGCTCTTCTCTTCTGCGACCGGTGCAGCCATGAGCTCGGACTGTCCTGCTCTGGGCTTAAAGAGATATCCTGCATCCAGTAGCCCTGTGAGTTAGCCTGTGTTCTGCAGCAAGTATGTTGGGCTTCTAAGCTCACGTTCCTGCTGGATGAGCTCTCTTCATGTTTGTGTCCAAAGGGAAGACTCCTGTTTTTTGGTTTTCTGAACCCAAAAACATTTCAGTAGCCAGCTGTGTGTGAAGGAATAAATTAATGCTGCTTATCAAATGAATGTTGCCTATACTCACTTTAAACAAACATGCTGTTACCACAACAATAAACTCAATTTAAGGTACACATAGCTACTAAAAAAACATAATTTGTATTTCTTTTACACTCAGATCCACCAGCAGGGAGTGGCAGATCAAAAAAGCTTGTTTCCTGTGTAGTCAGTGGAACTGTGTTCTCTGTTGCCAGAGTGTGTGCGAGACTATCCAAATGTGGGAAATGACAAAACGAGCTGGGAAGCAGCAGGTTCTGTACCTGCAGCCTTAACTGAGCTCTGTTCTGTGAGCTCATACCACGAATGTGCTAGCAGAGGTTGTGAAAGACGGGGCAAAATTTCAGCTTTTTGCTGAAATGTGGGCCAGGAGTGTTCAGCTGGAATGGTCTCCCCACTTGCTCCCCATTTCAAAGGGCAATTTAACATGTTTGCCTTCGTACTAAGAGTAACATTTATAATGGAGCATGTCTGAAAGCCAGTTCAGGTGTCAGGTATACACACAGCTGACATTTAAAAGGTTTAATCCATAGTCATAGGAACTCTCTAAGAAGAGCTGAGACTCTGGAGAGGTTGAAGCAGCTTGTCAGGGGCAGATTCCTGTTCGTTACAGTCCTCTGGGATTCTAGGCCCCACTTGGTTCCACTGCAGCAGTTCTTTACGTGAAAACTTTAGTTTTAAAAATACTGACACATCTTAAATTGTGTTTCCTAACTGCTTATTGGTGTTTTTTCCAAATGCAACATCTTTTACCTTTTCCCTCTTAAATGCTGCATTTCTAACTAGTTTCCCCATCTTTCTGCCCAGTATGCCCAGGCAAGCTTCACTTGTGACTCCTGTTTTCATTCAGGCACTGCCCAAGTGCTCCGTTCCTTCCCTTTGATTCATTCGTGTGTCCCTCCTCTGCTGTTGCCCCTGGTTCTGATATCCTGAGGAGGGCACTGCTTTCCTCTGGGCAACAGCAGGTGGGAGCACGCGGCCATAGCCTGGCTTCTCATCTCCAGCTCTCCTAGACTGCTGAGCAATGAGGAGCCTGGGCATTCTTGGAAATACCTGGGGAAAGATGCAGGAGTTAATGCTGTTACCGTATTCCTCTTCAGCCCGTTGGTATTTTGGAAGTTACTGCTTTGATGAAAGAGGTAACCTTTTTAAGCAGCTAGCAAGAGAATATCCTGAAGTTAAAGACTGCATTTTGAGGTCTTTCGACTCGTATTTAACAGGTTATGGGAATGGAAGAATGTGCTTAAGGATTTGCTTATGCTTCATTTCATGAACTAGTCTGTCTTGAGGTTCTTTTTGTAATTTTGGTTTGCAGTAATGTGGCACGCTGAGGCTGATAGCTAGGAACGAGAAGGTAACAAGCTGTAGAGCTGATGCTGTACACAGAACATCTGTATAGATTCCTATATAAGGAAACTATATTCTCCCTCTGCCACCTGGAGAGGCCCTCCCTCTGTGTTGCACTGTGTTCAGCTGACAAGCTTTCAAATCCAGAGCAGACTTCATCTAGAGGGAGAAGGAAGGGAAATATATTTCATATTTGTAATGTTTTTTTGCATGAATATCTAGGAAATATCAAATAACTTAATATCGGTGACGTTCCTGTAAAATAAAAATGCAGAATTAGATAAATGGTATCTATTTGATTATAATGACTGCATTTGCTTTTTCTTGGAGAGGGTTGGGGGAGAATGTAGGCCTTGGTAGTCAGACTTAGTGTTTTTGAATCTTTCCATAGTTGTTCCTTCCTTTTCAATTTTTTTTCCCTCTTGCTTCAGTTCCACTGAACTGAAAATCAAACTCTGCCTATCCTTGTCTTCCAACATGCTGTCTTTTATTCCTTCAACACCATGCTTTCACATATGTGAGCGATGACATACAAAATGTGGAAATGGTATTTATTTGGAAATCCCAGTATTGTGTTCTGCTTCTGATCATTCTTTGGATTATAAAATAAGCTGAATTAGGGTAAACTACATATCAAATTCCAGATGTACTGTATGTCCCTTGGACAAGAAGGTATGGATAGGTTTGGGTGTTTTTTTTCTCATTTAACTTATCTTTATTTCTGTTTCAATGCAGACTCGAGAATGAACAATCCGTCAGAAACCAGTAAACCATCAATGGAGAGTGGAGATGGGAACACAGGTAAGAAAAGATGAATTGGTGCACAGATATTTTCTGATGGAATTCAATGGATATGAAAAGCAAAATTTCTTCACGCACAGGTTTTCAGAGACTTGAGAACACTGCTCGTCTCTATGCTGAAAACAAATCATTAGTCCTGCTGTATGCAGGGCATTACTCACACATTATCAATATGCATATAAGATTCTTCCTTCCTTCTTATTCATAATTCTTCTGATATTATGGAAAGTCTTGTGGCACTAGCTCTCCATGAAGTCATCCCATCCTTTCCTGTCAGAACGTATCTTTGGCACCTCTAACTCCATCATTTATTTTGGGGCTGAAATTTTCCCTGGCAGATGTGGGCTATTGGCTGATCTCGTTTCCATTTTTAGACTTCATTCAAGCTACAACAGTTCTCAAGAACAAGGCAAAGGGAGAAAGCATCATTTCTCGACATTAAAAAACTGTTAGCGGGCTTCTCTGTAATGTCGTCATATGTTAGAACGAAACCTTGAAATTTGGCTGGGACAGAGTAGCTTTTGTGTTGGGGCCGTTGTATCTTCTGGCGCACCATTAAGATGTGGCCAACTTATAAGCCATTGAAGAAGTTTAAATCACCATAACTCAGTCATGCTCTCTCATGCCTTAATTCCTTTCTGCAGATAGTTTAAGGTTCATTTTGGAAATGAGAAATGGCAATTCGGAATGGACGGTAAATAGTTTAATCAAACTCAGCATCTTCTCTGAGCTCAGGGTAGTGTTTGGGGAGAGAAAATTTTAATGAGAAGGAACTTGGTCTTGTGTTGAGAATTCTAGCTACCTTGTGTTAAGAAATTTTTCCTCCTTTTTGCTCAATAATAAGAGTTTTATTTTAAACTCTGGAGTTGTGCTGAAAGTAACAATTTACTTTATGCTGCTGTTTCCTTATTATTTGTACAAGGTTTTAATATAGCTAACAGTGACTGAATGTTCCTGATACTGTTCCAAGAGGCTGGATGGGGTCAGTCAGAAGGAATTCAGCTCACTTATTAATGAATTTTTTGTTACTGGCATCTCCATTTTCATACTTTCAGTTGTATTTATAGTAGGGGAGGTATCAAACCTTTTTATGTATAAAAATGATTATCTATTTAATACTCTTTTTAGCATGATTTATAACATTTCAAGAAATGTACAGGCTAGAAATATTTCATAATCATAGCTTCAAGAGACTAATGGTCTTAAATACCCCTTTTCTATTGAATCATTGTAGCTGAAGGGTGTGTATAAACCTCTGAGAAAACTCAGACTTGCTGATCTGTATGACCTCAGTTCCCTGTCTATGCTTTCTCACGAGTGCGGCTTTAACTTCAGTGCAGCTTTAGCTAGCATTTTTACCTCAAATGAGCTGTTAAAGAGGAGGACTTAGGTTATTTGGAGGTGGTCCGTTATCACAGAAGTGTTCCATCTGCGGTAGCAGAGCCCTGGCTCTGCTGCCCTGGGCAAATACTTCTTCAGTGTGAGGGCAGTGGTCATGGTATAAAGAAAGGATGAATTGTAATAGCTGCATCTATATGTTTTCATGACAAAAGGGATTACAATATCTGTAGTTTTTATATTATAATACTAAGGTAACTTTATTACAGAAGTTTGACTCTTACTTGCTTCTGTGACTTAAATGTTCACAGTCATTCATTTAATGTCTCCTGATTTTATTTATTTTTCTTAAATTATCCAGACTACAACAATCTAGGAATTTCGAGGGCCCTTTGTTCCGCGGTCATTGTTTTGTTTTCAAGCATAGTGCTCATAAACCACTGGAGGTAGTGATTAATAACATTTGTGGTGTTCTCTGGGGGCTCCAGCATCAGTTGTGTTAGTTGAATGACAGATGTTAAACCCTTAAAGGAATACTCATGGAATGTAATTTTAGGCTTCTGATCAGGTTTTTAGATTTTGGTTCTGGGCTCTGTGCATACTTAGTGAAAAGAAGTCAAGTCAGATGCTAAGGAACTGGAAGTGCCATTGGTTGTCTAGGGAGCATAGATTCTGAAGTTAAATGCATGAAGATAATGTTTATGGACACTCAGAGTTCTGATTCTTGTAACTTTTCAGTAACTGTATTTCCTGGTGACATTTGTAAATCACCTGAGTCTACTGTGTAAGCACTGCTTGTCTGTCTTTTGATCCTCAGCGGCTGTTTGGGTCATTCCTGCTTTCAGTGTAGTAAGCTGGTGAAAATTTTAAGAGAAATTACTGTTGTGCATGGAATTTGTTTGGTAGAGCAAGTGTTTTCAGGAGGAAAAAAATACAGTTACCATTGGTAAAGATGACTTAACATCAGAAGTTCTGAGTTGATAGTTTCATGGAAGTTAACAAATTAGGGTTTTGTGCTTCTAGCACTCTTTAGGAAACATAGTAAAGTCCCCTGAAATTGGTCACAATAAAATGCCTGAAACAGATTTTAACTTTCTGTGTGTGCGCTAATCTGTTTCCCCTTTTAAGCATCCGGAAAAGTAACCCGTATTTCAGATGAGTTAAAAACAACAACAACAAAAGTCTCAATAAATGCAAGAGTTGTTGGCCAGCTGTTTTCACAAGAACATGAATTGATAAACTGTTCTTCAGATCTGCAGAACTCCACAGAACCTTCAGTAGTGGCTCGACAGGCCACCTAGTATCTACTGGAAAAAAGGAGAGAGAACTAAGACTTTGATTGTCTTAAAGAAAACTGACAGCCTCTTTTGTTACATTTTTGTAGGTTATAGCATAAAATTTTCCAGAACAATTGAACCTTTTTTTTCTTGTTTAATGCACATTCTTTTTTAAAAGCTGTGTGAATGCAGTAGTGTGAAAGCCAAGGTTATAATGTCTCTGAAAAGTGTAGTCTTAGGACGTGCGTTGACATAGCAGCAAAATCATAAATTAAGTGTAGTATTTGAAAGAAGGATTCTAAGTATTCTTGTTTGCAGTGGTTCATTTCCTGAGATTGAATTTCCAATTTCTAGAAAAAGAAAGTCTATGGGAGAGGGACCATGAAATATTCTTTAACTGCTAGAATTCTGGGTTAATATCACTCCTAAACTTTTTATTAGTAATGTGGACAAGGAATCACCAATTTTGGGGTACTGGGGGGTCTGTCTCACTCACAGGACAGATGGGGAAATGTAATGTTTGTGCTGGAAGGTGTCTCCCAGAGCACAGTGCAGATACCAGCTCAAGTCAGTTTGCAAATCTTCCTTCTCCATGTTTGCCTTCCCTTTCTAAGTCCTTTCTTGCACCTTATTTCACATCTCCCCAGACCCGTAGTCCCTCACTCCTCTTGCTTTCTTGGGCAGTTTGTGAGGTCAGGCTAAATTCTGATGATTGTGGTCTTAGGATTTTGAAAGCATGTTCTCCTGATTGCTGGCGCAGTGTTACCTTCCTGCTCAATTTAGTCCTGTGTTTGTCCTCTAGAGGTATGGTTCCAAGACAGTGCAAACTAATCCAAGCTCAGGCTGCCCAAGTAGTTCATGTTCTGTTCCTCTCCCTGGAGTGGCACAAAGATCAAAATTCAAAGATCTGATTCAGCTGAAAATTAATTGCACTTACCATTAGTCTTCATCCAAACCAGTTCCCTGAAGTAGCTAACCTCATGGCTGACTTTATGCCAGAATTTAAAGGTACTTAAGTTGCATTGGACTTGGGTGTATAAGGATGAAATTTCATTCTAGTGCTTGACGCAATGCAACAACTTGAGGGGACGGGGGGTGGCTTGTTTCCCTACTGCCACCTCTCTGGCCTCCTCTCCCTTGCATCGTCTTCTGCTTGTCAGGCCGTAAGCTAAGATAGTTTTCTGCCAGTTCAGTGAGATGAATTAGCTTGTCCAAAAGAGAAAGGGAACAGTTCACCTGAATAGTTTTCTACTCGGTTAGCAACATGAATTGACTTACTGCTGTGTCCATGAAATATCAGAAGGGGCAGGACAGGGACAATGTACCTGGAAGCAAGAAGAGAGGGGAGATGGGAGACTGAGATTTTCCACTCCCACTTTTTTGGTGTTGATGAATGTTAGATCAGCTCTAGCGGTTATATGGGAGCTAGAGTGCAGATGGAAAAGATGTAAATACCTGTGTTAAAATTGCAATACTTGTGATTGCATCTGCCATGTTTTTAATTATCGTATTTTTTGCACCTAACTTATCTTGAGCAGAAGCGGCACTCTGGTCCTTTCATGTCTTCATACTGTGTTGATCTTCTCATTCTGACAGCTCCATTTTCCAGTCTTCTTACCACATTTCTTGGATTCCACAGGAGTGCTGTCACATCCTTAGGAGCACCTTAAGAGCAAAGCCTCTCATATCCTGGACTCAAAGTTCATTTTCCCTGCTGTTCTTCAAAAGATGTAGGCATCCTGTGATAAATGCAAGCAACCTTGGTAGCATTCCTTCCAAAACTAAGGCTGCATCCGAAGGGGAAAGGGACACTGTACTTCCAGATACAAAAGAAAGCTTAAGATGCAAGTAGAACAGAGTATGAACAGGTGGGGTTTGGGTTTTTTTTTGCTTGGAGTTGGGATTTGGGAGGTGTGGGGAGGAGGAGTTGTTCTTCAAGGATCAATGTAAAGAAAATGTTATTTTCTCTAATACCTGTCTCAACTGCTTTTTGGGACCAATGAAGATTTTAAGGCTCAGCCTTTTAACTTGCTTTGTTCAAAACTGCCAACACTAGGAGGCTTGTTTCAAGTCTCCATATCAAGAGTTAGCAGAAGCGCTAACTGGAGTATCTCTGCACATGCGTAGCAGTGCTTTTTTTTTGATATGATATGCTTTGAGGCTCTTTTTATAAGACAGTTAACTAGAACAACTTCATCCCTTTATTTAAGGTGAGGTTTCCAGCTAGTCTTCTCAGAAATGTAATTTTTTTTGACCCCTGCAAGTTCTCAACTGGAATGAGGAATACCTGCCTTACAGTAGGTTTTCTTTATTTTTTTTCCCTACTTGGTGATTCCTTAGTACAGGTTGAAAACAACTGGTTCAAAGCATCTACTTAAATTAGGAAGTTGTAGATTGTTTTCCTTGAATTACAATAGCTATTCATCAGGGTTTAATTTTATATTATTTACCTAGTCATCTTCCCATTCCCTATGGACTTCTGCATTGAGAGAATTCTGCAGTTTACTGAAAAGAATGGAAATAGATGGGACTTTTCTTGCTCCTTCCAGCAGATCTTCTTACCTACCTTTCTTTGGCAAAATGCGACCAAGTCATATTCATTCAGGATCAATTCAGGCCACTGACAGTCCTTCCATGCACTTTGGATTGGAATTTTAGACTCACTAAGCAAAATCATTTGATGCAGTTTAAAATTTGAGTATTTTTAACACATCTGTGGATCTTTGGCTGCAACAGATGTCTGTAAGTCTGTAAACCCTGGCCCAAAGCATAGAATTAAAAACTGAGAGTTGACCAATTCTTCCCCCACACCATGTCCACAAAAAAAAAAAAAAAATGCATCAAATGGCCATATTAGGTACACCTTACATGGGTGCTGGAAGCTTGACTATCTACATTATATCTGTATTTAATTGAATAGTGACCTCATCTTTGAAATTTTATTTATGTAAGCTGTTTATAGGCCAAAACTGCAGTGTAAAATATTGGATAGTGTATTTTCATAATCAAATTTTATGCCTCCTTGCTTTTTGCAGATGTTTCGAAGGAATAGCAAACCCCCATTGTTATTTAACAACGGTGACAAGTTGCTTAGTACATAACCTAGATTTTTATGGAGAAAAGATGTAGATGATGGAAGAGTTCTGAAGTAGGAATTATTTGAACACCTGTCCATAAGCACTGAACAAAATCTGTTGTGAAGATATAAACATGCAAGTCTAAAGCTCTTTGTACTTCCTTTTAGTCACTCAGTTTTTAAGATTGCATCATCTGTTCTCGAAATTCCATGCAGCCTGACAAACTCAGTCTTCCTTATTGTTGTTAGCCACGGTAGGTAGTAATACCCAACATAAAGAACCGGTTGTCCCTAACACTGATTTTTATCATCTCCCCACAGAATGATTCTTTAAAGTTTATAGTTGGTTCCTCTTGGCAGAAGAAGATTCTGTGATAGTTTCTTGTGGGAAAAAGTGTTCATTTGTGTTTCTCACAACCAGATTATTTGGGGATAGTTTGTGGATTTTCATGTCTTCCAAGCTCTTTAGGAAGAAGACAACAAAGACATAGGAAAATAATCAGTTTTTAGTTACATGGAAGTGGACGACCAAAAGTAAGCACAATTGGTTATTTTATGTCATGAGAGCTCTGCACAAATATTCATGAAAATGTGGGGATATCTTTTATCAAAAGAGTAAAACTGTGGCCCATAACTGCTATGTACATGGTACTTTTTTCTTTAAGTATTTTTTCTCCCTTAAATGAAAGGTGACTGTCTGTGAACCTTGTTCTTGCCACTTTCTGAACTTGAAGACTATTCAGCTACTGAATAGAGAGTGTATGCAGAACTGAAACATATTTTAACCATATCAACATATAGTTATTTGATTCTCAAACCGTGATAAAGAATGATGTAGGTAATAGTGTACACAGGGGTAGGTAAGGTGATAGAATTTAAAGAAAGTATGAAGCTGATTTAGTACAGCTGACAAAAGCTATATTATCAAAGTCTGGAAGTGACAGCTTTTCTTTAGTTACAAAAAAAATTAAATTTTTGTTATTCTTTGGAGCGTTTTTTTATTACATTGTATTGAGACTTATGAATATTTAAATCATATTCTGTTTCAGTAAAAGTCATAGCTAATAGTTCATAATGTCTCCCTCTTCCTCCAGGCACGCAAACAAATGGCCTGGACTTTCAGAAGCAGCCTGTGCCTGTCGGAGGAGCAATCTCTACAGCCCAGGCCCAGGCCTTCCTTGGGCACCTTCATCAGGTAAGGGAAGAAAACCTATTTCAAAGTAAGGGAGACTCGGGCAGGTACAAACACAGCTTCTCTTGTATGTTCTCTCTTTCTGTGAATAATGGGTAGTCATGTAAAGGAGTATATGGGTAGACCATGTGCTTAAATAGCTTAGCTGGGAAAAAGTTCTTAATGTGGCACTCATTTCATTGCATTAGGCTGTAGACTATGTCAGTTAAGGTGAGACCTGCTGGGGGGAACCAGAAAGCTTCTATTTAGGACTTGAGTACCCAAAGTATTTAAATATATATATGTATATTAATGGACATACTGAATTAAAATGCAAGGTCAAATTTAGTCATTCTGCTAAAGGATTGCATTTGTCCAGGAGCTGCCAAGATTCTGAAACCGTCACTACCAAGTGAAGAAAACAAAAATGGTGGGTCAGCACTATGCTCCAATCTTCTAAGCTCTTACATATTAACTAAAAATATAAAATGATGGTACTTACTAAGCATATATGTTTCTGTGAGGTTTTCGAGTGTTTTTTGAATTTTTTTTATGAAAAAGTTGTTCAAGTACCTTGTGTGTAGGACGATATTCAGGCTTCTACTACCGTCCCTCTGTTCTGCTGCTGCAGTGTTTAGGGAATTAAAGCTGATCTTCAGTTGTAGGTTGAAGCAAAATGGAACATTGTTAGGTGAAGAGAAGCATAAGGGGTATATTTTGTAGTTTTTTTTACCTGATCACACCTGATGTATGAAAACAAATGTCCTAATTTCTTGCCCTTCCTTGGCACCAAGTTTGAAGTTTAAAATACGGCAGTTAATTGGCTGACCTTGAATGCTTGAGGTCTGGGGTTGTGCAGTTGTTGTGGTATAATTGAGCTACCAAAGCTTTTATGCCCTCTTAAAAGAGCTTGGAACTACCATTTTATTGTATGGAACATTCAACACTTCCTGTCACATAAATTACAATTTTCCTAGTAGATTGGGTTATATGGGACCTAGGGAGGAGTGCCAGCACTTGGATTTGCTGAACAAATGGGCTTTGGGCTTCTGCAGACTCTCTTTTTGTGTCGAGAAGCTGACTAGTTTTCATGGGTTGTCAGTATGTGTTTAACATGGAGACAGAGCTGTCCTGAAAAGTTTTGTGGGGGCTGTTGTTGTTGTTGGGTGGTTGGTTGTTCTTTAGTCTTCATTTTGTTACATCAGTTGATCCAGGACAGTAATTTTATTTAGCACAATGCTTTATCTTGCTCTGGAAATGTATTTATTTAAACAGGTGTCAGGATCTTTATAACTTCATGTTTGGTAAAGTGATTAATTTCTTGAAACTCTAGTTCAAAGAAAAATCTCAACTATTCTTTTATGCACCTGTGGGTGTGTGGGACTCTACTCTAAAGCTGTTCCAGTATGGCTGCTCTTTGTGGGATGTTATTCAGCCTTAACACACAGTGCTTTCCTCCAGACTAATATAAAATATTGGGATGTAGGCAACATTCAGGAGCAATTTAATTCCTAATTAGAAAATGTCTGTGTGGTGTCCAAACTGCATTCAAAGAGATTTTCAGGAGTATTCTGGCTGTACCTGAGTGTGATATAGTTAGTCTTTTATGCTTTTTTTAGCATTATGTAATTGATAAAAATGTTTATTTTTGAGTCTGTTCTTTTGGACAATAGGATGTTATTGTTTAGATCTTTCTCTGTCCTTAATTAATGTTAAAAGCCCAGATTACATCAACTGGCAAACTATACTTCCCTTGTGGTGAGGAGGAGCTCTTCTGAGAGTGTTTGCTTGTATAGAGAACGTGCTTAGTAAGTCTAGTAGGACTTCATCCAGAGCTGTAGGAAATACTTCCAAAGTGACTCTTAAGGGTTGCCTGTTCAAATACTCAGCTATTAATTTAATGTACTTCAATTTAAATTAAAACTCTCCTTCCTATGCTTAGAGATATGTTGACATTTTGTGATATATGTTACGTGGGGACATCTTTTTATAGAGGTCAGAATTCTGTATTTTGATTTGGTTTTATTTTTTATCCTTATGTGTTGCCTGGTTTTCAAACAAGCTGTGGTTTCCAAACATGGTTAGAGATGGACTTCACTACAGGCTGTTACTCTGACCTTTGAAAGTGTTGGTAACTAATTACATAGAATTCCTTATTTATAGTAGGAATGGTGGTAGAAACAAGGAGAGATTGATTAAAACAGTCTTCAGTAAATGAAAACTTAGCATTTGTTATACAGAGAAAATCTCTATTATAGATAAAATGACACTTTCTGAAACATCAATTTCTTTCACTGGTAACACACAAGAACTTCTTTGGACCTGTCTGTTAATCGCAAACATTGAATTCAAGTTTTGAGTACACCTGAATCAATACCACCTTTGTGAAGCGTTTCCAGTCCTCTGTATTGAGATAGTCTTTACAGTGGCTGAGGACTGCAAATACTTGAATGGGTTGATCTATGGAAGAGTTTTATGCTGGGGGTTTTGTGCTATGCAGGTGCTTGCTCCTCTGTCTTATAAGGAAGTGGGTGAATGCAGTGTGCATATATGGGGTAAGACCCATTTGGAAATACTAGCAGGATGATGAGTAGAGCTTAGCACCTTCCCCTGAACTGTGGATTTTTATACAGTAATCAAAACAGTTAGACTGTCCACTCCAAAATGGTCTATTTCTACTCAATTTCAGTTTAATATCTGGGTCCAGGAAGACAAATAACACTGTGAAAGAGTTGTACAGATATTTTTTTTGGTCTGGAGCACGACCCTGTATTTCAATGATTCAAGTGTCAGAGGGGCAGGCATTGTTCTTGGGGCAGTTTTTTGTGGGTTCCTTTCTACACTGTTTTCTGTGGATTCAACATTACTTCACTTCCATTTTTGCACTGTGTTGTAGGTCCAGCTCGCTGGAACAAGTTTACAGGCTGCTGCTCAGTCCTTAAATGTACAGGTAAAGACTGTTTCCTTCTGCTGTTTGTCCTTCTCTCATCCTGCTTTCTAAACAACTTGTTGGTCCTATTAGAGATAGCTTTGAACCTATGATATATGGTACTTTGTTTTCTCATTTTGGCTGGTCTTGCAAGTGGTAGGTATAGGGAGATAGTAGTTTCACAACTCTAGATCAGGATTGTAAGGATTCAGAAACTGAGATGGTTAAAACATCCAGTGATCATCATTTTATTCTGAATTTCAGTCAGGTGTTGTGTCATGAAAACTGTAAAACTCCAGGAATATTTCATGTTCTTCCACTTCACT
The DNA here is from genome assembly GCA_013399115.1 of Anseranas semipalmata. NCBI lineage: Eukaryota > Metazoa > Chordata > Aves > Anseriformes > Anseranatidae > Anseranas > Anseranas semipalmata. The sequence goes on along the minus strand of VXAA01000087.1, from coordinate 188,942 downwards.
TCTTTTAAACATTGCAAGTATTACTTTGCAAATTGTCCCTGTTTCTGGTAGCTGAATATAATGTAACATTAGCTATGTAATGTGGCTAGTGTAGATTGCTTGTGTAAATAACACACGGTAACTTCAAAATAAGTCAGAGTAATTGTTTAATAATGTATGTGAGACAGCAAAGCTTTCAAACTTTTTATGATGCTGAACACTTCAGCGTATCGGTTAACGTGCCACTTCTTCCCAGCACTATATTAAGGGGCAAGGGACATAGTTTTATTGAAAACTGGTTTCAGTATTGCTGGTTATTAAAGAACGTAGGTAGTGCATTACATGAAATGCAATAGAATGTGGACCCACTTATACATAATAACAATTTGGAAAGAAGAGGAGGTATAGTGACCTTCCTTTCTGAGAGGAAGGAGGCAGAAAATTGCCTTGGTTGCCATGGTAAACTTCCATCCCTGAGAGAGATGTTGGCAAACAGGCTGTATCTCCAGTGCAGAATGTTTACAGTCCTGCGCTGTAATTATCGCTCAATGACTGGCAGAATTAATCAGAGCCTTTATGTTAATTAGCCTGCTCTGCAGTCCCCAAAACAGGTGGTGGAAAATATGCAAATCTATGCAGAATTTTAATGTTCTGCATAACCAGTTTTAATTATCATAAAACTCTCTCCCCCTCTTCATGCACTTGCATTTCCTCCCTCATGTCTTCACAATTTCTTCTGTTTAAAACAACAACAACAAACCTTTTAAAATAAAGCAGCATTCAATTAAATAAATGATAAACCTTGATTATTTAGAAGCACTGTATGTACTATGCATTTTGCTGTAAGTGGATAAACCTGTGAGGATTTCTCAAAGCAGTTCTATATAAGTCAACAATATGATGACTTAGAGGTGCAGGATGCAAATACAGAAACTGGAAACACAATCTCCTTTCTCATGTTCCATTGTTCAGGATTTTAGGCAATGAATAATTTTAACAACCTTTTCTTTCTTTATGGTGCAAGGTAGTGTCAGCTTCAGTTGCATTGCATAAAATGAAATGAGATCTGAAAATAATGTCAGAGTCACAAAAGACTTGAGAGTCTTTTTGTTTTGTTTAAACTCCATTACCTACAGACATGTTTGAGCAATCATAGCTGAGATGGTGGGCACAGAGAGCCATTGCTTAAACCCACTCTTAAAATAAACCCAAGGGCTTTTTGTATGCAGATGAAAGATTTTTATTGTGCAGTGTTGAGATAGCAGTGTTATACATTAACATCTGTTTTACACTATAAAGAGTTGTATTTTTTTCTTCCTAGTCTAAATCTAATGAAGAATCTGGGGACTCTCAGCAGCCAAGCCAGCCTTCCCAGCAGCCTTCAGTGCAGGCGGCCATACCCCAGACCCAGCTCATGCTGGCCGGAGGACAGATCACCGGGGTAAGATTTACCCACGAGTACTGTAGTGAGCCTCCTGTCTGGCAAATGATGGCAGTATTGCTGTCCCCGTAGAATTGTCAGTGAAGGTTACTGTCATTTCCTTTAATATAGAAAGAAGCTTGAGTGAAAGAGGGACCAGAAAATATTTTCCTGTAAAAAAGCACACTTTAATCTGTTTTTTTTTCAAAGTATTTGCACCCACTAAATAAATAAAATTCCGCAATAAAATTAAAACCTGGTGTGTACAATAAGGAAGCCACTGATGTCTTAAAGAGGAATATTTATTTTATTGGAAGGTTAAAATGAGACATGCAAGCATGAGACAATCTTACTGGGTTACCTGAGTTATGATAATGAACAAAAATGATGGAACTGCTGTCAGTAATATTCTCTTCTCATACAAATTTCTTTTAAAGTAACTTATGTTGGTCTGTGCCTTAAGCTTATTCAACCCTTTTGTTTTAACCTACCAATTTTGAGTTTGTAATTGCAAGGTTTTCAGAGGAATTATGGAATAGCTGCTGTTTAAGGATTGTTGGTGTTTCTAAATCGTTCTAAATGCTTTCAGTCATTTAAAAAAAAAAAACAGCAAGTTTTGTGAATGGGCTGGTTTGGTTAGAGAGCTTGCTTCCACGTAATCAGCTTTGCAGCTTTAAGAGTTTACATGTTAATAAGGAATTTAGGGCAGTTGTTCTAGCAACATATTTATAATTTGAAATGTTAGGTTAGGTCATCTCTACAGTTGAATGAAATGTCTTAATTTCATGTTCAATTGTTAAATCTTCTAGTAAGCTAGATTGCAAACAACATCCTATCTAGTTTCTGGTTTAAATTTGAAAGTTTTAAAAGTGAGATTGTTGTAATAATAAAATATGTCGGGTTTAATAACTTATTTTTCTCATTCTCAAACATATTAGTTTGTTTTATTTTGTGAATGTCTGCGTTGGTGGAACATAGGACTCCAGGCCTATGCAGATATGGATTGTAGTAAATATGGGCATCAAGATTCATTTACATGTAAAGGAGAGACTGCTGCCACCTGTTTCACAGAGATAATGCGTGTTTGGGAAACGAAAGGGATGTAAACTTGCCAACTCTATTCTATTTAATAAAAAAAAAAAAAAAAGGCAGATGGGGAGACTTGGAGAGAAACAAATGGATCTCATGTTCTTTACTTATATCTTAGGGCATAATGGAAATGATGGAATATGGCAGGGATTCATGCTAATGTGAAGCAGCTGGGGTGTTATCAGTTTGTTCAGTAGCCATAGCCAGCATTCCTGCTTCTCATTCATCTGGCTAATCACTTGCTGTTCTGCTGGGTGTAAATTTCCTTTCAAGTCCTGGCAATACTAATTCTTTTCCTTTGCTTGCTACTTAATTACCTTTTTCCTGAACCTCCTGGTAGAGTTGTGGAGACAACTTAGAAGTAAATTTAGGTTCTGTGGGTTCCAATAAGTGCAAATGTTTCCGTTCATGTGGTTTGGTTTATGTCAGTTCTGTGGTAGGTTGATTCATACAATGTGTTGAGTAGTCAGCTGTCCTTATTTAAAGGCAAAGTCATTGGCTAGTTAATGGCTGAACTGTAGTAATAGTTCTAAGAATGTCTGGTTAATATAACTAGTAATGGGCTAGTTAATGACTTTGTAGCTAAAGTGGCTCTTTCCATTATTAATGGCTGTTTTCTAATTATTTATAGCTCACGTTGACGCCAGCCCAGCAACAGTTATTGCTACAACAGGCGCAGGCACAGTTGCTGGCAGCTGCAGTGCAGCATTCAGCCAGTCAGCAGCACAGCGCTGCTGGTGCCACCATCTCGGCCTCTGCTGCAACGCCGATGACGCAGATCCCTCTATCTCAGCCAATACAGATTGCACAGGTGAGCCTTGAGGCTTGAGAGGGTGGAAAATGAAGGAGTTTGACAAATTGCATCATTGAAGTAATATTTTTATTCCTTATTCAGTGAGTTTCCAGAATCCTTGAGGTACTGTTAGCCTTTCCTCATTCATCCTTAACTGTGAGGTTGATAGGTATAGCTAAGAATGTAAACCAGCTGCTTGTCAGTTCCACTGGGCTTCTGAATTAGTTTCAGAATCTGATCAGATGCAGTATTTTCTACATTTTGCTCATTGTAGTTAGGTTGAAAGGGAGAAAAATGGGTATAGAAAGATGCCTATAGAAATGCCACCTATGTATGGGAAGAAATATCCACATATCACAAAAGATGCTCCTTAGATCCAAACAACAAAATGACAGAGCTGAAGAAAGGCAGCTTGACTCAACAGATGTGTGTGCTAACTTGGCTTGGTGCTTAATGCTCAGAGCTCAGTGACAAAGAATTAGCATTGCTGTTTGTCTAGAGAAAATCTTGCCAGAATGAGTCCAGTGTCAGAATCTGTCTAGTTTTATGGCTTGCTGCTAAAGACCTGTTAATTCTTAATTCTGAAGAACTTCTTGCCAAGGAAATTCTGCTTACTAGGAGCAGCAAAGATCCTCCTGAATCTTTCAGTATTGGCTTAATTCAGTGTTGAGAACGCAGCACCGCTGACTTGACAGTTAGCACGTGTAGTATTGAAACTCCTTATACTTCTAGACAAGGGTAACAGAATGTAGAGCGGAGGCATCATGAGTACTGTTTGCAGGTGACTGTGTTGCTAGTGTTGGGGTCTGTGTCTCCACAGAGTAAGGTTCTTGGTATGTAATATTTCAGTTTGATTAGTCTAGCTGTGCAAAGTATGTTGGGTATGTAATCTCCAAGGTTACTGCTTCTTACCATGAGCAGCTTTTTAAGACTGAGACTTTCTATTCAGACTCTTTTCACTTGCATTCAACTGGGGTGAAATGTCCAAGAAGTGAAGATGAGGACTGATTAAGTAAAAGAATGGAAACGTCACAATTATTTGTGAAGCCTATTGTGCAGTCTGGTTCTGTTACCGTTTTTTTATTAGCTGAAGCTGAGCTCATTGGTGTTGGTCTAAAAGTTCCGACCTCTGGCAGTCCTTACAGAAGCCACTGTGATGCCATACCGAAAGCCCAAATTCAAAGGCCATTAATGATGTTGCCCACTAGGGCTCTTGGTGCACTGTGACACTTGAGTCACGTGACCAGGTATGACTACTTTTAGCAAAGGATCCCAATTCACTGTCATGATCTGGAGATGACTCAAGGATGTAACATTCAAGGAAACCTGAGTTACCAAGACCATCTCTTAATTTTGTTAAGTTTTTGTATGTAGCCACGAGACACTTATTTCAACAAAAGAATAGGAAATGTCCATGTCAAGGAAGTTGATGGCTATCTTCTAGCATCTCTCCATGCATCTATCAGAGTTCCCATCTGATATTATGCAGCCTTTTAACCTAAATGTAAGTGATCCATAGCTGTGTGCTTCTTATCCTTCAGGTGTGCAGCTTAAAGATAGTGAAGTCTGCTTTACTGAAGTGCTGAGTGTTCAAATTTCATATTAAATCTGTATCTTGAACTTTCTGGCTTTACATTTGTCCAATATGCCACCAGCATGGTTGATACTTTCAGAGGCGTTTTTGTGCATATGCAAGATGTTGCTATCCTTCTACTTCAGTGGGAGGCTATGAAAATGTGTGAACCACTTACAATTACTAATTTAGCACTGCATTTTTCTCCAGAACTTGCAAAGTCTTAAGAGAAGGCTTTGAGTAGAGTTGAAAAGATCAAGCATATGCCATCAAATAGGAGCTTCCAAAGTGAACTTTGTCTGTTTTGTGCGCTTGAGCTAAAGGCTCTATGGAAAAATAGCATGTGAGTTTGTAGTTGCCACCATATAACGTGTATTTGTAGTGCAAGTGGAAGAAATTAAAGTTTCACTTGTTTTCTGGGATTCCTAATCTCTTAAATGTTTGATTTAACAGTTCATTTCTTTTTAGGATAGGTAATTCTGATACGTAAGTGCAGATTAGTTGAATTGTTTTAGCTTCCTCTTATGATAAAAGTGCAGGGCATAATTTGTGCAGCTGCTGGATATAATTTGAGATGTTTTATAGAAGTCTTCTACCATATAAGTTTGTAGTTGGATAGCACTATGTTTTCTGACCCGTCTCAACACCATTTTATGAACAGTGCTCAGCTTTGTGTTGCTATTGTAAGCACATAGCTGATTACACAAATAGCTGAGTGTTTATTTTATTTGATGATTTTTGAATAATTGATTAACTGGCAGATCTCTGCAGCAGGGGGATTACCGTATTTATTTTAATTAACTAATTGCACAAGCATGACTTCTTTAATGTGCACTGCAGTTAATGTAAGGTATCTGCTGCGCAATCTGGTAAGATGTTAGTGCTGCTGCTGGGCTGATGCTAAATTGTCACTAAACAGCTGTACCAAGTTTTGGAGTTCTTTGTAAACTTCTTGTTTTCAGAATCCATTGTCAGTGTTTACATGATGTAAACCTCAAAATGGCAGAGATACTGAAGTTTAGTGAAGATCTAACTTGAGAAAATGGCATCAAATTTAGAACTTTAGATTGGAAAAAAAAATTCTTGGCAGATTATTCTGCTGAGGTAGGAATTGGATTGCTTTGATCTTGCTAACTTCTTAGGAAGCAACAGAAGACGTGTTTCCACAGAAGTCTGTCCATCTCTTTCTACATACTTGTGCTAGTATATAGGTTACAATTCAGAAAACAAAGAACAGCCTAGGAAAGCCGTGTCAGGAGTTGTTCACACAGTTGCTATTGGGGGAGTTATTGGAGTGTGATAATTAACAAAATAATAAAACTTTCCCAAGGCAGAAATGAAGTTGGATTTGAGGGACTGGTAGGGTTATTTGAGCGATTAGCCTTGGAGGTGTCACTTCCATTCTGCATTACATAATTATATTTCTGTATTTAAGCAAGACTCAACCAAGATAACATTTACCAAGGCAGATGCACAGGATAAGATTGCTTATACCAGTTATCCTGAGGCCTTGATTTAAAAACAGTTTTCTCATATTAAAGTGTAAGAGTCTGATGACAAGAGCTGCCATGTTTTAGCTGGGTACCCTGTGTTATGAACACTTCGATCTTAAACAAAAAGCTCTTCTTCTCTCTGATCTTACAAATACACTACTTTATACCCTGTCCTGTTTCTTTGTATTTTTTCTTGTATGTAACTCTGTCTTCTTTGGTGCTTTTTCAAGTCATCTGAGATCTACTGGGTCATCTGGGTACTTTTCATTTACTTTCTTTAGTGGGGGAGGCCCTCAACCTATCTGTTTCTGTCCATACTTTTTTCTTCAAAACTTTCTTCCTAACTCTACCTTTTAGGTTTATACTTTTTTTTTTCTTATCCACCTGCATTTTCATCCTTCAGCCTCTCTTCATTTCTCTTTTTTTCCCACACAAGTTTCTCAGCCTTAGTCACATTGCACTACTCTTTCTGTTTCTTTCTCTGCATCTAGTCCTCGCATCCAATTCAGTGTGAGCCCCTCTGTGCTGGAGGGTCTGCTCAGTTTGCAAAGATAACCGGTAGAGTATTGAATGTCAGTGAATAAATGAGTGGAGGTCTGTGTCACATTGGGCTCAAGAAGTAGGAGGAGTTTTTAGTAGCAGTTCTGTCCAATATAACTTTGACAGGAAGCCAGAAGAAACATGAAATGTTCCTGGAAAAAAAACTGGAGCAAGTCTATCCTTTCTTTTTAAAGAAGGAAATTGGGCTTGAATCCATAGGAATGGTTGCAGTACTTCTCAAATTTTCTGAAAGCAATCTTAGAAAATACTCTGTGCTGGGGGGCACTTTTTTGTTATTTTACCGTTCTCTTGTAAAATAGAAGTTTCCATTTCTTAAAGGGCATTGTTTGGTCAATGCCATCTGGTGTCTGTCTACCGTATTATTTCACTGCATGCTTTTGACTTAACGTGATGAAGTTGCCTCAGTGATTGATGGCCAGTGTCTTTATAATGCAGGTTAAGTAGTCATTTTCTTGTAATGCATGTTTGTGGTCTCATAAATCAATGGACTCTTCAACTCCCTAGTCTTCCTTTCCACCCACTGACACTCCCATCCCCCCTCCTCCTCAGAAGAAGACTGTCGCAGCTTTTAAAGTCTTTAAAATAACATAAGGGCACAGATAGATATATTCTGCAAATGGTTGTATTTAATGTTGGTTAAATAAAAAGTTAGCCTTGTCAGTATGTCTTGACTTTTCATCACCATCTCTGTTGCTGGCAGTTAATGGTCTTTCACATCTGCTGGCAGAGCAGCTTGTGCGAGCGCTTAGTAACCTGCGTCAGTCAAAAAGCATGAGGGTTAGTTTACAAGCCTTAAGAAGCAGGTCTTTGTTAGTCTGGCTCACTTTAATTGAAGTACGTTAGGAGGTATGTTAACATGAGCAGCTCCATTCAAGCAGTCGGACTGAGCGCTGGTTTAGGAGTGGGCTGGCATTGTTAACGTCTTCTGACCACAGGTGGACCCAGCAGAGGGTGTCTGTCAGCAAACAGATACTTGGGCATCTGAGCAACTTATCTGAAAGAAAGTTTTTGGAAGCGTTTTGTTTGTTTTGTTTGTATAATTGGAGAATGTAAGTATGGGAGATACTTCTGAGTTTTATCTACCAGCTTGGGTATCTTGAAATAGCTTCTTCTGGGGAAGATTGAAAGATTCCTCACATACGTATGGATAACTTTCATATCAACTGTTCAGCTGGCTGACTTTACACCGTGCTTTGATCTTCCTTTCTGGTGAAGTTAAAAAGGCTAGTTTGGGGGGATTCTTTTTTTATAGTAGTTTTTGTTTTCATTCTCCAGCTAAACAGCAAGTTGAGCCATATTTCTTGATGATTCAGTTTCTCAGAGATTACTATTTACATCAAGACCAATCATTTAATTATAGAAAATTAACAGTTCTGAATGGCTTAAATACATAAAAGTAGGGTTCTACAATAGTGCAGTGTTTGGGGTTATTCCTTTTAACCTTAACTGTAGCCATGTCTGCTACGCTTGTTGTAATTTGATTCAAAACTAATCAAATGTTTGTATACTATTTGGGTTAGCTGCTTCCCAAATTTTGACCTGAACAACAGAGTGCAGCCTAGGAGTCTGTAATTCTTTGCTTTCCTGTTGCTAATTAAAATGGTAATTGCAGATTGTTGTTATAAACAGAAATAGCTCCTAGCTAATGTGCTTGATTTGCCAACAATGAATGTTGTAGCGGAGTTGCATCTGCAAAAAATAAGTCTGAGAAATGCAAGTGCTGACAAGTCTAAAGTATCTGAAGGCTTACGCATTTTGGTGGTGGTGGTGGGGCTGATTATTATCTTTTTAAAGCAGAACAGTGTTGGAAATGCTTTGCTGGGTTATTTAGTAAGCAATTTCTGGTTTTTTTTTTT
>VXAA01000087.1:154770-180148 GCA_013399115.1 Anseranas semipalmata | reverse complement strand
TTTTTTTTTTTTTTTTTTTTTTAGGACAGTGAAATTCATATTGCCAGTTTAAAAGACATTTAGTAGCAGACCTGCTGTGTTTGACATCCACATTTTTTTTAATCTCTTAATGGTAGAATGTAACCGGTTGGGAAATCTAGTTAAATTAGGAATCGTGGCTGACTTAAATGTCTAACACACAGCTCTCTTTTTTTTTTCCCCCCTTTTTTCTTTTTTTTTTTTTTTTTCTTCCCCTGTTTCCTTAAGGATTTGCAGCACTTGCAGCAGCTTCAGCAGCAGAATCTCAACCTGCAACAGTTTGTGTTGGTGCATCCAACCACCAACTTGCAGCCAGCACAGTTCATCATCTCACAAACACCGCAGGGGCAGCAGGGTAAGTGCTCCTTGCCAGAAAAGAAAATCATACGTAGCTTTTTGGAGGAAAAGGTGGAACCGAAGAGGTTTATACGCCTTCATTAGCTATTGATATTCCCTGGGAGAAATAACAATATTGCAATTAGGAGACTCTAACAGGTTGGCCCTTTCTGGGTGTTAGACCTCAGCCTCATCAAAATTTGTGTAGCTGACATCTCAGTGACAATCAATCTGGAGATTATGTCATGGGGACATTAGTTAGCAACAAGGACTCTTGGGAAATACTGCAGCATATGAATTTCTGGGTCAGGCTCTTGAGAAGGAAACCTACTGGGAAGACAACTCTCCAGAACTCATAGGCAAAATCCTAGGAGGTAGAAGCCTGGAGGGAGTCTGGGCTTTCTGGATTAGATCCATATGGAAAGGGTTACAGAATTCTCAGGCTGGAAAAAGGTTAAAAGATCAAGAGATCTGTGGGAGACTAGAAAAGTCCTTAAGCCTAAAGGGGGTAGAGTTAATGTTGTCATAAACTGAAATAATTATTACACCTTGGGGAAAACAGCTAGATAGCAAGAATGCTTGATTTCATATAACAGCACTTGTAAAGAATATTTTGGCAATAGGCTGGGTATGGCTTGAATGTTAAAGGCAAATCAAGACAGTGGTAGGTGGTAGTGCCAGGCCACTGTATAGGAGAATTTCACTCTAAGAACTAATGTATTCAGGTTGCAATACATCACAGTACTGATTGCACCCTGTTTGTTGATGCCCTCAGACAGCTGCATTTGGCCATGGCTGATATACTCCAATGCTGCTATAATCCAGTGGTCTTTTTTCCACTCTCTTCTACATGAACTCTACTTAGTTGTTCAGGTCTGGTATTCCAAAGGTTCTTGTTCAGAAGGCATACCCTGTTATGGTTGAAGAGTCCTCCAGAGCTTGGCTGTCCTATAAAGCAGCTCTTTGCACCTAATTTTCTTCTGTTCCTTTCAATTTTTTTTCCATGCATCATTTCTTCTTACATACTATGACTTGGATACAACTGGCTTTCCATTATGCTGAAGCTCTCTTACCATCTGAATGCTCTAACATTTGAATAAAGGATTAGTCAAAATTAACCTTCTTTTTAATAGTACTTGATTTAGGAGAGCTTTTATACCAACACTGGTAGAAAATGACTAAAAGACATAGAGGCATTTAGTAATGTACTAGTTTCTTAAAATGAAGCAGAACTTACAAGCTTTACATATCTTTTTTTAGAAGACAACAAACTTTACCAGTTTTGTTCAAGAATCTTCAGGATTGTTTAAGCTTTAAAATACTCTTTTAAGGAAACAGCAAGCAAAAAAGCATTGTTTTGAAAAACTCACCAATCAGTATTCATGTCTGTCTACAGTTCCCAGGGAATTTCTCCTGGGTTTTCTAAAATATCTCTGAAGATGCTTCACAAAGAAGGAAACTAACAGAAGCATATTACATTCATCTCTCAAAATCAGTTGGTTGTATTATAGAAAGGAAGGAGTTTTTTTTTGTTGTTTTAAATCTTCTGAAGTAGAATAACTACCAGAAGAGGTTTTCATAGAATGTTTTCCAGGAGCCTGCTCTGAAAATGACTTCTTGGCTACAGTTAAGACCTGCATATTGCTGTCATCAGTGACGCAGTGTGCGTAGAAACACCATGTTTTACTGGTAATGTGCAGCCTGGACATCTGAATAGCTCAAAAATGTGGGAAGATTTATGTTGTGTACTCTGACCATCGGCCACTAGTGTGTGACAACCTTTCAAACTGGAATGCTTGAATGGATCTAATTTTCTTCGTGAGCACTCAGTGATAAAGCAACATGTATGTCATAATAGTCCTTATCTCACTTTCTGGGTATGGCTTTCTGCAGTATTTCATGGTTATTGTTAGAAGATCTCAAACAGTGTATTACCATTTATGAGAAAGATTGAGAGTGTGTATTTTCTTGTCATCGCTGTTGAGCTGACTTTTCTGTGTTGTTCTTGTTTCCTATTGCTCCATTAGTCAACTTCATAAAATAAAAAATATTCCGAAGAAACTAGCATAGAGGTTTCTTTCAGACTGAAGACATTCAGCTTTTTTGGATGCCTTATTGGTACTGCATGCAGCTTTATATATATGCAGCCATTTAGTAACTAAAAAAAGTTCAGATTTACTGATTACCTATTCTGGAGGAAATCTGTTCCTTTACATACTGCACTAAATATTTTGTATGTGCCATGTAGTCATGTATGTGAGATGCATTATTTTTAATACAGGAGAACAGTATTGAGGGAAATGGGTGAAGAATAGTATCCATAAGCAAGGTCATAGAAGAGATGTAAACATTTGTTAGAGAAACTTCTTTTACTTGCAGAGGTAACGGGAGCAGAGTAACACAATCATCAGTGGCCTTATATAGATTCTCGGAAGGGGTTGAATACCCTGGCTTACATCCTCTTAAGATCCAACTTCTGTAAAATTTTAGAAAGTTCAATACCCAAAATATTAACTAAACAATCAGTTTGTTATTCTGCTTTCTTCAACACACAGATCAGAGCAGCAGATGTGAAATTCTCCCCATAAATCCACTGCCATATGTCCAATGTAATCGTCTTCCATTTCCACATGATTTCTACTTATTCGGTGGCTTATGTGAAAAATACTGTAAAGTTTGTTTTCCATGGCTTGTAATAGGTAACATCATACCTGAAGGAATTGTTTCAAGCCTCAGCAGATAAGCAGAAGATTGAATGGAAATAGAAATTTGGAACAGTTTCTTATTTACAGCAATTATGTCCCTGCCCATGGCAGAAGGGTTGGAATTAGATGATCTTAAAGGTCCCTTCCAACACAAACCATTCTATGATTCTATGATTATTGTCCCCATGTTATTGTTAAAGTTGCAGGCAGGAAGGTAGCACCTTATACTCTCTTTATATCTCTTGTATCTGTTCTGTAAAGTAACAGATATGTCTCTAAAACCATCAGTTCAACATCCTTTACTGTAATTGTAGCTGTTTCTTAAAAATGTTATACTCAGATGATCATTCACCTTTCTACTTGGAAGATACTGCCAATAAAAATTATATTGGTAAAAATCTGAATGGAGAGGGGTAATGGTGCTGCATTTCATTTAAATTCATCTTGCAAACAGAAGTTAAGATGTGACAAAAGACTGCATCATTGTCAAGGAGAGAGAACTGGTTTAGAAATAGAACTTAAGATACATATAAAGAAAGTATCCAGAAAAGCAAGTGTGGAAGACAAGCTCCTGTTTAGCTTTAAATATTGAATCTGGGCCTACCTATTTTAAAGTTATTGCTGTTTATTATTAAAGATATTGTTTGATTTCCTTTTTTTTTATTGTAAAAATAACTGAGAGGGTGGCAGCAGGCCAAATCCAGTCCTGTTCATGGATACTTTTGAGTAGTACTACAGATTAAAAATAAATAAAAAAGTTGCCTCTCCTTCTTCTCAGATGCATCAGAGTTGTAACAGACAAGTGGTTGTCTCACCTGAGACTGTGCACCTGCACTGCCCTTACAGAACTCATTATTTTGTTGATAATATGCTGTGTGAGCCAGATATAAGTGCTTTGGTGCCATCAAAATGCAGATGAGGAGACCCAGCTCTTCATTCTCGAGAGAGTATTAATGACAGTGTATTTGGTGACACAGCAGTTGAATAAAATGTGGCTGATTCAAATTCATGCCCCAGACAAGAGGGGAAATCTTAAAATGGAAGGAGGAAGAACTCAGATGAAGTGATTTAAAGGGTGACTTTTCCCCCTGGGCTGCAAATACTCATTACCAAGTTATGAATTAAGTTCTTAATATTTACTGCCCACTTTGAAATCAAGTCTTTGGTTCTAACCATCAAAACAGAATCAATAGGTAAAAATGTTGACTGTCATTTTAGTAATATGGCAGCACCTTTGCATGGATCACTGAAGTGATGCTCTTCAAAACTGCAGTTTACCAACTTCAGCATATTTGCATCGTGATCTTGAACTGATCTTAAAAGGGTATCTGGATACTACAAAAGGTGCAGCAGTTTAATATCTCAGTGCAACACATTTGTAGAAATCCATAGATCAGTACTTTCTCTACTGTGTTGACTCCTGGTATGATTCAAACTCTGAGTCCTCACTTTGGAAGATCTGGATTAGATAAAACAAGGTACACCAAAGTGCTCTGGACTTTCTTTGCATCAACAGCTATCAACAAAGTTGACCAAATAACACTGTATGTAGTGTGTGGTGTGATACTTCCATCTTCCCTTTCAGTTTTTTCCAGTTAATCAAATTAAGACATTGTAGTGGTTTTGCTTTGTATGCCAACTTCCAGCATATGTCAGGGAGAAGATGAACAGCTTTGGCAGAGAAAAAGCAGTCAAGTTTTTCCTCTGGAAAATTTTACTCTTTTAAGGGAGATGAGTTAGAGATGAATTATGTATTATGCTTCTAGGCCAACTTTTTAAAAATTATGCTGAAAAAAATTGCGCTTGAATGTTAGCTTTATCCTTTGTTTAATTTTAGATGGTAACAACTGAAGCCCAGGCCTGTCCTTAGGGACTCTTGGCTGGCCGGAAGAGTTCTTGGCTTGGGTCATTATTCACACTGTTTGTAGATATTAGAGGAAAAGCTCTGGGTGATAGTAGACACATTTATTTTAACTGTTTAAAATAAAAGTAGATACCTCTAAAATATGATATTTTTCTTGCATAAATCTTCATCTTTGTCCATGCAGTCATTCTTTTGGAGCTTCACATAGGTGATTTATTTGCCATTTTTAGTGCAATAATACTACTGGGCTCTTTACTATTTCTGACCATCTGCTTTGGCTTCCACCTCTATAAAGTTAGGTATGCAAGTACAGTATTTCTTATAGATTCAAAAAAAATCACGTAGGTTGGAAGGGACCTCTAGAGGTCATGTAGTGTTGCTCGCAGCCCATCTAGTTACAGCAGCGTGTTCAAGGGCTTGTGTAGTTGAGTTTTGACCATCTTCAGGGCTGGAGATTCTGCAACCTCTTCAGGTACCTGCCTCAACAAAAAACCACAACCACCTAACAAAACAACCCTCTTTCCCTGTATCTAGTTGTACTATCTAGTTGAAGTTTTCCATGTTCCAGCTTATTTCTGTAGCTGCTTACTATTGTGTGCACCCTCAAGAAGAGTCCATTTCTATCCTTAAGGACAGGAACAGCCAAACAAACCAGCTCTATTACCTATTCCTTGTATGGGTGTTCCAGCCTGTTAGCCATCCTGGTAGGCCTTGAATATATGTAATCACAGATGCCATTGTGTCTTGTACTGGGAAGCCCAAGTCTGGACACAACGCTCCAGGTATGGTCTCACAAGTGCCAAGTGGAAGGGCAGAATCACAGCCCTTAGCCTGCTGGTTGCGCTCTTACTAATACAGCCCAGGATGTGCTTGGCCTCCTTCAGTGTAAGGGCACAGCGCTGACATTCATTTTGTTGTCCCCCAGGATCCCCAGCTCTTTTTCTGCAAAACTGCTTTCTAGACTACCAGTGCCCAGCCTGTATTGCTGTACAGGGTTATTCCAGCCCATATCCAGGACTTTGCATTTTCCTTCATTGATCTTCATGAGGTTAAATTTGTCCAGCCAGTCTAGACCCTGTCTTCCAGCCTATTCCACTCTCCCCCTTTTTGGTACTGCCCACAAACTTGCTGTGAATATGTTCTGCCCCATCATTTTAGTAGTAAAGATATTAAACAACATTGGCACCAATATCAGTCCCTGGGGAAACAAAAAAGTGTGAAGCACAATATCACAGTAGTTACCTAAAAGGTGCACTTTTGGATTTACTCTATATTTAAAGGCTGTGCTATGTGCCCTGTACATTGTCACTGAAGTTATCTTGGACCAAAGTGGGTAGTCTGTTCTCAGAAAGAAAAAAAACAAGATTGACGCTTAGACTAGTATAAGTCATGTCTGAAAAGAGCTAAACTGCAGCTGCCTACTCATGGAAGCCAATAAGAGTCCAAAACATATGCATGACAACTGTTTGAAAAGACTCTAAGTCAATGGAAGAGATGCATGCTTTGCCAAAACAGTTCAGCTTCTTTCTCCATGGCCTAATTATTACTTCAGTCACCTAGAGGTTCAGCTTCAACTAACTTGTTCTTTCTCCAGTTTCTACCTGAGAGACCTTGTATGGGTGTTTCTTAAGTAGGGTAAAATGATGTAAAAACTGAGTGTATGAAACATGTTCAGAATATTTTATTCTGTCCTTCGGTGATAATTAATTCAGAATACACAAGCGAGAATAAAATGAGGAAAAGTGTAGTCATCTCATGCTCTTCAATAGAAGTGTTATTGCCAGAAAAATATCCTCTGGGATTTCTTTGAGGACAAAAAATCACAAAAGGACAATCCTAATTACTCTGATTACAGTCATAAGATGAGTCAGTAACTTGTGATTGATGGTGTTAACAGGTGGATTAGACATCAAATGTGGTCACTGTCAGCGGCCTATTTTTTGTTTCATTGTTGGTCAGCCACTCTATAGCATCATTGTGATGGTTTGGCCCTTTCTGTTTCAAATTACTAGTTAAAATTTACGTTTACTAAATAAAGGCCAAACACTCTTCACTCAGAGGTGACCGTTCACTAATTGATAATTAGATTTGGGCAGCTGAAGTCATTTTTCAAGTGAACATATATTTGCCTTGCAAAAAGCGTTGCATATCTACTAGTAGGCAGTGGTCTTGGAAGTTCCTTGAAGTGATCTATTCCCTCACTGTAGCCTTTCAAAACTGTAGCTGAAACATGATGATTATGTGATGCAAAGCAAATTTACATAGTTGTCTGTGCTGTACTATTATGTGGCCTAAGCAGCTGGCTTTATTCTGTAGCTCTTGAGCATTTTAATAGCAATATATTCTATTTTAAAATACATATTGAACTTTTTGTTACTTTTTTTTTTTTTTACAATAATATCACTGTCAGAAGACAGTTCTTCTGTAGTTTAGTATCCCTCTTTGAAGATACATTTTCTCTTTTCTGTTCCATGATGGTCCCAGTTTTTGTCTCCTATGGCCTTAACCTCTCATAAAACATCCAGTTTCCCACTCACTATTTATCACATCCTAAATTCCCATGTCCCCTGTCTGTATTCTGGAAAGAAGTAGCTGGTTGTCAGTGGTGTGCACTGACGGATTGGCCAGCTGATGAGACAGAACAGGCCATGTTAAACGTCAATTGCACGGTTTTCCTTATGTGCTATTTACTTGGTGTTCTGTCCTCTGAGCGTCCATCTGTTGTTGTTGTGTCACTCCCTGTTTTTAGGAACTTGGTATATTAAAGATGCCTGCTAAACGTAGATTTAATTAGTCAGGCTCTAAAATTATTATAGGGGAAGCTGATAGACAGTCAGGAGTTACGAAAAGAGTAGCAGTAGTATTATTCATAACAAAATCGAGGGAGTTGACTAACTGCAGGTCTATCTTTGTCAAGATTCTTACCCTTTAAAAATATATTTTAGTAATGCAGAAAAAATCAGATAACTCCTGGTTAAATTATATAGATGCAAGCATATATCTCAATTCTGGAGAGATCTGATAAACTGTACAAATAGTGGACTAAAAGAATTTATTTTTAGAATGACAACATATTGTGTACATTGGTTGTATCACTCTTAATTGTTCTTTAATGTTGACATTTTGTAATAGTGAAAGTTTTCGTATATTAAATGTAACATTTATTCTATTTGTGCAATTTAAACAGCGTTCAGTATCTTGTTACTTTTGTAAAATATTCCTTCTTTATTTCAGCCAGGAGGAGGTTATCTGGGCTTGTTTTGTCTTCTGGTGTGATCTGCTTAAGTTTGCCAGAGAAATTTGCCTTCTTGTTATGCAGCTGGCATGGGGTAGCATGGAGAGGGAGAAAAATGATCAAGGAGCCCAATCTGTGTATTTGATTAGCATTCAGTTGTTGGAGTCCTTTTTACTTTTATACGGCTCCCTAACTCTTGGTCAGTTATTGGTTACAGGAAGTTTACCTGTAGCATCTATAAACTGAAAGGGGCAATAAAAGATTCCTGCACACACAATTTGGAGAACTTAGGTCACTATAAACTGTTTCTACAGAAGAGAGCAGCACAGACTACTTCATTTCACCTGTCTGTCACCATACATACTTCAGGAACATACAAGGGGATTTTGGACTGAAAAGTCCAAAGTCTGGAAGTATCTCTGCAGGGATAAATAAAGGCTTCCATCTCAAATTTCTTGTAACTTGCGTTACTTGGCGAGAGCCTTGTTTCACCTCATTTCATGTTATAGTCATTGTATAGACAAACCAAAACCACGCTTTTCTCTTTCCAGGTCTCCTGCAAGCGCAGAATCTCTTAACGCAACTACCTCAGCAAAGCCAAGCCAACCTCCTGCAGTCTCAGCCAAGCATCACCCTTGCCTCGCAGGTCAGGCTTATTTCTACACTCCATAAATTGCTGGGTGGGGGGTTGAATTATTACAAGTGAGTGGACCCTTTGTATCAGTTACAGGAGTAGGTATAGCTATAATAGTGAGTCTGTCTTTCTGGATAGATTCAGTATAGAACTGAAGTATCAATAACTTCAGTTTTATAAGTTTCCACTCTAATGTGCTTCCCCCACACACATACTTAACATTCTTAATTTTTATTTTTAGCTGAAAATTTTCATGTTTGATATTTTGAGTTAATGGGACTACAGCAGCATTTGATTTCTTGTAAGGTTTTCTTGGACAATCTATAAACTGGTTAAATTCAGAGGAACATGGTGTGGGCTACCCAAAAAGCTCAAAAAGATTATAGACTAGTATCTTTGTTTGTTTCTTTGTTTTTTAAAAAAAGATGGCAGTGGTAACCTGTCTATTCTAGCCTAGTTGTTTTGCTATTATTGCCAAGTCATTGCCAGTCCTACTAGTTATCTTCTGTGAAAGCGAAGGTATTGTCAGAAATGCATTAAAATATTCTGTTAGATATATGTTAAAATATTAAAGCTCTATGATTAAGCTTTCAGACCGTAAGAAAAGCAATTTTAAGGTTGCACGTGCCTGCAAATTTAATTTTGCTTCACTCTGGATTTTACTATCCAGTTTAGCTGCATGAGTGCATGCTGTTTCTAAAATACTGTGTAATATCATCCAGTATCTTCTTGCCAACCTGGTTACATGTAAGAAATTTTTAGTCTGTAATAAGACACCTGAGTCTATCAGAGTCTTAGGAAACGACATTTTCTAATATACCACCTATAGTATTTTTCATGCACCATGCAGAAAATGGAATTTGTCTCACCTCTGTAGTTCATACTTTGGTTAGCAGCATGACTCCCTGCTAAAGATTATACTTGGATTAAAAGAAACATCAAAACCATAAAGAGAAAATAAATTATATAAAGAGGATGAAGTCAATAAAAACATTGCAGTAATTCTCCACTATGTTTAATGTAAATTTAAAAATTCTAAAAACCTCTATAGTGTGACACATATATCTGCAATCCTAGAAAGATCATATATGATCACATTATTTCTCAAGTAATGGAATTATAGACGCTGACCTTCCTCTACCATCTGCTGTGCACTGCACAATACTGCTGTACTAAGCCAGGAGAAAACAACATAAGGAGCTACGTAAAGACTCAGCTATGTATGGGGCATTTCTTTTAGAACAGCCATTTCTGGATATTTGCAAGCTACTCTGATGTGGCATAGACTTGAGGCTGTTCTTAATTGTGCTGAAGGAGCCTGTAGTTTCAGAACTGAGCAGAGGACATAAAAGCTGTTCAACCAAACTGAACAGAATTTAATGAAAGATTTGTCTCTGCATCTCAGGTTATCTATTGCACATGAGAAGGTAGAGTTATGCACTCAAAGCATGTTTCCAGTGTTTCTGTTGCACATAAAGCCTGTAGTGTGCAATACCAGATCTTAATACATTTTGTTCACCTTTGAATATTTTCTGTCATGCTCAGTTTTTTTTTTTTTTTTTTACAGATTCTTCTTATTGCTGCATAGCAAAATGCTCTAGTATGCTAATATTCAGGAATAGTGAACCTTGTATTGACTTCCTAGAAAATGAGACTTTTATGCAGAAAAAAAAAAAAAAGATCTAAAAGGAATTATTTTCTGCAGGTTGTTTTTGCTTAATTTCTTGTATCACCAGTGCAGTCACCCTTGCTGTTGCAAGTATAAATGGAAGGGTTAGAGTGTGATCTATTTTTTTCTTATTGGAAGAGTTAAGTCAGTCACATGAGATGGCATTAGAGGAAACTTGCTGTGTTTGATGCCCCTGTAGGTGCTCTCTGTTCCAAGATTAAATAGGAGACTTGAATCTTTTGGGGTGATGACAATCTACCACCACATGCAAGCAGTAAATTCAATTTAAGAATGATTAAAAGGGGATGAATGCCAAGCAGTCTATAAACGATAGAACTATATAAAGTAGGAGTGTCCAGCCTTTCTTTGAGCAGCTTCTGTAGCAAGTGAAAGTTGTTGGTTATCTGCTGCACTGAACATCTCTTACTTTGCTTTAATTGGTTCTGACAGAGCCTTTAAAAGACTGTCATACTAATACAGTTTTCTGGATAGTGACTGCTCATTCTTGAGAGGAATGTAAATAAATTGGAAGAACTTTCAGATTGCTGGAAATGTCAAATTCATTGATCTTTCTCACAGAAACCTCACATACTTTTTCTAAATTTAATTTTTGCTGATTATTCTTTTAAGTCTGATTTTCATCTTTTCCTTGCTCTCTATCTTAATAGCCAGCAACCCCAACACGCACAATAGCAGCGACCCCCATTCAGCCACTTCCACAGAGCCAGTCAACACCAAAGCGAATCGACACTCCCAGCTTGGAGGAGCCCAGTGACCTTGAGGAGCTTGAGCAGTTTGCCAAGACTTTCAAACAAAGACGGATCAAACTTGGATTCACTCAGGTGAGACTTAGCGCCTGCCAGTGTGGAATCTGAGGTCTCATCTTTCAAGTCTGGAGGGAGACTACAATTCCACCTTTTCCTAGGAGTACCTTCTTAAATAGGGTTATGCTCTGGCCTTTATGTAGGGGATTTCTAAGAAATAACAGAAAAAGCCATACATCCCTCTTACATCCCTGTTGGTTTTAAAGCATAGCCATTTTCCCAGTAGGTACATGCATTTACCAGCTCGAGATGTCATTGCATGTGCACTATTCATTCTACAGGATTTAAAATGAATGGGACAAAGCACTTTAAAGCTGCCTTCAGAAGTACAAAGTTCCAAGAAATTATACAGCACAATTAACTGCTCTGTGTGTTTAAAAAGTATGTCACAACTGTGGATTTGCTTTGGATTTCAAAGGGTTTTTATCTCTCAAGCGTATTTTGCTATTAAACATCAATGATTTCTGTATTTAATGCTTTTGCTAGGGTTCCTAAACAAAACCTGAAAGGACCATCACCTTTGAAGTTCTCTCCTTTACAGGGGTGAACTGGAGTTGTGGTTTGTTTTGTTTTGTTTAAAAGCTCAGAAATTCCAATAGAGCTGAAGAAAAGTAATCTTGAACATAGTGAAAATGGTTGAATGAGGGTGGATTAAAAGTACAATATGCAGTTACATGTTCCATTATTCTGTTGAAGGGAAATGCTGCTTGTATACAAGAGTCCTTTCTTATTAATATAAAAATTAAATGTTTCCCTACTAAATTAAAATAATCTGTCCAGGTAAACAATTCATTTTGGCAGGAGCCTATGTTAAGCATAGGCTTGTTTTGCCAGAAGAAATAGCAAACAAAAATCAAAGTAGGTATTTAAAAGTCTGAGCTCAGAGCAGTCAATCCAATATATGTGATTTGTCCACCCCTGGAATAAGTAAACCTACTCTAGCTGAAAATATGTGCTGAAGTGAGATCTATTTTTCTGGCAAAGTTCTGAATGTTTGAAAAATCAGGGTTCATAATGAAAGTGCCTGGCAGCATCTTAATTATAACTGGAGAACAGAATGTTGCTAGAAAAAAATCAGGTGCATTTTGCTGGCATGTGTGCCTCCTTCCCTTCTTTCTTTCCACTAGAGGGAGTTACAGAAATATAGCAGAGATGGACACACATGAAAACTAGAATAAAACAGAACAGAATAGAGTAAAATATAATAGCTTCCCTATAGTCTGATTAAGGAGGTTCATGTAGATCTTTAGTTATTATGTTTAATCTGCCCTACTGTGAGGTGATTATAAAGGCTCAACTAGAGTTTTTAAGCTATGGATTAACCCTTCTTTATTGACCCTGTTGTGAGTTTTCATTGTCAGGAAAAAACGAACACAACTACTTAAACTTGCATTTTACTATTTGCTTTTGAGCTTAAAAAAGGCAAGCCTAGAGAAAGTGATAAAATGGCATTCGATCATTCCTATCCTACATTGAGTGTATACATATATAATTAGGCAATTCTACTATTTAATTGCATAATTGGATAATTAGAGATCCCTATTACTTTGATTTCTTATAGTTGGATAAATAGACTGCCTTTCAGAGGATAAAATATTTTTTCCAGTAGTACTGTAAGCTTTTTTCAAACTCACCCCACCCCTGCCTTTCAAAGATTTAAGTTTGCATTGCAAACTAATCACTTAGTGTATTCTGTCTACATAGAGTAATATAAAAGGTTTTGAATTTGAGCAGTCTTCTCCTCCTACCCCAAAAAGTCTCCAGAGTAAATGTATTTAAATCCTTTTGTTTAACTGTTTCCTTAAAAATGTCTCTATTTTTGACATACAGAGATAAAATGAACATATTGCGTCTTAATGTTATTGCAGATATGTGACTAATTGGTCAGGACAGATTGGAGCTATGTGAACATACATTTTAGACAATGTTATTGTTACTCTCTACAAGATATTGCCTCTGCTAGTCACAGAATCACAGAATCACAGAATTGTTCAGGTTGGAAGAGACCTCCAAGATCACCTAGTCCAACCTCTGACCTAACTCTAACAAGGCCCACACTAAACCATATCTCTAAACCATATCTCTAAGCTCAACATCTAAACGTCTTTTAAAGACCTCCAGGGATGGTGACTCAACCACTTCCCTGGGCAGCCCATTCCAATGCCTAAAAGTCTATCTGAGCTTCCTAACAGACCAGCACACACAGCAATGATGTTCCTTATAATCAGTTTCATTTCATTACCAGAGTGTCATTCAATCTATGAAGCAGATCAGACATCTGCAAGGTACCTTCGTCCTCTGTTCCATCCATCCTTTCAGTGGCCCATCCCAAAATATAAAATTCTGATTCCAATATATAAATTCCTTTGCCTACAGCTGAAATGCTGCCACCTTTTGGCATTGAAAACTGTTGACAAAGAAATGGTTAACTATTCATTTTAAATCAGATGGCAAATGTTAGTAAGAACAACATAAATACCAGAATTAAATTTGGTCAGGGGACTGGAGCAAATTTCGTAAGTCTTTCCTGCCAAGATATAAATCAACTTATCTCTAAAATGGTTTACATAGCCAGGTTTTCTTCATAAAGTCACTAGAGCATCCACGTTACTTCTCTTGGAATGATTTATGAGTTTTGAAATGCAGAATCCTGGGATATGGGTAGAGGTACAGATGTGAGTTTCTACGTGTTTCCTCTTCTGTTTGAAGAACTCACAAACCAATTGTTCTGGTCCTCTTCTAGGAAGGAATTTGTTTTCTTTATGCAACCTGCAGAATTTACTAGGCTTACCAAAAGGTTTTCTTTCTTGCTTGGATGTGGCCACTCTGCATGCTGTTAGTATACTTGTGTTAAGCTGTGGTTGTGGATCTGACCTAAAGGAAAGAAAGCAAGCTTTATGCACCATCCAACTAACTCAATTGCAATTAAGCTCCACTAACTATGCTCAAGCTCTTCGGTCTTTTCTTCTAGACCTTTCATCGCTTTTTGTGTTTAAAAACCTAAATTAAACTAATTTAAAGCATATAGCAAAAAATTACTAAGTTTTCTGAAAGGGCAGAACCTTCATGCTTTAAAACAAAACCGGAGAACGTTACAGTGTTGTTAGTGGCCATGATCAAGAATGGATCTTTATTTTTTTTTAAATGAGACTTTTCAAGTGTAAACTACATAGAAGTGTATGTATAGGTATTAGGATGAGCAGAATGCCTGAAAGCTAGCTAAAACTGAGTTTTGAAAAGCAATAACAGATGTGAAGACGTGATCATCTGTCTGTATAGCATAAAAGCTATCACGGGTAGCTTTTAGCAGATGGGTAATGGTAGTGAAGACTACAGTTAATCATTATTTGATATGGTTCAACTTCTTGTCTGCTTTGAAATGCGTATCTATGGGGAGAAGTTTGATTTGAACATCACAGAAGATACTAAAAGTTCAGATAAGAGTATTTTTGCATTTATTTAAATGTGATGCAAGTTTGTAGACAAACCTCATTCATCTCTTCAAGAGTGTTTTTCTGCTAATTTGAGAACATGAATTCACTGCATTTCTGCTTATTTGAACTTTTCTTCTTCAGTGTAAAATATGTAGATACTTAAATCTGCTCCCAAAAAGCGCTTGGCCTTTCCTTTTTTAAAGAGCTAAGAGAAAAAATTGCAAGTTAATATTCAGTGGAATGTTCTGCTTAGTTATAATGCTAAGAAGACAAAGCATGAGGGATT
The DNA here is from genome assembly GCA_013399115.1 of Anseranas semipalmata. Lineage (NCBI taxonomy): Eukaryota > Metazoa > Chordata > Aves > Anseriformes > Anseranatidae > Anseranas > Anseranas semipalmata. The sequence continues at coordinate 165,143 of VXAA01000087.1, read as the reverse complement.
TCCTGGAAAGAGTTACATGGTTAAACTGCCTGAAGTTTGAAAAGATGACATTTCTTAATCATTATTTGCTTTAGCATGAATCTTGTTAGTGCTGAGCAAGTTTCTGTGAAACTGAATCCCACCCAGCAGCAGAGTCACTAAGAACACAAGGATGTGACAGGATTCCTTGCTTTGGAAGTACCTGTGTTAGTGAATCCCTTTTTTCTCTCTCTTTGTCCAGGGTGATGTTGGGCTCGCTATGGGCAAACTCTATGGAAATGACTTCAGCCAAACTACCATCTCTCGCTTTGAAGCCTTGAACCTCAGCTTTAAGAACATGTGCAAGTTAAAGCCACTTCTGGAAAAGTGGCTCAATGATGCAGGTGAATGAGTCTGTGTATTTCTTCACCAGCCTACCAAAATCAGTAGGATTCTGAAAAACTCTGAAAAGCTGCTTTTGTTGGTGCCCTTACAGTTTTATGAAGCCACCAATCTTTGTAACTGTCCATGGGACAAACAAGGGTATAGGAATAAGTGTCCATACTTCTCTGTTCATGTGCCCATATACATCTGAAATAGTTCCACTGTGAACTTCTAGAATTGTATTCTGCAGTCAGCTGAATAATTGCATGGGGTGAGGTATAATGTGTGTCATGGTTTTCCTCTTTCATGTATGTTAATGCATATAACTTCTAATCCTCTTCTAGCTTTCTTTTTCAGATGTGTAATAGAGACAGTTGCATGGTTTGTTGTTTCAGTAAGCAGAGCTTATTGCATTCATCTCCTCCCATGTCCCCTGTGTGCATTCTTTTCATCTCTCTCCAAGGGTCCTTATAAACACTCCTTCTCCCCATAGGAAGAGTTCTTTGTGTTTTTTTTTTCTTTTCGTTCCAGAATTATTTTTTTCCTGGGAGAAGAGTTATTCATGATGCCAGTGTCATAGTGTTCTTTTTTTTTCTTTTGCACCAGCAAAGGGAGCTTGGATGGTGGTGCTAGGTGTTAGGACAGAAAATGTTTGAGTGCTGTCAGCCGTTTCTTTCTTTGAAGTATACAACTGTACATAGTATAAAACTGATGCATCTGCTAAACAGATGGCAGAGACAGCGTGTGCCTTCCTATTTTTATCAAAATGAAGAGGGCTTTATGCTGAAGCCTACAGTATTCCCCCAAATTTTGAAATTAATTGGATGCAATGTTGAAAATTTGTCCTGCATTGAAACGAGGAAGTGTCATTCTGTTGAGCTGACAGGGGCTATCCTTAGATAATTTGGATCTGTAGTAGAAAACATAAAGATCTTTGCACGAAATGCTCTAGTCCACAGGACAGTGGTCCCCAAACCTTTCAGCAACACTGGGCAACTCCAGTGCTGCAAGGACTGTCATAATTTGCTTTTCCTGCTAACCTGAAGAAATACTTAGATCTGTAAAGTGAAGTTAAGGACTGTAAATGATGTCGGGGTCCTTCACAGCCTGGAGGTTAGGAACCATTGTCTTTGGCTCTCATTCAGTTTCTTGCAAGTCTTTGGAAGAAAGATTCAGGTGACTTCAAAGGCTATTCAACTACTTTTAGGTAAAAGCAGGCAGCAGAAGCATACCAATGATGCTTTCCATTATGTTACATTGGAGTGTTGAAGAATTTACTGTTACAGAACTCAGCTTGTTCTGTGGGATTTTCAGGATGGAGAAGAGTTCCAGCAGATTTGTAGGTGCCATAATTAAAAAAAAAAAGTAATCTAGAAAAGAATGTGGTGAATATTCTTGCCCATTTAAGCCCACTAGATTGGTCTTAGGCATTGTGAACTTTGGCATCTACTTACCATGCACAAACCCCAGTGCAGGGAGGGGTCTGCAGTGTTATGCAGCCATAATTAGTCATTTTGATTAAATATCCTCTTGAAACCTGACTATAGGTTATTTTGCACTTTTGTATACAGAGCAGGTTAAAGTGTGTCCTCTTCACTATTCTGGGGAGCCAGAAAGACAGGATTAGGGGTTGACAGCTAGAGACCTTCTGAAGCTAAGGGGGAGAGCTGCTGGCTGTGTAGGCTAACTAGCAGAGCTGCATAGCACAGAGTATCTGCTAAGATCTCCAGAGAAAACAGGTTGAACACTGTGAAGCTGGCTGTGAGCTTCTTCTTCCTCTGCTGTATTGCAGAGTAGGTGAAAGAAATTGCAGGCTGCTCAGGTTTTTTCATAGTCTGTGGCTTATAGCTGTGGCTCGTGGACATCAGCTACCGCATTTTTTCTTTAAACTGTGATTGTAGTGAGTGAGTGTGGGTTGGATTGAGATGGGGGAGAAAGAAATTTTTGTATAGGTATAATAAAAGGGGTACTCTGGTAGAATACAGGAGCAAAGACAGCACCCTCTGGGCTTACTTGTAGCTTTTAAGTTTCAAGTAGTGTTGTAAGTTTCAAGTACAACAATTAATACACGTGATCTTCAGAAATCTCTATATAGCCAGAATAGATACAGAGTGGGATTTAGCATAGCTTGCACAGGTGAGAAACACTTGCATTAGATTGCAGCGTATTCAAATAAAATCTCCTGATTTGTATTAATTTATTTTTTTCAGAAAACTTCTCATCTGATTCAACACTCTCCAGCTCAAATGCCCTGAATTCTCCAGGGCTGGGGGGCGAAGGCTTGAACCGTAGGAGGAAGAAACGCACCAGCATAGAGACCAACATACGTGTGGCCTTAGAGAAGAGTTTCCTGGAGGTCAGTGATGCTGTTGTTCAGCTCAGCCTATAAAGAAATGAAGAAACTTTGTTTTACGTTGCATCTGCTAGAATTAAACCATTACTGTACTATTTAGGAAAATGCTTGTACTAAAGAAGGTGAATACAAAGACTGTTCCAAGGAGCACATAATCATTGTCTACTTTACTTTAATTAAAAAAAGAACTTACAACCACCCGACCAAAATCTAATTGGTTCTTGTAGTTTGTTACTCAGTGATTTTGCATTCCAAGATACTGAGCAATAGCTGTAAGCTTGATATTATGCACATCAAAAAGAAGAAAAAAGGATGACCTTTTCTGAGGTTGGATGAATGGGGTGACAGTCTAAACATAGATAATATGAAGTTCTTAGCTGGCCTTATCTTACTTTTGTTAGGCACTTTGTGCAGCTGTATGTGCAGGTAGCCTCTGTAGGTAGCCCATTCAATCTTATCTTTTATTTTAGATCTAGACAACTTGGGGTTTGTTTGACTAGTGCTGTAGTTAGTCTCTTCTATTTCTTTTTGGGAGATGCTGAAAGAAAGATTTCCCTATCAATGTCTAGAATTCCTTGAAGGCTGAATTCATAAGTCAGATCCCTCTCTCAGAAAGAAGCATGTTGGCTTAGTCTTCATCACCTATCTATGAGGAACACAGCTTATCACTGGTAGAAATTATCCTGTAACTTGGAAAATGTAGGGCAGAAGTATCTATTATGATCTCTCTAGAGAGTGTACCACTGACCAGATTCTGGGTATAAATGGCCTATCCAGATTTCTGCCAAGTGAAGGAAAAGCTATAATGTTAAAATTTCAGAAGGTAATTTCACAACTTTTCAAGTACCCCTTTCCTTTTCTCAGAACCAAAAGCCTACCTCGGAAGAGATCACCATGATAGCTGACCAGCTAAACATGGAGAAGGAGGTGATCCGCGTTTGGTTCTGTAACCGGCGCCAGAAGGAGAAAAGGATCAACCCACCCAGCAGTGGTGGAACCAGCAGCTCGCCCATCAAAGCAATTTTCCCTTGCCCAACCTCACTGGTAAGAGTCAAGAATCTGTGTTGACAAAGATCATTGGAAGAGATAGTTCTACTGTGCTCACTGTGGAAGTTGCACATACTACACCTTCTTTGTACAGCAGACTTGTTCTCACAAATTTATATTTTATTGGCACTTTAAATATCCTTCTTGCATACTACAAAAGAGAGAGAATGCTTACAAATCAGTCTGCAGTTCAGGCATTTTATTTAGCCAGCTCATGACTAAGTATCCTGGCTAGCAAATTTGCAGTTAAGTTATTGCTTTGTAAATTTGCCAGATAGTAACTCTGGTTTATATCTGGATTTTCTCTCTTGACCAAACTTTTTTTTATAAAATAATTGTGATAGAAATTGCTTAACAGTTCTACCCCTCCTGTCTTATTTTGGCTGCAGTGATAAGTAGATGAGCATCAGTAAAACGTAGCATTTGGAGACTTAAGTCACACAAGTCCAGTGATACTGTTGTTGTGACTTTTGGTCAGGAATGGTTTATATCAAAAAAAAGGCGTGGAACAAAGGAAAAGATTAGCTAATAATCATGTAATTAATTTCCCAAACTTGTATTTGCCTCAGGTAGACACAAACTTCATGAAAATAAGAGTAACAAAACACATGCATCAAGGTTCCTTCAGCTCCTTTGCTACCAATGTCCATGGAGGTCTGTTTTCATAAATAGAAACAGTAGCTATTAGATTTCATAGTAGCTATGCTAATAGGACTGTGGTGGAATTTATGTAGCCTGTAGATGTCCTTTTGTAGTATTTATTCCACCCTCATCATTGTAGTAGCTAATATCTTCCAGTACTTCATTAAATCATTAATTTTGGTGATGTGTCATTCTTTCCGCTTATCCTTGTCTCAGGATGTGTGCATGCAACTTCTTGTTTCAGGGGAAGGGATGTGTTAACTGTACTTAGACTTTTTTTTTTTCCAACTGGAAAGCAAAGTGAGATTTGTGATAGTGTATTCTAGTAACCATGCAAGTGTACTTGGACTGCAACTTAAGAAAACTTCCCTACATAAAGTTCTCTTTTATTATAAGCTGCCATTGTATATAAGAAATTGAAATGTTAACCACAGTCTCCATTTTTTCAGTGATGTTTCACTAAGCATTGTCACTCACTGCGAGCTTCTTTTAAGATTGTGCTACCACTCAAACGAACATTCCAGCCCTGCCATCCCCAGTTTTCACAGGCTACATGCTCTGTTGATTCCTTGTGTCAGCTCTGGAGCCTGTGTGTCCATAGGATGATTGGGCTCAGTTTACTAGTTGGACTGCAGATTAACCATGTGAAGAACACTGATTAATTTTTAGTAGTATGGCTGGATAACCAATTTAACTTGAACCATGACTGCACAAGAGCTAGAGCTCTGAGGCAGGATTGGAGGTGAATGCTACTTTTGATGGCAACCTCCTTTTGCATTGGCTTAAGTCAGTCATTGTAACCACAAGGGTTAGCTGTATTAATTTTAGGTCATTCACTGCCCTGAAATATTGATTGTGACCTTGGCCTTAACTGTTCGGTGGACGGATGACGGATGTGATGTGTAGGCTGTGTTAGTGGGAAGTACACTGTATATCTAGTGCTTCTTTATTTCATAGACAATTTGAGATGGACAGAAAGCTCTTAGACCTGTCCCAGTTGCCCCAGCCTTGTTTAAAATGCATAAAGCATTTGACTTTCTATAAGAAGATATGCAGCATGAGGGAGATTTCTCTGATAATAAACTTAGGTAAGAGATGGGAAAAGAGGAAGATTTTAGCCTACATTCATAGCTATGTTCTCTTGGGAAATTTTAAAGTATTTGTTTCTCTCATTGATGTATAACAGCCTTCAAATATTACTGTTGGACACCATTTTTGTCCATAAAAAGTCCTTTTTCTCCTTATATTTAATTCTTGCTCGTAAGCTGGTTCCCCCAGCCTTAAATCTTATGGTATTTTTCTCCGCAATATCTTCAGTTTATTTGTAGCTTGCTTGTACTAAGCTGACCACAAGTAAAATAAGCTAATGTCATTTGAATGTTTTAAAATTGAGAGATCATTCCTCTTGCACAAGGAAACTTACCAAAGTAGAGCTCATAGTTTAGTTGAGTGAAAGTGAAATGTTACGCTGTTTATCCATGTAAACACATTACCCTAAATACCTTTGGTAATGCTGTGGTGTCTAAATCATTCTATCAGAGAAAAGAGATTTGGAGCTGAAAAGATGTTTAAACAAGATAACACCATACATAAATAATATATTTTGTAACTCTTTCTGTAAGACTGACTCTATTAAAACAAGATTCTGTCTCTGGGGGGAGGGAAGGGTGGAGAGCCAACTTGCAGTCAGTCCTGAGACAGTGTGGGTATAATGGATATATACCTCCCTTCAAATGCCTGAATGATTAAGAATAAAGATATTGCTGGTAATTAGAGAAGGTACTATGGCTGGCCCACTGAATGCTAAAGTAAAGGATTTACAATATAGTTAGTTTATATGCAATATTTTCCCTGGTAATTTCCTCAGCTGAGGATGGGAAGAAAGAAATCCAAGTTTAGTAGCTAAGTGCTTTTGTCTTTTTCCTTAACAGTTCAGCAGTTGTATTCTTTTTTGACCTCCAGGTGGCAACCACGCCAAGCCTTGTGACTAGCAGTGCAGCTACTACCCTGACTGTCAATCCTGTGCTCCCTCTGACCAGTCCTGCTGTAACTAGTCTGTCAGTCACAGGTAAGGTGCATGCCATGACAGTTTCTTCACAATTCACTTATTCTTCGTTGTCAAGTAAATTACTATGTCAAACAAGTAATTGAGATTTTATGAAGGTAAAGATTTTGTTGGATTTCTAATGTCCTTTGTTATAGTTTATTATTCGGGAAAAATTTAGAACTCTCTGGGTTCTATTGCCTAAGTTTCATATAAAATAGATATTTGATTTTGCTGTATGCTGTGCATAATGTGAAGATGTTTCAGAGATCCATAATCTGCTTTGCTGGAACTGGAAAACAGGAAAGAAAATTGTTTTTATGGTAGATAAAGAAACTTTGAGATATCATACATTTTGCATTTGTATGTTGGTTCTAAGCATTCCTCTTCTCTCAAATTTAAAAAAGCTCCTGGGCTTATTTCCCTTGCCCCCACATTAACCTCTGCCATTTTCCCCTTTAAAATTCTTCAAAAGGTCTTTCTTTATCTCAATACTGGTCACACTAGTATCCCAGGGCATTCTTGTCATTGTTCCTTGTTACTCTGCTATGAAACTTCAGTCTTTCTGACCATTTGATTGACTTTCCTGGGGATAAAATCACAGGTGATAGTGAAGCGAAAGATGCTACCTTCCATTGCTAGCTTCTAGAGCTCCTCAGCCTCCTCTTGAAGTGTCATTTCATTGTAGTCTGAAAGCCAGACTCAGCAGTCCTCCTCATTTGGACTCAGGGTGCTTCTTGGTCCTACAGAAGTATATATTTGTCTGCCTTTCAGTTGGACACGCAGTTCAGTTCAAGTGGGTAGTGGCTTCTGTTCAGTTATATCTTTTTTTTGTACTGATCTAACCAGACTCAATCCTCTAGGCACAACAGAAACCAACTCCAACAACACAGCAACAGTGATTTCAACAGCACCTCCAGCTTCTTCAGCAGTGACATCACCCTCCCTGAGTCCTTCCCCTTCTGCCTCAGCCTCCACTTCAGAGGCATCCAGTGCCAGTGAGACCAGCACAACACAGACAACCTCCACTCCCCTGTCCTCCCCTCTTGGGACCAGCCAGGTGATGGTAACGGCATCAGGGTTGCAAACAGCGGCAGCAGCCGCGTTACAAGGAGCTGCACAGTTGCCTGCAAATGCAAGTCTTGCTGCCATGGCTGCTGCAGCAGGACTAAACCCAGGCTTGATGGCATCCTCGCAGTTTGCAGCTGGGTAAGGATGAATTTTTCACACCCTTGCAGGTTAAGTGACAGGAGAGGGAAGGAGAATTCTTGGTATAATTTGCATGGGCTTTTATGTATCACTATTTTCTGGTAGCTCACTTGGTGAGCTAATGTCTTTTACCTAAAATTCTGAAGGTTTACTTACCTGGTAGACCTGGTTAATTACATGGTAGACTTTGCCATTCCCATCAACATACACAAATATTGTTTTCATTTTTCAGATGAAAAAGCTGTGTTGCAGCAGTGTTGTGGTTTGCTAAGTCATCCATCCCATTGCAGAACTTAAGAGCTGCAACTTACCAGTGAATCATAGAATCATCTAAAATGGAGAGCCAGCCTAGATCCACTTCTCACCTCTGTATTCATTTCTCCATCATGATCAAGAAGCTGTAAAAGATGTATGAGATATATTGTTGAAGTTTCCGTTTTAAAAAATGTTGTTCTGAGAGGCGACTCTTTGTTTCTTCAGTTCCTCTTGATTGACATCGTTTTTATCTGAATCTGGGAGGTGATGATAGCTCTCTAACAAGTTGCAGTTTCCCCAAAATACCTTACAAGAATATTTTACAGCTACAATCAATGCAACTCATGAGGTTACAGTGCCTGTACTTCAGGCGTATTGCTAACCACACAGCTGAAAGGCAATGTCTACTCAAGGCATCATCAAGGAAAAAATAAAATAAACAAAGACAAGAATTAGGCCTTAATCTTTGGTCTTCCCCACACACTTTTTTTTTTTTTTTTAATATGATGGTGTACTTCTGAACAGTGTCCACCTTTTTTTAAAAGTAACACTTTGTCTTTGTTTCTTCTTCCATGATCTTGCTTCCTGCAGAGGTGCCTTACTCAGTCTCAATCCAGGGACATTAGGTGGTGCTCTCAGCCCAGCCCTGATGAGCAACAGTACACTGGCAACTATTCAAGGTCAGTAGCATTCTTTTTAATGCATCTTCGTTGTACAACTTGAGTTTGTGCTTTGTTATTCTCTACCAAAAAAGAATACTGACTCCTCAGCACTAGCCGTAAGCGTTACAAGAGTAAAAGTTTTTCAAAATTCAAATGCCCAAATTCATTTTATGTATCACAGATTCAAGAGAAGGTACAACTTCAGAAAGCAGGTTGGAACCATGTATGATCTCGTAGAGATTCACAGGAGGCCTTTAAAATATTGCATGTAATCTGAAATGTATTTTGTTATCCTCCCCCCATAGGCATAGAGGCACATATGTCTCCAGCAAGTTAGAGATTTGTGTTTTACAGATCTTCTAACATAAGCTTGAGCAGAGTTATGCTGTTTTGAGGTCTGTAGGAGGGCAGTTCTCAGCAAGACTTGATCCTGAATTCTTGTCCTCATATGTCTTTTGAAGAAACACATGAGGAGAAAAAAATCCTACCTCCCTAAAGTCCTTATGTAGAACTTTAAATCCACAAATCCATATTTGGAGGAGTAAAGATTTGTTTTGGAAGTGCCATGCAGCCTAAAGTTTCCACTGACTTTAACAAGAGTTGTTCTCAGTTCATAGTTTGTCATGTGTAAAAACTAGATGGTGCAAGTGCCTAAACAGCTAGCTAGCCTTTTGTATTCAAATATCTTCTAAACTAGCTTATCAAATCTTGTTTGCGGGGTACAAGAAAGAACCATTCCATAAAGTGTCACAGATAAATATAGGAGATCATAATCTAAGGCACTGAACCCTGTAGACCTGTGAGAGTGAGTTGCAACCGTGGTTGTATGTCACCATTTAAAAAGTTATGCTCAAGGTTACATGACCTTGTGTTCATCTTCTGATAGCTGTCATTTCATATGAATATACATGTCAACATTTTCCAATACAGGTTACCTGAGCGTACAGGTTTTCTTTGGCAGAAAACATAGACCAGTGTTCCACTTAAAGAACTGAAGAAAAGCATGATGGAGTTAGGAGCAGATGGCAGAGGCATTTTAGTATCTGCAAGGTCTTGTCCACTCTTCATAAAGAGTTGTTGTTTCAAAAATAATAATAATAATGACAGTGATGACTGACCTTAGTGGCGTAGAGAGCGCTCACATTAGAGAAAGCAAATGCAGAGACCTGTTGCTTTTAGGCACATTTTGCATTATTGCTTACTACTAATGTTATCTCCTCCCTGCTTAATTTTCCATTTTTTAGCTCTTGCATCTGGTGGCTCTCTTCCAATAACATCACTGGATGCAACTGGAAACTTGGTGTTTGCCAATGCTGGAGGTACTCCTAACATTGTAACTGCCCCTCTGTTCCTGAACCCTCAGAACCTTTCTCTGCTCACCAGCAACCCGGTTAGCTTGGTCTCTGCAGCTGCAGCCTCCGCAGGGGCCTCTGGACCAGTCGCCAGCCTTCACGCCACCTCCACCTCAGCCGAGTCCATCCAGAACTCTCTCCTCACGGTGGCCTCTGCAAGTGGGGCCACATCCACCACCACTACTGCCTCCAAGGCACAGTGAGCCGGGCTGAGCTGTGCTGCCAGCAGCCTGCTTCACTGTGCGGTGGGATTGGCTGCCAGCGGGGTTTATAAACTGAAAAATGTGATGGGCATCCTCTCGCCGTGTTGCTGGGGACAAGGGAGAGAAGGAAAAATATAAAAAACAAAAGCAAAACAGGAAGGATTTAAAGCTGGGACAGACATTTGCCTAATTTTATAATAAACACTGTCTTTTCAGGATCGCTTCATGGATCGGAGAACTTTCTAACCAAAAATGTAAAAAAAA
>VXAA01000087.1:71845-150493 GCA_013399115.1 Anseranas semipalmata | reverse complement strand
GGTATGGCTGGGTGAGCTTCAGGGAGGTAGGGAAGAAGTGGAAGAGGAGATGCTGGTACCCACTATGTTGGTCTGGAGGCCATAGCGTGGGCTACAGTTTCTACCAAAGGAATGCAAGCCCCATGGGACTTGCGTTCAGTGAAGTAAGAGGATGGGGAAAACTGCAGCTATAACGTTCATTCCTGAGTCTGAAAGTTCCGCTTACTTTCACACCTGTGCAAAAATAGGATTTATCAGGAAGCTTTTTTGTTAAAGAGGGATACTATCGGTCTTTTCTCCGATGTATCTTCTATTCCCTAGTGATTTTGTGGCAGGGTGGGGGGCATAGCCCTTGCATATATCTAGGAAACACAAAGAAGGGTGGGCCTTAATCGGCATAAAATCCTCTCTCCACAGTTCAAAGAGACTGCCATTAGCTGTCTGAATGAGTTTTCATGTCCCATTCTTGCTGGTTTGTGGCTGGGAGAGGGTCTTGTTGAGTACATATCTGGAACACTAATGCAGCTTGGATGGATTATTTATTATAAAAATCTGCTTTTTTTCCTGACTACCTTTGCATTGGTCACATGGCTTTGGTGTGAGCACCTTAATACCCCCTTGCCTTCCTCCTCTCTACCCCATCACCCTCTCTGGGGCCCAGATTCCAGGGAATTTCTTAGCAGGTCTTTTTTCTGAGAGAAACTGGAAACTCAGAATAGCCACATATCTGGAAAGGGCTTGATTTTGCTTGCGGAAGCTGACATAATAACGAGCAGCACATATCCCGTGGCTTCAGTCACCAGCGTGCTTTGGTTAAACCCCAGTGCGCTCTGATTTATTTTCCTAAAACATCCCAGTGACTGACTTCTGGTCCTGGAGCCTCCTTTTCATCCCTAGCAGTGTTTTGTCTCAGGGGTGCTTGCAACCTCCAGTCTTTGGGTGAAAGACAGAAATCAGGTGTACGTCTGTCTAGTTAGAACTCATACGCGACTTCAGAGCATGAAAAGAATGTGAATGAGATCAAGTACTAGAATTAAAGTTTCTTTTAAAAATTATAATCATGCTAACAGCGGAAGTTGATGCATCTGAAAGGAGACTAACAATTGTGTACAGACCTAGTAAATAGGATCTTTGTCTGAGTTCACCAGTGTTTAAAATGGAGAATTATTGTCCCAGTAGACACTGAGACTTGTGTTGTTGCAAACTGGCTGACAAGGGCATACATTTTGCAAACAAATTTAGTTTTTTTCCTCCAGTGAGGCAAAGTAATGTCTCTGATTCCAGTATCAGTGGGTTCATATGTTGAATAGGTGATTTTCTATTACATAGTCACAGTCTTAAATTCTTACTTTCTTTTAGGGGAAGATTTTCTCTGAGAACGTTCGTTTCCAGGACAGTCTTCTAGCTGCATGCTGGTACATTTGCTCCGGTATTGACTTGTCAGCCAGAATGACAAGAAATTTCAGTGTGTTAGAACAGGATAATAGCATCTCTCTTTCTGAGCTCCATGTGTCTCTGTTTACAGGGGTGAGGGTTACTTCTCATATTTGCATATGCCAAAGGACATATGCAGGAAAAGAGAGGGTGAAAAACTCTCTCATTATATATAGCCAAGGACAGTTAGCTCAAAAAGCAGGAGATCTACAGAGCCACAAATACAGCTATGCCCTGAAGGTCTAGAAGAACAATTTAGGAAATGGCTTCAGGGTGAGATGTTGTAATCTGGTGATGCAATTTTTTCTGTTAGGAAAATTTATTCAAGTTTGACTTTAGCACAGTTGAACTCCTCAGAAGCTGCTCTCTGTAGTCACTGTAGAACAATTTGTGAACGGATCATAAAAAGTACACAGAGATACTGCTGCTTACTGGAGTCACATTTGTCTAAATCTTCCTTAAGAGGATTTATTTTGTTTCTGAGTTATTAATATGTGTTTGTCTCAATAGATTTTACCATGTAGCTTTGAGATGCTATGTATGTGCATGTGCCCAAAAAATTGCTGGGGAGATAGCATGCTTGTTACATGCAGAAGCATCTGGTTTTTAAGAGATTTTTTTGTCTAGCCAATTGGCTAGTGTCACTTCAGCTCACTGTTTAATTTTTCTCTGGGTAACTTGCGATGACTCATCATTGCACCACTACTTCATGAGATCCTCTGCTTCAGTAAATAGTTGTCAAAAACACAAGTTAAACTGGATTGAAAAAGTCATTTTGCCAAGAATGAGAAATCTGTGCTCTGATGAGCCTTCAAGGAGAACATACTTGAAAGTTAGTTGGATCTCCATGTAGGATTGTGCTGCTGCTGTTGCTCAGCGGTTCTTTGAGTGCTAGTGAGGTTTATCTTACAAGAGAAAACTAAAATGCCAGAACATAATGAGGAAAACATATTCTGATGGCTTGAATTACAGACCTTTTAGAACGTCAGAAGCTTCAAGTTTGCATTTTATCTTGAAATGAAGAGGCTGACAAAGATTTTCAGTGAAAACAGTATAGATCCTGAAGTATTTGGACTTACAGCTTGTGATTTGTTGCACCTTTTAGGGTTAATAAGGAGGATGCCAACACTGAGCAAAGTAGCTATCTGCTGGTCTTAACACACAACAGCGTATGTTCTCTCATAGTATGATAGCTTTTCATTTGGTCAAGAGCAATCCATTGCCTCTACTTTGCTCCTTTTCTTATTTTAATTTAATTTTAATTCTACAGTGAGCATTAGATATAGACAAAAATTTTATACTTCTGATCTTCTAAGAATCTTCTAGGATAATTAATTCATTTAAAAACAAACAAAAAACCAAAAAGCATAGAAATAAACAGTTTTGCTCAGGGGGCAGTATGAGAATGGCTGTTACTAAAATGTGTTGGAGAAAATTCTCCATGTGTATCCATTGCAACATTTTTTTATATATATACTTCTCTTGCAATGATATCCTAATGTTTTGGTTTGTTCTAATGTCACCTCTGTAAGCCTTGCAGTATGCTTTGGCTCATCAGATGTTTCTCCAGCTGAGTTACTGAAGGAGACAGCAGTATTAATTCTGTAACTCTGTGCACATTTCTATGGAGCAGCATAATTTAAAACAGAAGTTCCCTCTTTCTGTATTATAAATGAAGCACAGGATCTGTTACAGATGGAACTATACTGTAGATACTCAACCAAAGCATCCAATTTACCTTAAATATCAATTGATGGTTTCTTAGATAAAAATTTACTTTATGAAATTCTTAAAGAGACAAGTAGCTTCTCATGGCCATTATGTTGTCTTGGGCCAGACAAAATAGCATGTCTGGCCCGGATGTTCAATGGTACTTGGTTTTAAACCAGAAGTTTAAAATGTAGGTCAGTGTATTGCCAGGTTAGCTGTATTAAGGGTCACTATTCCTATTCTGCCTGAAACGGTTACAGGATTATCCACAGGGCATGGGTACACCTGTTGGATGCACACCTGGATATTGGCTAGGGTGGAGCGTTACCAAAGGAGTGAGCTAGCCTGCAGCTCCCCACTGGACTGATGGTTGCCAGTCCTCGCATAGCCAACTAGGAATTTTTTGTATTTTTGTAACAATACCTCTTTTTACTTCTCCCTCCCTTTCCAAAATACTATAGCAATACAGGATTCAAGATAAATAATAGCAGAGGTTCTGCTGTTTTCAGTCATTAAATCTAACTCCTGTTGCTGCTCGTGAGCCTTTCTCTTTTTCCAGCAGGGAGACTGCTAGAATGGATATTTGACAGAGACTTTGTCACAAAGGGTGCTGCAGCCCATGACTTTTTTTTTTTTTTAATGAGAGTGGAGCTTACATAGAGAAGGTGTCACAGGGCTGTAGAATCATACGCTCTGTAAAACAATGCAGAGCTGGTCATGGACTCATGGTTTGCCATTTCTTAAGATGTTCATATCTTCCGCTCCAGGTTCCAGGCAGTACACGGTTCCCTGTACGTCAGCAAAAGTCACTTCAGTGCTTTTGGAACGATGAAAAGAGGAGATTCCTGTACTTACATATCTTTGTGGTCAGACACACACGCTAACGCATGAAAAAGCGCTTGATCTTTCGGCATATGTGTCTTCATTCAGCCTTCGTTCTCCCACTTCTCCTGACACGCTCTGAGCGGGTACCCGCTCTGAGCTGTTACCTGTGGGATGCTGTTAGAAGGGCGTTAGGAGGATTGCACTGGAATTACAAGTAGTTTTACGGTGGGAGAAGGGAAGAGACGCCTTTTAGTTGAGCAGACAGATGTGGTCAGGATGTATCAGGTGCTTCTTTTCTGAGCAAGCTCCTCCTAGCGAAGCAGCCGCTGGGGCTGCTTTTCATTCGCTTTGCGCTGCGCTGCTAGGAACCGTCCTGCGCTGGAATAATCTGGGCCCCCTCCCGCCCTCCCCTCCCCTCCTTGTTCCTCCCCCGTCTTTCCTCTGTGGAAGGTAGCACCATACAGCTCTGAGAACAATACGTGTGGGTAGCAGCTGGCTTCTGGCACCTTCATAAAATACCTCAGCATAGCTTAGCATTGTCGCAGAACTGGTTTTAAACTGAAAAATCAGAAGAGAAAAGCAAACTTTATAAATAGTGGAGATAATTTTAGCTGTAGAGTTTAGTTGAACTGATGTTTATTATGATTGATAAACATGATTATGCTGTATGTATTTGAGATCCTGTTTATAGGTTACAACTTTATAGGGTCGGGTGGGTGCGGGTGGATGTTGGGGGCAGAGCAGGGGGTTGACTGTGTTAGAAGGAAAATGTTTGCTCATGAATTTTTTTCCTTGTATCTGTCTTGCCAAAGGAAACATTTTGTCGCTCCTGGGTTTGGGATTGTTGTTTGGTTGGTTTATCTGTGGTCTAATCTGCAGCACAGCACGTGGTGGCATGCAGGTTACTGGTTGGGTTGCTGTTCAGGGTCCTTTCGAGTGTGCGCACACTTCCCTCCCTCTTGGCCTTTCCTTACCCTTCGCTGGGATCTCAAGATTAGGCAATGTGTGTTCGGGGAGCCTGGGGGAAAGAAGGTGGCTATACTGGGTTAGGCTCGACCTAGGTGTAAATCCGTTCCAGTTAGTTGAGTTGCACCAGAGCTGAACTGGGTCCATTGTGTTTAACTTCGGGGAGGGCGAAGAATGGTTGTCGCATCTTAATCTATCTGGGAGAGCAAAAGTGAAACAGGTTCCTTTTATCCCCCTTGTCTTGTTACTGAATGTAGGGCTTGTAGTGCTTGATAATAGGTGGAAAACTTTTTAAACACTTCCTTTTCTAATAGCAATGCTAATCCTGTCTAGACCAAAAACTGAAAGAAAAACCAAACTGAGAAGTGAAAGCTAACCTACTCCTAGCACCTGGCTGGTGTGCCTGAACGGGTTGAAATACTGTGAGACAGCGGTGGGAGAGGAGCTTTGGGGGCTGTTTGCAGAGGGAGCGGGTCGTCCTCCGGGCATGTCTTGGCGCTGGGCTGGGAGCAGCGGGCGAGCGAGTGACACTGCCTTGGGAGGGCTTTGTGCCCCCGCCGGCCCGGCCCCAAGGCTCCCTTCTCATTCCCCTTCAAGGCTTATGGCATGGGGGAGAGGGGCGTGCGTGTGAGTGTGTGAATGTGTGTGTGCAAGCGCGTGTGCGTGCCCCCGTGTGGAGATGTGGAGAGGAGCTCGACTCCGCTGGTGTGGGAGCGTTCCCAGTGGCCTCGTAGGGAACCAAAGGCACTGATAAGTTGTCAGCTCTGCTGTTTTCAGAGCGGGTAAGAGGAAAAGCTGGGTGGTTTTTGTTTTTTTTTTTTTGAGCTTTGGGTCAGTGTCCCTTTCTGTAAGGACCTCATCTCTTGTGGGTACTCCCACCTTTTCTGCATAGAGTTGCTTTGGCTCTGTGAAGACAAACTGCGTGTGGGGCTTGCCCAGTGCTGCAGGTCTTAGGCTGATGTTGGGATACAGTCAGGGAAAACTGTTTCTTTCCTTCGAGTGTGGAAGCAGTGTAGTCCAAGGTCAGAGTCTGTTCAACAGCTTTTGCATACGGTCCTCCTCTTAAGGGGGGGGCCTTGAAGACTCCTTTCTTTGCTCCCCAAAGTAGCCTTGTACATGTTCATGTATCGTGCTATGGGGCTGAGTTGTTTTATCAGTGAACTTGGTGAGCTCTTGTGAAGAAAGGGAGGGAGGAAGGGGGGGAGGTGGATTGTCCAGCTACTCTTCCTCCGGACACCAATCGGGTTGCAGAACTTCACTGAAAGCTTTACTAATAGAATTGTTGTTCTGACATTATGTAAAAGTGGTATTAATATTGTGTGACTTTTCAAAGAGCTAGTTAGATTTATAGGTAGGTAATAGGGATATTGAAGAAATGACTTCTCAAAGAAAAGAGCACTTGGAACAAAAGAAGTGGAAAACAAGGTGTGCTTTAAGGAAAACAAATCTGAGGAAGGAAATGAAACAGCTTGTGGGAGGCGAGGGAAGATGAGACCCTTTGGCGTTCCTTAGTGCTGCTGAGGCTCAGCCCCAGAACGGGAACATCCCCCCTCTGCCTTATCTCATCTCTCTACCAAACAGGACATTGTCAAGTAGCTCAGACCAAAATATGCTGATCTGTCTTAAAACTGTTTCAGTCTGCTGGCGGATATCTTCCTGCAGAGCTTTACATAAAACCATAAAATACTTGATTTATCAAGGTAGCTTCCCCTTTCCTCCCAAAATTCTCTTATCTGTGGTAGGCCCCACTTCAGGATTCATATTGCCTTTGCTGAATTTTGTAGCAGCAGCTACTTAAGCCCTATTCTCTGAATGTGATAATGTTGTGTGCGGATGAAGCTGGCATGTTGCGGTGCTATAGAAATCTGAAATTATCGAGCAGCAGGAATCCCAAGGCATTGGAAACTGCGTGCCAAGGGGCAGACGGTGGAGATCACACAACGCCCTTGAGAAATAATCAAGAACGAGAGCACCGATGACAGTGTCCTGAGAACAAGGCAGTTGAGACAAAACCTTGAGTTCTTCCCCCACCCGCTCTCCACGTGTCGGCCTCTGTGATCCTGGTGCTGCCCGCACCCGAGCGAGTCCGAGGGAGCAGCGCCGTGCGGAGGAGGTGGGGGTCGGCCCTGCTCCCTGCGTATTCCCGGGGAGCTGGACCGGGCCTTCCTTCCAAACAGGGAAGGGAAGGGAAGGGATCGCTGCAGAGCCGCCCGCGGGTGGTTTGAAGGGGTCTGGGGCAGCGCTGGTCCCCGCCTCGCGTGCCGGCGGGCCGCGGCGAGGACCCACACAGTAGCTTCTTCGTCCCCGCCAGCGCCGTTGTTCCATTTCCTTCCTCTGTGGTAGTGTCTAAGGCTAGGTGTGAGTAGGTGTGGGGTGTTTATCCGCCACAGGTACAGGAGCTGTCGTATACCTCATTTCTAACTCGTAACCGAGTAACTTGCTTTAACTTTCTCCAAACCCTACAGAGTTGCCAAGTCTGCCCTCCCTCCTCTGACGAACACTGAACTCGGGCCTATAGCACCCCGTGACCTGCAACCCGGGGAGCGACCCCCTTACGCCTCTGAATGTCGCTGCTTAAAAGCTACTGCAAAGTGAGGGCAAATTGCAATCGTATCTTATTTCCTTTGGTGACAAGGGGTCCTCTATGAGTCTGTGAATATCCCTCTCCGGGGAGAGGGCCGCGCCGCCCCTCCCCACCCCCCGCTGCAGACACGCTACTCGCTTTCCGACACGACCAAAAAAACCCCGAACCCGAGAAAAATCTCCAAATATTTAATTTTCTTCTTTATTATTTGACAATCCTGTGTCCCTTCCCCGCTGCCCAGCCTGGCCAGAAGCTGCCTCCTGAACCCGTTCCATCTTTATTTGAATGTAGTTCCCCTGCCCCCTGGGAAAGAGAAGCTTTGTCAGGTCACGGTGGCTGCTATAAGTCGGGTTGGGAGGGGGCGGTTTCTTTGTTTTGTTTTGTTTTGTTCTTTTAAAATTTCCAGCCAAAACCAAAGATTTCCTAATGATTGTATAAACTCAAAACAAACAAACAAACCAAAGACAAAGGGCGTCTTCAGCACCAAGCCCACCTGCGAGGCCGAGGCCGAAGCCGAGGCCGGTCGGGCCGGGGCCGGGGCCGCCCCAGGCGCGGGGGCACCTCGCGGGGAGGGGGCTTCGCAGGTGGGTTGAGGAGCTGAAGGCTTGGGTGCAGGATTGGCTGCTCTGCTGGGTGCTTTAACCCTCCGGGGGCTGGGTGACGTTGATTAATACACGCTGAGGTGCACTTCTGAGCTTCCCCCCTCCCCCCGTCACTGCTTGGAAGAGGCTGTCCTGTTGTGAGACATCCCCGAAAGAAGAAGAAGCAGCTTTTCGTTTTCTCCTCTAGCTCC
This sequence comes from Anseranas semipalmata, assembly GCA_013399115.1. Classification (NCBI taxonomy): domain Eukaryota; kingdom Metazoa; phylum Chordata; class Aves; order Anseriformes; family Anseranatidae; genus Anseranas; species Anseranas semipalmata. Next base: position 142,202 of record VXAA01000087.1, on the reverse strand, counting down.
TTTTTTCTATATTTCGTTTCTTTTTGCAGCACCACTGTGCAACTATGCATTGTATTTCTCAACCTTTTATGCTAGGTAGATGCCTGTGACTTTTTAACTTTTTGGGGGGGGTTGCAAATGGAGGAACTTTTTACATGGATCTTTTTAATCTCAGTTGATTGGGGGGTGTTTGGTTCTAGGGTCATACAAGCTCTATCCCAAAGCAAAATCCAAATGTTAATATTATTAGCCTGATGCAGATACCAAAGATAATTTCTTTCCTGCAGAACCTTAGACTTGTGTATTAAGTACGATTACCCAGCACTTGCATTAGTCTAACCTCAGTAATTCCAAAGCTTAGATGTATATTTTGGTATATTTCTGGGATATTAAAAAATTGTCGTTTAAATTCTTGTTTGTTTCAGTGTAATGCTCTTAAAGTCATAGCATGGAGATAACTGAACTTGTCCTATTCTTAGTAGTTTGAAATAATAGTATTTTTGTATGTTTTGGGTGTGTCTATGTATGTATTAACATAACAGTTTTCACTGCCTAGGTGTTCATAAATAAATAAAAAAAAAAACTAAGGGTTTTTAAACTGTACATAATATTCCATGAAGAATTTCCACCAGACCGCCAATTCGGATTGCATTTTCACTGACGGCCGCTCCCAACTGGGATGCTTGCTTTCTTTTTAAAGAGACAGCATATTCTTTTAGTTATTTTCCCATGGACCCGAGGTTCTTCTCAGAGTAAAGGGTTCTTCACTGTTTTTAAGGGATGGCCAAAGAGCAAGTAGCTTAAATTTTGTTTTTTAAAAAAATATTTAACGCGTTCATTTGAAAACTAACCCTCTGTATGAAGAATCGGGGGTTGAAGAACAAGCCCTTTCTTCTAAATCCGGCAGTAGTTTTCAGAGAGACGATCTGAGAATGACTGTAGTGTCTGGGCAGTCCCTTTTTGCTTCTTTTCAAAAAAAAAAAAAAAAAAAAGATTTTCAGTCTTAATTGTGTAACTGCTCTGTGCAACTGCCTGCTTACACTGGCTTGGAATTTTTTCTCTTGCCCTTCCTCATCTACTGCATTCGTACCTTCAGGTCAGCAGAACACTTGAAATCAAGGGCCAAGTGGGAGCACCCGTACCCAAACGCAACCCAAGCTTTTCTTGAGACTGAAATGTGAGAGTCCCACACATTTCAAAACCTTGCTGATCACACTAGGGGTGAGGAGGAAGGCGAAATGCTGTCTCTTTAAAGATGTCTTTTATTATTATTATTATTATTATTATTTTCCCAGTGGTTGCCTGCAGATAGCTGTAGGCATTGAGAGATTGTGTAGATTACAGTAAATCAGAATGAAAAGGTAGATTTTGTGTAGATGCATTTGTCTGCTGTAATTTTTTATATATATTAAACTTACTGTAATTGTACAGTTCATTTCTGTTGTAAACATCATTAAACCATTTTCCAAGTGTTTTAACATGTATGCACTTGTTCGTGTTTTTTAAGTGTGTCAGGGGAAGGCTAATTCCCCTTCCCCCCGGTGCATCAGACTGGGCCAGGAGGTTGTTCTTTTGTGCGCTTTGTCTTGTCAAAATGTAGGCGAGTCCAGGTTTTTTGCACGCCGCTTGGAGCTGTTGTTCTACTTCTGTATTATCAAGTCCTCTCCTAACAGAAAAACAGCTTTGGTTGCTTCCTGAATGCACAGAGAAGACTCAGCTGACACCTGCGGTGAGTGACCCCAAAACAAGTGCTGGATGTATTTTGAGATCAAGATCCATTTAAAGAGCATAAAGGTGTTTTTTTTTCTTCCTAAGAATTTGTTCCTGTGTTTAGTGGTTAGCATTTTATGACTGTTGAAACTCTCGACTTCAATATCGTGCAAAAATGGTGTCATGATTTAAAAAACAATAATCAAATGACATTTTCAGTACTCTTTGTTCTTGCGTCAAGAACAAGAGTGTTTCGCAGGAGCAAATTTACCGTAGTTTTCCAGCTCAGTTGTCTGAGGTGCCACCCCATTCTCAGCTTTTTCTTGTCACTGCAGAAAAAGAGCACTAAGGAATCTAGGAAATTCTCTGTGAGATGTACATTGCCATGCATGTGATGTTTACTTTTTTTTTGCACTAATTTACAGTCTTTGAAACATTATTCAAGAGGTACAAGCACCTAATGCAGGTACAGCTTTAATGCTTAAGAAGCTAGGCACAGCCTTGTAATTTATATTGCAGCAATTTCAGCAGGTTTTTCTGCTTCTAACCTCGTCTTGTAGGAAGTGAATGCGTAACCTCACCTAGGCAGTGCCCACAGAGGCAGCTCCTGTTCCCCCAGTTTTGCTTTAGCTCTGCTCTGTCCAGACTGGTGACCTACGTTAAAGTGACCTTTATTTTGCAGGGCTATTTTTCTCCTTGCTGAGTTGCCTACAGGCGTTCATCGCAGCCTTGTAAGTCACTGGCAAAACTGAGGACACAGCAAGAGGCGAATGTCGCTTTTATACTTGGGCTTACAGCATTTTCCCCACATCATTCCCCCACCCCACTCCAGGATGCGTGCAGACGCTCCTGTTGGAACACCGTCCTTGTCAGGCTGCCGAGGAGACTACACTGCTGCTGTGAGTTGGTGCACGCAGCCTGAACAGATCAGCTAATGAGCTTACACCATTCCCACAGCTGCTCAATGCATGCATGCACACACAGGTCTTTGACACCAACTTTATTAATTCATCAAAAATGCATTACACTATTGAATTACTACCATTTTGGAATGATACCTGCATCATCTCCTAAAAGTAACTCGATGATTTCAACTGGTTTTGAAACTGCATTTACATTGGCTTTTGTACAAACAATCTGTTGCCCAGAAGTGAGCTTTTTTTTTTCCTAATGTTAGCATCATTGCACAAATTCTTACGAGGGGAGACTTCCATAGAGATGTTTGTAGATGTTGCGAATGTGAAGGGGCAGGAGTTAGGCAGACACACCCGTCAGCCAACTGGGATTCTCTGGGGTGAGGTTTCCTGGTTTTCCCGGTATTGCTCTGGAATCAGAGTCCATTCTCCTTTTTTCCACTGCAGCAGGGGTATCGTTTGCCTTCTGAGAAATCTTACAGGTTACCTGGCTCTTGTTTACCTCCAGGTGCTGAATGAGTGGCGATGCCATCACCTGACCTTTTGTTGGAGCTTAGCACTGATTTTCTTCATATTGAAGAGCTGGCACTTAGCCTCTGTCCTTCACTACAGTAACGTCACATCACTTTCCATGTTTAAAGGAAGAAAATTGTCCCCTCACTGAAGCAGTTTTTAAAAGGTAAATTTAAAGCAGAAAGTTGAGCTGGCCGCTGTCAAATGTTCTTTTAAGATAAATACTGCAGGAAATAACTACAGCCCTATCTTTACAAGGGTCTTTAAATGCAATGAAACCACAATTACATGACTTGATACCCCTGGAAGGCAAGTAAAAGCTACAGAAACAGCTGCGTTGGTAGGGTCTGGTCCTACAACACAAATCTTACAAAAATCAGCCTAATAGCTACTATTATTGGAAATAACTTTACAGATATGTACATTTTAATAGCTAAAGCTTGCAGTTAAATGATTCAAGAGGGAAGGGAGAAGGAACTGACCAAGTCCAGACATATTCCCTCTGTGCACCAGCCAAAGTAGATTGTTGCACCAAGAAAATACAGGGTGCTCGCTTTGGATGAAAAAGGCTTTCACTCCTCTCCTCCCCCAAAGCACGTGGGCATCTCGCAGTCTTGCCCAGCCCCTCTGTGACTCCCGCTTAGCGGGGCGGCAAAGGCTGCATTTGGAGAGCGTCATAGGTGTCCTTGGTCGCTGTACTGAGCCCCTGAAAAAGAGAAAAACAGAGGTGAGGTGAGTGTGAGTGCTTAGTTCTCCCCAGATGACTGTCTGAGAAGCGCATCCCGTCACCCCGCTTCCTGCGATGCAGCAGTCCATCTTCTGACAGTCTGCTCTTGGCGGCGGTAAGTCAGCTATAAAACGTGTGAGTTATGTATCCCTGCTGCCTCCGTGGTACCGACTACTCCAAGAGCGGGGCAGCCCAAAATGTGGCAGTCACGGGTCAGCCCAAAAGGCTGCCAGAGCCACGGTAACTGGGACTTCCAAGACCGAGGATTTAGCAAGAGGCATGGTGCTTGCTTTTAAAGCTTCTAGCTACCCTTCACACCACCGCTATGAATATTCAGTGGCATGCTGAGTACATCAGTAAGACAGTGCTCCTTATCTGCTACCTGTGACCATCTCGGTAGAGCAGGTTTTGAAGAAAGGTATCGTTAGTTACAAATATACTACATTAACAGGAAAACTCCCTGGCATGTGCTGCATCAGGACTTTGTAAATATGCAGGCTTCCACAGGAAGTGAAATGCATTTTGGAACAATTTTGGCGTTATGATGGGCTCCCTGCCCTCCCTTATGTGTGGACAACACTGAACACCCCCAGTGCACCAAGGGCTGATCAGTTTGTGCTCTGCATGCTTTAGGGAGATGGACTGAGGCACTGACTCTGAGTTATGACAGCTGTTTGGTAACCTGAAGGTTTCCATTTAAGCAACAAACAATTCAGAGTCCAAACTGTACGCATCACCTGCCATAGTCCAAGATGGTTCTCCAAGATGTAGGACTGTGGAAATGGTTCCTGCCAGTATTCCTAAGTCAGTATTCCTGCCAGTTGTATTTAGAACATGCAGCCACTTTCAATAAAGTCACAACAACGTGGTCTTTGCTCTGCATCTAAGTAACTATCCTCAGAAAGGTGCTTCAAAAGCTCTGCCCCATCGTGCATCACGAACGGTGCAGTTAGGCACGTAACTACAGGCTACAATTTAGGTATGTAACTAGAGGCTACAATTAAGCTCCGAAGATAGATGATGGGAGCAACTGCTGGATGTGTTGCCTACCTGGTAAACTCCATCGTTCCCTTTTCCTCGCCGCCTCTGATGCTTTGGGAAAGAAAAACAAGCATAGATTAATGGGTGCTTTTCCTATCATGCAAAAGGAAAGAAAACTCTGCCTGCCCCCATCCTATGCTGAGGGTAAGCAGCTGCGCGTGGCCAGGGCACCCTCTGCACAGGAGGGAAAGCTGGCAAGCACCAAGCACCTTCTAGTCTGGAGCAGCCCAGACATGCTGCCTGTCAGTGTTTGCTGCAAGGGCTGTGGAAGGAGAAAATTGCAAGGATTAGAAACAAAAGGGAAATTATTTTGGTTGGATGATATATTTTCCTGCCATACTGTTATAATGCTGCTATTTCTTCAATTTACTGTAGGTACATAGATTTGGCAGCATTCCTGCAGGCACCTATAGTTTTATGAGCTGAGGGCACACCTGGAAGAAATGGGTTTGTATTTTTGAGTTGCTGCATGTCAACTGGTGTCTGAGTGATTCTGCCCTCTATTGGACAGACACGGGTAATTAATTAATTAAATTCTCTAGCACGTTTTGTGAGCACTGTAAAAGTTCAGTGGAACCACAGATAAGTCTGTCTGAGGACAGTCACAGAGGATCCAGTACAACAGGTACAGGGGCTGTCAAGGTACAAGCAGATGACACCAACAAGGTCACTCAGACCAGCCAGGCACGAATTAAAACCCTTTTCCTGAACCCGCATGTGCCGTGTTTCCAGGTGGGAACTAGGGACAGCAGGGCTTACAGCCCCCTGGACGAAAGCTGACGCTTCAAGCCCACGGCTGGTCACAGCTACCCCGCAGCAGCACAGTGCTGGCCCCAGGAGCATTTCAGGTACATTACAAATGGCAAGGAGTAATGCCAGCTGCAATTAAAGTTGCAGCAGGCTGTTAAAGGATCATACGTCAGAACGAGGCAAGGTTTTTGTTTCCTTCCCCACCCTGCCAGTAATAGAAACATTCCTAAATAAAAACATGGTGAGAGTTCATAAACTCATGGCTCAAACTGAGCTTGAATATGGCAGATAGGCACTTAGAATAATAAAGGGGGGGGGATTAAATGTTGGTATTGCTTCACCATTTTTCAGTACTAAACTTTCCTGTGAAATCCTCTTTTTCCACTTTTCAGCGGGAAATGAAAGGTTATATATAAGACACTTTGACTCAAAATAGAACTTGTATAGGTCACAGCAATTTTTCATTTTGCCATAAACAGCATCCCAAGATGGTTTCTTTTCAACACAAGCAGTTTGTCCACTAAACTAAAACTATCCCTTCATTGCTACCTTTCGACATGTTCCTTTATAAAAGTTTGAGAAGATGTGTGGGAAGGGGAATGTTCCCCCAGTCACTTGTCTGGAGACAAACAAGAAGGTGCTTGCAAATGCTAACTTGTGGTTATAAGGCAGACCAGTCTCGACAGCCCACAGAGAGAAACCATGAAACTCCAGCTCTGAGTTGCCCTGGAGGAAAGCGCTCAGCTGATGCGAGTTGTTGGGCCACAAGCTTCGCAGCCCTTGAAATCAGGCCGTTCCTTCAAATGTTCCTCATTCATCTCAGAGGATAACTGCGGTAACTGTTAGATTTTTTCTGTCAAAAGTTGCAGTGTTTCCCCTTGACATTACTCAATCTGCTCAGGAACACTGTTGCTTGTGTATGGGCTGTGTTTCTAACACTGAGGGCACAAACCTTACTGTCTGATCTCTACCTAGCTTTATGGCTCCTATAACTCTGTAGTTACATCTAACACAGGGGTTACTACAGGAAATAGGTAACTGCGCTCGGCTGTACGAGCCGTGCAACTCTTGGGCTTCCTTGTGCAAGACAGCTACGTGCAGCCTGGGCTACTGGCCTGCAAGGGAGCGGCAGTGGAAAATGTCTCATCCCAGGCTTTCATCAGGAAGGACAGGAGGACTCACCTCTCCCTTCTTTCCGATTTCACTGTATGCCTCGCCCATCTTGTCCTTCTGCAGCGACTGCAAGCAGAGAGGGGGAGAGAGTCAGAGCGTTACTGGAAAAGCCAAACCAGCCCCCGGGTGCCTGCCCTTTGCTCCTGCGCCTCTGGGGCTGCCTTGCCTTGTCCCAGCCCCAGCTCAGGACTTCGACCTCTTCCAGCCAAGGGACAGGGGCAGGTCTTGACTAATGTGCGCTGAAGCACGATCAAATCTGCTTGGCAACACCACATTGTCTCAAAACTTTTAAATGAATATAACCCTGCCCCAGACCAAGTCATTTATCTAGATTAGTGCTGCATACTACACCAAAGCTCTCCAAAGAAAATCTTTAAGTAGCATTTGCTCAGGAGGCAAAACCAAATGTGCTGCTCAGGCCCAGGGAAAAGGGAAGTCTTTAACATGGCAGGGTGAAGGTTAAGAAAGAGGAGCTCTTTCTTCATCCATCCAGGGAGGCAGTGCCCAAGCTCTTACGACCAGCAGTGATCAGAGCTTCTGATTCAGTAATGACAAAGGCCAGGCTTGGAAACAAGCTCATTTCTCAGCAAACACCCAGAAAGACCCAGAGACGTGAGTATTAGCATTCATGTTTCAGTCCTTCAGAGCACAGACCACCACATTTAGCCATAGTTAAATCTATTAAATCAAGAGGCTCCTAAGCAGCCACTCTTAGCAGCATTTGGCCTTTGTTAGAGAGCAGCCAGAGAGGCTGGAGAACAAGCACATAAAATACTGCATCATCATTCACATGGGACAAAGGTTGGTTAATTACTAATGGTTAACAAAGGAGTCAGCAGGTATGTTGATCCAAATTGTTTTCCCCATCTGCCCAGGCAGTCCATGTTTTTCTCTTATCACTGAGAAGGGGGCAGACATTTTCTAGCATTAAAAAAAAAAAAAAAAAGTCTTCTTTGAAAGGAGCTGTTAAGCTTGAACCTAAGCTGAAACAGGGCAGGGAAAAAAGTCTCCTGTGAATTTGAAAGTCCCATTTCCAGCCATCCCCACCCTCCACTCTCTCTACTCACAGTGTAGACGGTGTCCTGGGGGTTCTTTCTTCTCTGCTGCAAAAGAAAGGCAGAAGGTTGCCCACGTGTTGCACTGTCAGTGCCCCCAGACCTGTATGTGCCTGTGCATTTGCTCCAAGGCACGGCTACAGCTCTGTGAACATGACAAGTACGGCCCATCTTGCCTCCACCCATAAGGCACTGTTAAAACAACTTGTTCTCCGGAAAATTGATTTTAATAATTGGTAAAAACTTAGCTCTTCTCTGCTCGATCCCTGCAGCTGTCACCTGCAGGCAAGCCCTACGTGCCGATGCAGAAGGTTTCCCCTCCCTCTTCCTTTGAAACTGTTGGGCCCTGCAGCAGAAACAGTTGTTTTGGCAGCTGCTCGGCGCTGCTGGCACTTGCTTGGCGGCATCACGTGCAGAGCTCTCGTGAAACACCCGCTGCTGCCTCGCCTGCTCCACATCCGCCCCGGGCCGGGTGTCACTTCCAGTCTGGGGGGCTGCAAGCTCTCAGCAAAGTGATGGGGGCACAGATCAAAGGGCAGAGGTGGGGGGGTTACTTTTGTCCCCGTCACGCTGCCAGCTGCCTGCGTTATGCACAGGCTGTGCCATTCCCTCGCAAGGAGGGCACTGCAAATGGGTGCTGAACGCCTGCCTGTCTAAGCAGCGGTTAGACACGAGACAAAAGGAACCAGATTAAAAGAACAAAGGGGCGCGTGTGGGAGGAAGTTACCTCGTGTCTCCCGCCCATCTCAGGGTCTGCACCTCGCTTTGCGCCCAGAACGTCATATTCATCTCTGCGTCCACGAGACAGTTTCTGAAACGAGAAAGCAAGAAGCAGTGATGGATATTATGATCGTGAGAAAGTAGACCTTGACTTAACACAAGAGGAGAAAGGATATCCAGCTTGGAGTCCAACTTCAGGAGTATTGTAACTGAGCTGGAAACTGGTTTTCCCCTTAATTTTTACCCTTCTTTCAACAAAATTGTCTACAACATAGCTATAGAAGCCACTAAGAGTGGTCTGTGCAGCACAGAACTGCAAGTCATTGTGTCAAGAACCTTTCTTAAGCAGAATTGAGCTGAAAAGGAGAGTGAGCAAGAGAGAGACTCTGACTGTCATGCTTTCTCTCCCACTGGTGGTTGAAGATACACGAGTTTAATTTTATTTTTATTGTTTTGCAAAAGGGCAAAGGAGAGATTTGGGGTCAGAATAGCACATTTATTCTGTACACAGAGAGTGTTTGGTGCTATTGAAAAGGTGACACTTTAAACTGAAAACAGAACATTAGTTCTCATACATTACAGAGTTAAACAGTGGCACTCATCACAGGATGTGGCTATGGTCAAGAGCGTGAGAGAAAAAAACAAAATCAAGGCAACCCGACACACAGCCAGCGTTTAACGCTGCCAAGAGCGAGGTGCTCGGCTGGAAGGCCAGGCAGGATCTTGCCTCCGTCCCCCCGGCCGCAGGGAGAGCCACCCGGTGCTGGCTGCGGCGGGGCACGGCAGCCGGCTGGGCCTGCAGCACGGCCTCGCGCAGCGGGACAGCAGGAAAGCTGGGGCACGTTCCTTAGGAAGGGTGACCAGAGAGCTGCAGCCAGCCGCAGAGGAACAGGCATGAAGAGAGGGGCGTGCACATCAGAGCAAACCGTCTGGCAGCTGCACGCACAGCTCCTGCAGGCGTGTTACACGCCGCAGTGCGTGCGGTACGGCCTCCAAAACCGTCTGGGGTCCTGGTATACCCTCAGGTCTGTGGATTGCATCGGGAACCTGCAGCCCGTACAACTAGCATCCAACCAGACAAGTGGCAACATGAGCTACCCGTGTCAGGTTTTAGTTTTCCTCCTCATAGCTGCACGCTTTGGTGTAGTGCTTTCATCAGCTGGTTGATCCAGTGTTCTTCTGGTCCATAGGCAATTCACTACGTGTAAGTGCCCCAGAAGGTCTGTCTGCATAGAAGGATTTGGAAACAAACACACGCAAAACAGTCATTACTTACGTTGTACACATCATCCTGGCCTGGCAGCAGCTGTGGTTCAGGGGCCTGGCTAAGCTGGAAGAGAGAGCACACCGTGAGCAGAGAGACAGCGGCTCCCTTCCGTCCTTCCCTTCCTTCTCTCCAAGTTACCCTCATCAGAGGCTGGGCAACCCATACACACGCAGCCAGCCCGGGGCACTGAAGGGGCTGCAGGCAATACAGGTCATTGCTGCACTGGCACTTCTATCTGTGTGACAGGCTGCTCCCAGAAGCCCGGTCATTTCACTTGCACATAACGCTGGTTCACAGCTGTGCACCCGGATTTTTCCCCCACTGGTTTTGCATTCCTCTTCTGTGCCCATCAGAATCCCGGGCTATTGGAAGTAGCTCCACCAGGTTACGAAGTGCCGGTTGCATCCTGTCCTAAGACAAACCGGGTATCTGGGGCTGCTAACAATCAAAGCACCCACACACACTTCACCTGAGCCCTCGTCCCCCCAAAAAGCACTGCCTGCACCATTCCTGGCATCCTCTGCCTGGGAGGGCGCGGGGAGCCCCGGCAGCACCCCCCCTGCGGGGCTGTGGTGCCAGCATGGCGAGTGGTAACACACACACAGGTAAAGGATTTCCCTCCCCCAGCTGCTTTTTGGGGCTGCTCCGCGCACTATTGACGAGCGGTGAATTGTTTCAGGCAGAACGGGCAGTGCCAGTAATTTACCAAGCATCTAACCCGTGTTCCTCGTAATGGAGCCTAGCAGCTCACGCTCATTGGCCTTGTAGCGCGTAGATAAAAAGCCCTAACAAGGTTGTACCCTCGGCAAAAGCCACCACAAACAACTCCTTTGGCCAGGAAGCAAGGTGAGAGATGACAAAGACACAGAAGAAACCACATCGCTGCTGGCCGACCATTTCCCAGCTATTATATCCAGAATCTCTGACTGCATCCGTAACTGTAGCAGCAAAATACTCTTATACAGTATGTACACTTCCCCTCCATTCCTGAACCCTCAGAAAGAACTCACCCAAATTACTCGGGTTGGCACCAGAAAAGGAGAGGAAAAAGAAAAAAAAAAAACGAGAAAATAAAATGGTCTTAATGCTTCATTCTCCACCTCCATTTTCCAGCTCAGCCCGACATGTTTACGCCACAAAAGCGAAATACATCAGTGTTTGGATAGACTGACCTTAGCTTTCACAAAAAGGGCCGTCACGATGACTGCGTAAATGAAGAGGAATCCATCCAGTAAGTAGCAGAGTCTGGGGTCTGTCAGTCCAAGAACTGCTACAGCATCTGCGCGGAAAGACCACATAGATCAACAAAACAAGGCCATTGGTATCAGCGTGTGCTTGATGGCATACACGTGGCAGTGCTGCATAGCACTTTATGAAAAAACAGCCAGTATGAGGCCAAGCCTGTCTGTTTGCAAAGGAGATGGAAAGCTGAGTGAGAGTCACAGAATAAACGAGTTTGGAAGGGACCACTGGAGGTCCAGCCCCCTCTCCAAACAGGCTCAGTCAGACCAGGCTGTCCAGGAGCTCATCCAGCGGAGTGAGGGCACCTCCAAGGGTGGAGATCTTCACAGCCTCCCTGGGCACCTGCTCCGGGGCTGCACCTCTCAGCCAGCACGGGACGTTTGTTGTCTGGGAAAACCCAGCAGCATCTCCCGCAGGGACTCGCTACTGGGTCTGGCTGGGGATTCCTTTATCAACTGAAAAGTGCGTGTGTGTGAAAATATGTCAGTTTTGACCAAATTGTAGGGAAGAGCTTCTCAGGGCAGAATTTCATGCTAATGTAAGGAAAGACCAACAGCATCACAGGCAGCTGGAGATCCAGGCTGCAACCAGGTCAGGGACAGACTTTTTACCCCAGATAGCAGGAGATGTCCATGAGTCCCCCTGATTCTCTTTCTGGTTGAGAGGTTTTAAATCTGAATTCTCTCCCCAGGAATCTTAGCTAGCTGCCTCTTGTTGGATGGGTCTCTCCAAGAAGATTAAAAAAATAATAATTGTAAAATCTACTAGTGCCCTAATTGAGAGCTCAATAAAATTGTTACTCAGAAGGTGTTGGTGTTAATTTCCTTGTTCACTTTGCATGACATGTTTATACCCTGACCGCATCAAGCTGAGCACAGTAATACTGTTGGTTTTCAGCAGCTAGAACTGATTAAATTGCTCCTGTATCAGTAAACATATAGTAAGCTCAAAAATGTAGCTGGAAAATAAAAACAATTCAGGTCAAGAAGCCTAAGCAAACATAGATCTAATATGCAGCTCCAGGACCATTGCCAAAGGAAAGGTTGTATTGCACAGCTATTAAAAAAAAAAAAAATCACTTAAAAATGAATCCGAAGGGTGCTTTGTACAGAGAATTGGAGGGAGTTCAAAAGAGGAAGATGAGAATGATCAAGAGCCTGTGAAACCCTTCTGCGAAGATAAATTGAAAAGAATTGGTATGATTCATCTCCTTCCTAAGGTGAACAAAGTATGGCAATTCTTATTACCCACATGTGATGGATAGTTGTTGAACCACTTAATGCACTACTTCAAGGTGCTCAGTTACTCCAGCGATGAGAGCAGGGCCGTTCTGCACGCTGGGCTTTCTCCCCAGCCCATCAGGCCACGCTGAAGATTTCATTAAATTTGCAGATGCCGTTCATGCGGTATGCACTCATCACCACCGCTAGGAACTCTCCTTTGCCGAAAGAAAGCTAATGATGATGGTCTGTAGCACTACTCAAGTATGTGATTTGTATAGAGCGTGACTGAAAATCCATGCCTGGAAACTCGGTAATGTAATTGTAAATTCTGAAGTAGATGATGATACAATCACTGCTCCCACTGAGAGGCTAGCACAGCCAGATAAAGAAAAAAACACATTTCCAAACACTTGATTTGTTTACTTGTCTGAACTAAGAGTCCGTATTCAATTTTTTAAAATCGTATTTGGAAACAAATCCACAGAAGTAAAATAAGATTAAGATCCCAGACTGTTTTCCTTCTTCCCTTCCTATTTCTATGACTTTTAGAATAAGGTTCAAAGCACTCTATAAACAATAACCTTCACCACATTATTTTCAGGATTATCAAACCTCATACACATGGGGTAAATGTAAACAGAAAGATTAAGTTATTTGCCTGACATCGTGTATTAAACCAACACACAAGCTGAGAATCACTTCCTAGAGTTTTTCTTCTAAACAGTCACAGGACAACACTGTATGCCAGCATCAGTTCAACACAAAACGAGCCTGAATCCCGTCAGACTCGGTAGCTAAAACGCAGCACCAGGCCATGCAGCTGCACAGCTTCCAGAGGCGTTTTGCTTCTAGCAGTAATCCAGCTGCTGTCACGCAGCGCAGCAGTCTGCCTCAGCATACCCTGGCCTCACGCTGGACATGTCCAGAAGCAGCCCAGGGCTGCTCAGCGCTGCACCCAGACCTGAAATACGATGCAAGGCACCCGAGCAGCCCAGCACAGAGCCAGGAAGCCTGGGGATACCTCAGATGCTGCTGAAGAAACCTCCAGGGGATCCCAGCCCTGTTCCCGTGCTGAGGTGGAGCACGTTCATGCCGTCATCTCAAGCCCAGTATTTCTCCAGGGCTAATAAGATCCCCAGAGCAGGAGGAGCTTGAGCAGGAGACATGGAGGACTGTGCAGGAGGAGTCAAGAGTGCAGGGTACTGGGCTGTAGCTCCGTGTCAGCCGTGCTCAACCTTGGCTGACTCTGTGCCTACGCTAAAGTGCCTGCACGGTGCCTATCTGGGGCAGCCTGGCCTCCAGGACCCCAGGTAATGGGCTAAAGCTGTTCAGAAAGGGAAATTCTGCTTGCCGTAGCCTGGCTGTGACGGTCCTGTAAAAATATGCATTGAGACAATGATGAAATCTAAGGTTTAGAAACAAACCATGAAAATTAATAGTTCATATGTCTTTTCCTTCCTTGATGTGTTTGATTGTATTCTTTCAAATAAAAAGTGCAAAGCGCTTTCTAAATAATAACCTTTGCAGCAGCTTTCTGGATTAGAAAGTGAGAGAGATGAAAGATGCAGAGCGTATTGAAACAGAGCTCAGGCTGGACACCAAGCACAGCGAGCAGGTAGCAGTTAAAACAGTCAGCATCCGTTCATGTGAACGGGATCAGCTCTGACTTTTCAGTCGCTAGAGGAGGCGTTACCGCCCCTTCGGTGTCCGCACAGCCTGTGCGATCCGAATCCCGGTCCCTCACCGGCCCTGAGCCGTGCTCTGTGGGACTGAGGCCCAGGCCGCGCGGCTGCAGCGGGTGAGATGAAGAAATGGCGCCGGGCACTGCACGAGGACCCCGCGTTTTATTTGTTGTTATACTTTTGTTCGTGGGCAGAGGCCAAGTGCTCCTTCCCTCATGGAAGGAAGGGGCTCCTCCGTGCTGTTGTTTGGGCACATTGGTGGAAAAATCAGTGAGAAAGCAACAGAGGGAGGAAAAGGCCTGGGTTACACCACGTGCGGTACGTAACCAGGCCTGACACGCGCGGTATCCAGCGAAAGGCATCCCCTGCACCAAAACGAGCGCCTGAAGTCAGGGGGCTTCTCCCTTTGTGTGCAGACTAACGATAATCCCATTGGCCAGTAAATTAGATCAAAATTACAGGGCCAATTACCATCTGTTATGCAAACACTTCCAGCACAGAACTTCCTCGCTACCATGTCTGTTAAACTAAGACACCTCATGAAGGCCAGCAGCATCTTACCCCAGGAGAATCTGATAATCCCACCACAGTTAAATGCCACTGAGCCTGCTTCCTGAAGAAATTTCCAGGTTTGTCTTTTCATACCAGCCACTTTCCTTGGCAAAAAAAAAAGTTAAAAGCTGTTGATATTACTGTTTTCCTTCACCAGTCCTTCTAGCACTGAAGATGACTTTTGTATTTTTCATCAGTACATCATCACCTATTTGTGAAACACAGCATGGCCAAAGCACAGCTTGTGTCCATGAACTTCAACATTAGGGTTTGCTGTTAGCCTCAGCTTTAAAACCAAGGAGCAAACCACTGATATTATCAGGATTCACATTACAATACCAGATTTTAGGCAGCCAGAATAATTAAATTTAGAAAGAAAAAAAAAAAAAGAAAAAGAAAAAGGAGAAAGGAAGTATTTCGGGTCATTAATTTCCACTTTCTTATGCCACAAGATGTCAGTGTTATGGAAACATGAGGTTGAGATAAGATGCTTTAGGAACCTGGTAAGCCCTTCATACTTCCGCTAGGATCCCTTTCAGGGAGGCACTAGCACAAAGTTCAAATAGTGCAAGTTTCCTTCTGATTCATTTGGGAAGAAATACATTCAAAAGATGGAAAAGATTATAATGCCACAAAGGGCCAAACACTTTCTAGCACACGATGGAATAAAAAGTCCAGGGCACTGTAACAGGCACAAGACAGGAAGATCTGCAACAGCCGATTTGTTGAAAGAGACCAAGCGTGCACAAAAAAAAAGCGACAATAAATGATCTGCCTTTTCAGTCTGGAAGAAGTTTAACTTTTTACACACTTTTAACAAGGCAATCTTTCTGCCCTCCGAATCTTTGCAGAGCCTTGTCAGAAACAGAGAGGAGGGGAGTGCCTTGCTCATCTCTGGAAGGGGACTCCTCACTTCATCAAAACAGCCCGTCATTCTCAGAAAAAGCAGCTGCTTTCACTTCTCGCTTTTGCAAGCACTTGGTGCAAAGGGCTTTCCTGGAGCAAACCTTGCGATGCCTCCTAGAGACAGCAGTGTGTGCAGCAACCGCAGAACCCCAATATCCAACAAGCTCAGGTAACATATGGGCTGTGTAGCTCTTCCAGCTTTTGTAGGGTTTTTAGGCTAGACATGTTATTTTACGAGACCCATATTTATCAGGGATAGTAGAAGTTCATTCTAGTTTATCCAAAAGGTGTTTCCCACTGTAAATTTTCTATTGTTTAATCCAATCTTGTGTTAAGTGTCCCGAGAAGCAAGACTTACCACTCAGATAGTTGTTTCTAGCTTGCTTACTCCTTCCCGTACTGACTTCTGCCTGGATATCCCACAACATAACTCACTCCAGCCTGACTTTCTATTAGGTGGCCTTGTTGCTACTGTAGCGGCCTCTCTTTTAGAGTTCAGCTTCTAAAACCAAACACACATTATGGAGCACTACTTAAAAGAAGTCAATCTACACATCTTGGTTCAATGGGAATCCCAAAGAGTCTACATGCAGCAAGGCTGATTGCAGAGACACTAAGTCAGGCACAAGATGCTTTTGATCACAATCAGATGCATTTCTCTGTTCAGTGAGGACCTCAGGGATGCGATAGAGGTTCCCCTAGCAGTTTAAATTAGGACTTTAAAGTTAGACTTTGCAAAAAAGCAGGGGAAGCACAGGTATTTTAAACAGCTTGCAGCTAGCTCATTGCCAATGGCTCCAGTAATCAAACATATTGATAACATGAAGAACAGTTCCCAAATGGGAGATTTATAAGGCACCCCCCACTCCCTTTTATCCTAATTTCAGACTTCCCAAATTCATTAAGCTTATGTTAACTAGCACTATTGTCGGTGAGTGGCTTTCTACTAGCTGGATAATAAAATAACAGCTGTACACAAAATATTCAGTCAGCAAGCACAGACCGCATCAGTGCACCTTTCTTCTCATCTCAATGCTAATGCAGGGAGGGACGGCTCTGATTCCACAGCTCGCGTCAGACCCAGTGCAGAGATGCACAAACACAACAAGAGATTTAACGGGGCTGTTCTCTCTCAGACTGAGCTCAGATCCAGCTCTCTTGATCAGCTGCAAGCAGAGAAGAAAAGAAGGGAACTTTTCCATCACAATGCAGCAAACTGAAGGTTTGAGGTGCTGGAGGGAGAACTGCAGCTACAAGGCTATTTACAGACACCAGTCGGGCCATGAGCACAGACCAAAGCTGCAACAATTACAGGAGCCATCCTCGATGTACGGTCATCACAGCTAATCCTATCAGAATGAAACCAGCTTTGCTTTCCTTTCCTTCCTCCAGGATCAATTTCCATCTGAGCTCACTGACAGCACAAGATCTAACCCATGCCAAAAGAGCAAGTGACAGGAAGGACACCAAACCCCCGATAACGAAAACCATCCCACTTTTTTTAGTTAAGCTTACAGCAACATTTTCCAAAACTCACGTGTCTGTCATCCAAGGCTTTCAACACTGCAGAAAGTTTGTAAGATTTACTTTAGGACATCCAGCAGGAAAACTGAGGGTAGGCAGTCTTAAGACTTGTGAAGTCTCAAGATGTTTTCACTGCAGCCCCTGTATAGACCTCCACTTGCAAAAAGGCTTCTTAGCTGCTGAGGGCGAAGAAATTACTCGTGAAGCTTGGTGTTAGGCAGACAAACAGTTAAGTCATCTTGCAGAGGCAGTGCTGGCACCGGGTTATGGGGCAGGAAGGAGGTTACAGCGGCCCTAACGGCTGAGGCTCCGTACCTCGTAGCTACACACACCGGGGCGGGAGAGGTTTCAGCGCAGGCCTTCCCCTCGCGCTCAGTCCCCTGCTAGTGACCCACTTAACGCAGAGCCATTTGTGTCACGTCCTGCCTCTGCTAGGAGATGCACACACAACGCACATGCAACAGCGGTTACGTACAGCGTAGAGAGCAAGGTTGATTAAGGGTTTGGTTTAATACTAACTCCCTGTGTGCTCTTCCTTTTAGCATTGCTTGCCAAAGCTTAGCCTCTTTCTCTGAAAACATCCCTGAATAGCAAGCATTTCAGGGGGCTCATAACAAAGAGCCGATGGAGGAGCAACCACAAAATGCAAACATCACAACAAACCACGCCTGGGCCCTCGAGGGACCCTTCAGCAAAGGGTCTGGGGACCATGGCAAACACTAACTCCATAACCCCTTCCAGGCTCCCCTTTGGAAAAGAAGGCATCACTTCTTCCCCCCCTGAAATGTTTTTCCTCTCATTTGGGTGCGTTCACACTTTAATAGCATGTAGCAACTATACATCTAGCACGTTATGGCAAAGTAAAACACTGCTAAAGGGAATGGGCGTGAGTCATGGATCGACAAGCGGGGCACGGGGGCATGGCTTTATGACCCCATTGACACTTCGCTGGTGAGGTCTGTACTCCGCTGCCAAGTGATATAATTGTGGTTGTTAAGCCTCCCATCGCTACTTTTTGTTATAATACAAGCTAGGGAGTTTACCCAATTATAGAATATCTTATCTCAGATCGCATTACAGCATAAGGAAAAAAAAAACCTGCTGTATTTTGAGACGTACCTCTTCATACCTAGGTAGAAAATAGCAAATATGAAGAGAATATAGAGAGATTTTGACTGAATTAAGGACTGTAAAAAAGCAATGCATTCCCTTGTGGAAAAAACAACAGAAGGAAAGAACATCCTTATCACTAATGGCCTTATGCAATGCCTTTATTTTGCCATACCTAAGATAAGGATAACAAAAGTAATATTTTAACTGTGAACAGTGTTGAAGTGTTCTCAAACTCTCAGATACAACGAGTTTTTATCTTCTTAACTGCTTCTCTATGGAGGGAGAGAATTATGGAAAAAGCAAAACAAGCAAAAAAATAAAAAAAGGATCCCCAAGCTCTCATCACAAAAATATCCTGTATACTTACAGTAAGTTTAAACCTTTCTATGTCAGTATTTTTGACTGAGATGAAAGTAAACTATCATGCTTTATCCTTATCTACAGTGCATGCAACTGATGTTAAAATTTATCAGGTTAATTCCAGTATCCAATATATCCATTAAAGTATATCCCTACATCACCACTAATAAATGATAATGTTAGCAGAGGTGTTTGTTAGCAATCAAACTACTTATGTTAAATATTAAGTAAAGTCTCCAGTCATGCCTGATATCTGTTCTGGCAGTTCATTTCTGTTGTGTTAACTGTATTTTCTTCCAATAGTTTATTGGTAACTTCTGTGCTGAAATTGAATATGAGTGTTTCCAAGCAAAGCTATCTAAAATTAGGAAGAACACCAAATTTAAGAATATAACAGTGCAGAACAACAAAAAAAATTAAATCACAAATTCCATTGTTGAAGATTAATACAGGCACTAAAATTGTATTTTTTTTTTTTTGTAAGACACGATGTTCACCATTGTAGACTTTCTGTTAGAACATTTATATTTTGCAGTTTTAATTTTTCCAGTGTTATCTGTTGCTGGCAGTCCAGATAACCACGCTGCATTTAAGCTTACCTCACAGACCTATTAAAAACATGAAATCCTTTTCCAAAAGAGGCTCAACTTCAGAGTCCACTTGCTAGCAGTGATTACAGACAATATTGCACAAAGCTGTAGTGACCCACAGCAATGCTCTGGGTCAGCTTCTCTGAAAAGCATGGGCCAAATTCTGCACTCCCTCTGTCCGGGAAATCTCCATCGATCCCTGCAAGGATTTCATGGCAAAACAACCAGTTCGTGTTCTCTATGCTGAGAAAAGGATGTGATGATGACAGGAATGAAGTAAAGACCCTGAGGTCTCGAATGTGCTGGTTTCAGAGGGGCAGAAGAAGAAAACATCTGAAAATTTAACACATTGGGATTATTACAGTTTGTTTTTTTTAAAGGAAAAAAAAAAAAGAATTGCAATATTCTACAGTAACAGTCAATCTACCAGAGTGAGCACTAGAGTCTGATATCAGCCCCCCAAAACAAACATGGCAGGATCTACTATTTTTATGCCATGAAGCATATAGGATAATAGTAATGGGATTTCAGAGGTTGATCTGTATTTGCATTAAACCAGGAGCAAGCTGAATTATAGACATAGAAAGTCAGCAGTCACGTCCCCGCAGGTCACCTAGCTCCAGCCAGGCCCAGAGATGCTGTTTGCTGCGGGCATCCATCAGCCGGCCGCCACAACCAAGCAAGCAAGCTTACGATGCACTTTGTAAAGCATGTAGAAGCAGAGGATCCCTTTTCTGAAGAGCTCTCTGCCTCAGCCATGTGCATCAGGATGAGAAACAACTGTTCGTAGCTGGAGAGGTGAGCTATCATCAGCGGTCTAACCTAATTTCGTCTACGGCACTGAATTTACCCTATTTGTTTTTCATCACAGTTTTTCAGTAAAAGATAGTTTTCCAGAAACACTGCACACAGAAGCCCTACCTTGTTGTTTATGACTAGATTTTTTGTTTGTTTGGTTTCCTGCAGGAATGTCACAGCTATTCGTGGAGCATTTAGATTCCTTGTATTTGCTCCTTGCCTCCAATGCAGAGGAGCAGCTCTCAGCCAGTGGCTGGACCAGACGCATTTTACAGAGCAACGCTGTTCATACCTTAGAGCTTTAGTGCGCTTCTCTGAAACAGCCACCTAAGATGGGATATTATCTTTACTCTCATTTTGTAAGTGTTGAATTATGCGTTACACTATCACTGTACAGACACAAATGCTTGCTGATCTCATGAAATGTATTTTTTAAAGGTCTTTAATGCTGCTTCTAAAATGGATGAAAATTTTCACATTACATTTACTCTAAACACCCCCTTTCTCCCCACAAAAAACCTTATCGGGAAACCTCTAGATGGGCAGACAGATAAAAAGACTGCCTGGAAACTGCATTTGTTCGCTTTCTGTGTGCAGCTGAGATGGAATTTTATGTATCTATACTTTGTACTATACAAAGGAAATTTACACTATCTCAATTTTTCATAATACTCAAAGCTTAATTAAGCTTTATTCGAAGCACAGCATTGGAAAGGGCAGTTACAGAACTGCTG
Source organism: Anseranas semipalmata (assembly GCA_013399115.1). Classification (NCBI taxonomy): domain Eukaryota; kingdom Metazoa; phylum Chordata; class Aves; order Anseriformes; family Anseranatidae; genus Anseranas; species Anseranas semipalmata. Next base: position 121,629 of record VXAA01000087.1, on the reverse strand, counting down.
GATGGGGTGAAAGAGTGCCAAATGCTCAAATGCCCACAGGTGATAAGTTTTCTACTAAATGTGAACAGGCTCCTTGGCATTACATTTACGTTTGCTATGTACTCTCTATGAAAATCCTTCTGCTGCTGTTACCCATTAAAACTTCTTCCTGCCACAGAGCTGTTTGCTATATATTGTACTACTTAAAATACGTAACACAAAGGTCGGCTGTCCAGGTAATGCTTGGATTGTATAAAACAAAAGAGTATTTTCCCTTAAAACAATTTTTTTTTTTTTTTTTTTTTGAGATTAGCTGTGACTAATCCATACTTGATTCACATCTGGACTTAGTGTGCATTCCTTATTTGATACAGCAGAAGAGGGAAGATGCTAGGGACAAATGCTACGCTGAGGTGCTATGCAGAAGCCTCAGTTGTGCCTCTGGGAGTTTCTTGTATATGCTACTATGGGATTAATCCCATTAAGCAAAATTGTTATTGCATGGAATTAGCCGTTAGATGCCCGTTAATTATTTCAACCTATTTAATGAAAACTGTTTGAAGAAGAAGTTACCCTGTTTTTAGAGACAAAGCAGTGGGAGTACAGCTATTCAAACTGTTGGCACTTAAGAGGATTATATTCAGGTTTATTGCATCCAAATGGAAGAAGAAACATGAGTGAATGTAAATTAACGGCCCAGTTCTCTTCCCAAAGACCAGATTCTGTCATGGGGTCAATTCACTTTCCCCACCATTAATTTCAACAGAAGTTAGCATAGGCCATTTAACGCAGTGAGAATAGGTTTAATCCCAAAGCAGACATGCACATGCCTTCAAGGATATGCAAGAAACATGCAGTGATAAGCAAAAATAATGAAAAGAGATGCACTTTTTTTTTTTTTCTAGCACCATATTCATCATACAAGAATCTATACTTACTGTAACAAGTTTACGTTTGGGAAGCTATGATGCTATGATATTGTTTCTGGAAAACATAAAACTTTTCATTACTCTTTTCTTTAGAATTGCTGTATTCAACCCTGCTTTCAGAGTAACTTCACAATTTTTTCCTCCGCAATTCATTTTCACACACCTACGCACCAGAGGTCAGCAAAAAACAGTGGTCTCTGAACTTTTCATTTTAAACAACATTATTTTTATATTTTATATTTTTATGTCTCAAGAAAAAATTAACAATGGTTCACTCAAAGTCCATTACGAGAGCTAAATTAGTGCAATTCATTATAAGGCAAAAAAAGCAGGAAGGAACACGTGGTTCAATTCATTGAAAAGGACCAAATATGCACATCTAACTCTCCAAACAACCTTTTTTTTTTTTTTTGAGGAGGAACACAGCATATGCAGAGTATAAAAAGATTTGAGAGAAAAGCCCACGTGAGTCAAGCAAAAGAACTCTGGCTTTGCCACTTGGTAGCAAAGTGCTCTATATGATGTTGTTTAGAATGTAAAATTGATTCATAAAAAACGATGGGGAAAAATTCACCTTGTATTTGTTCTTTTAGTCCATTTGCAGTGTAGACATGACACAAAAAGTCATTAGCAAGAGATTCCCTGTAGCCACCTGAAATTTCTAGAATAAGATTGCATCCACTGTCACATAGTATTTTTGTATCTCAAACTACATACAAACATACATATCTAAGCTATGGCTATAGATATTAATGAGAAAACATTATTTTAAATTGAACAAAGACACTGGAGAAAACACTGAAGAAAATTTAACAGAAAAGTAATAAGCAAAACTGCATAGACCTAAAATAATTGTATTTTACCGAACTAGTGCTGTAAACCCCCTGAAGGTGAATTTTCCTGCTACAAGCCTCATTCCCCTCCAGTGCCCCATTGTTACGCATATCAGTCTCATAAATTTATGATCAAAATAGTTAAAGTGTCTAAAAAAAGTCAGACCACCTGGGCGAGAGAAAGCGTCTGCTCAGGTATTTTATTACCATGCTAACAATCTGGGATCCGAACCATACAGTTTTAAGACGGTTTCCCAGCTTGGAAGCAATATTCCTTCTCTCTTCTCTATCACATTTCTAGCACTAACTACTATAATATTGGAACACATAAAGCAGAAAAATCCTTAACAAATCCTAGGCAAAATTATTAAGTACTCTTTAGGATCAGTAAGCAAATGACAGTTTTACAGTGAGGTTTATAAGCTACGTAACGCTAAGTAAAGTACCGCTCTGAATATCCTGCTTCACCTAAAATTCTCAGCTGACTATGGCTTAGAAATATCTTCCAGATAGGCTGTTCAGAGCTTAGTATTTCTGCAGCTTTTAAGAGATTACATTAATTTTGCAGAGGGTTATGCTCTCTGCAGAATAACCCGATAGCAGATATCATGCAGGATTAGAATTCATGCACAACCAATTTGTAATTCAAGGCATAACTGAGTAATTAAGATAAAAAGAATCTTATTTCAGAGTTAGCTGTACTTTCTATTTTTTATGCAGTGTCAGTAAGTTTTATTTCAAAAACAAAAGAAATTCTGTTATTTGAATTTATCCTCGCAGATTAGTGTAATTGTAGCGAAGGGATTACATTTGTCTCTTTACTGACTTGCTTCTAATCAAGATCATACTCCTCTTTTGCAACTACCTTCTGCAAACTCAGGGTAGATGAACGATCAAGTTCTACGACTACACAAGCAATTTAAATTTCACCATCCATGCAGTTACCTATAAGTGCTGAAATTGGTAATAAAACTGCTAATCAAAGTTATGAACACCTGGGGGTAAAACTGTGAACTCATTTCACTTCCAGAAACCCTGACCGACTCTTCTAATTACCGCAGAAATGTTTTGTGCTTATTCTAGTGTGTCTGATGACGCCATCATTTTCATGGAAAAAATGTATAGCTATTTCATTCAATAATTACTCACTTCCAACTAATGGAGCAAAATTAATATATATACATACATACATATATATATTTTTTTTCAGTCAGGAATTGTATTATATTTTTGTTATTGAGCAGAAGTGTAAAAGTGAAAAAAGTCTGCTCTGCGCTCTGCTTGCAACGTTACAGAGGATTTGCCATTACTCTCTCAGTCACTTGCATCTGAGCTCCTCAAACTACAAATGCACACTCCAAGTCAAAAGAGAAGAATCCTAGCACCTTCAGAAAAACCAGGTGTGAGTTTATTTAAAGATGTAGTTTATAACCTTACTAGGTTACACAGGAATGGAAATCTATAGAGCAAGCACTGAGGCAATTATAACATTTTAAAATCAGAACGATCCTATCCAAACAACCGTTGCACAGATTTCCGAAGTAGTTGTCGAAAGGCCAAGAAAGTAGACTTTACGCAGAGAATCTTCATGGTGAAAAAGGACAGAAAACCATAAAACTGACTTCACTAAATTATTTTCCATAGTTATTTACAGACTGCTCAGTGCTCCTGTTCTTTAAAGTTACTCTGTACTGTAAAGAGTTGGACAAAACTGGACTCCTAAGCGTGAAAACATCTGCAGTTTCACGATATTCTCAGTGCTGATCGGGACAGTTCACAAAGAAACACAAAAGAGCCGCGAAATCAGCCCAGGGCACCCTCTTGTGCTTGCCGTCCCCTGTGGGCATTGCATGCCAGGCATTCCCCAGGCTGATTTTAATAATAACTTTATAGCCAAAGTTAAGTGGCAAATGACTACATTATTATCCTTTTAGACAGCTAAATCACAATTGTGACACCTATCCAGCCTGCTCACCTGTAGGTTACAGCTTTCCTTCCTGACCACTAACCATCCTGCTATCGGATTTCACATTTCTCTCTGTAGGTACTGTACGACTTCTCTCTGCCCTGCTGTTATACACCAGATATGCTGCACTTTGATCAGAAAGGGTTGGATCGGTGTTTCTGTGTGGACCGTACAAATCGGAGCTCGATGCCATGCTCAGAAAGCCAAATGCCTTTTCTTGCTCCAGCCCCTTGCTGCTCCGTCCCGGTACGGCCCCAGAAAGTCCTCCACCGTGTCCAGTGGAGAGAAGCTCCTCCCGGCATGCCACACCACTCGGGGAACACCTCGGGAACTGGTTTCCCAGCCAAGCTCTTCCTGCATGCTTTCGCCTGCCAGTAGGCAGGAAATGGGGTCGCTGGGGGAGCCGGCTCCCTGCATCCGCTCCCCTGCAGCAGCGTGCAGCCCGTTCAAGACCACTGATTTCTGGCAGCCCAAACGGTATTACCAAAAAGCAGCTAGGAAGCTGACTACGAAACAGCTCGAACACCCTTTTTACACGTATTTGCTCCCATACTGTGAGAGACTCACAAGGGGCCACCTTTGCTTATCTGACAGCGATCGCAGTATCCATGCCCACCGAGCCCCTTTCGCTTATAACCTGCAGCGGCTGAGCGGGACTCACGGGCCCTCACTCACGCACACCCCGGCCCCTTTGAAGCCTCAAAGCGAGACATTACGCTTCCCCGAGGCAGATACAAATCTACCCCCTACACACCCGCCCCAGCAAACACACATCTGAGACTTTTGTTAGCAAAGACAGGCAATACCAGGTGCATCTGAGAAAGCACTTGCTCAAAGTTGCTGAAAGCTGCTGTAACCAAGCTAGAAATCGTTACCTCAAAATAAAGTAAGTGTAGGAGAGGTCTTTGTGATTTCAGGGCTCTTCAGTCTCTCTTTTTACAGGAGGGAACACAAAAAGAAGTGCTTGTCTAAAACGGGGCAACACCGACATCGTATTTTCCTTAAATCTGAGGCACGGACATCCTTTGCCCAAAGCCACGACTCGAAGGAGATCAGAGCAGGCGAGCAGCCCTCTGAGAAAAGCCACGAGTTCCCTGACGGGTCAACCCCCGACGCAAGAATCAGCAGGAACCTGTGATCTACATCCCACCTCTGCTAGGTGCCAGACACTGCACAAAGACTGCACAGCTTTTCGATGAAATTAACACAGGTGTAGCGCCAGCCCCACTACAGAGCACAGCACATCATACACAGAGACTGGTTTCCCTTTGAAGTATCTGGCTCCAAAGGAAGCCCTTTCAACACCCTGAAGGCAATACATATATGACGCAATTCTACACACCAACGCTTTTTCTTTTTTTTTAAGCAAGATGGTGATGGCAAGGGGTTGTTTGTTTGCTTGCAAAACATGGCTGTCTTTGCAGGAGCTGTTGCATTTCTCCACGAAATGAGCTCTCCCTGGAGAGCTCAGCGGCAAGAAGTGAAAGCAATGCCTCGACATCTAACATCATGGACTCTGCTGCCTGAGCCGAGGAAATCGGCTCTCAGCACCTCCCGGGAGACTGGAAAAGAAAACCACGCTACCCGGTCCTGTGTTGCACAGCCAGGCGCAGGGTGCACCAGGGCAGCCCCGGTGCGAACGCTGCCCGACAGGCTAAGGCAAAAAGGGAAGGCTCCGGGGCTGGGTTTCCTTTGGTTTGGCTTTGTTTTTATAAAAGGCAAAATATAGAGCTTGTGTCAGAAGGCAGCTTTGACTCTGGAAATGAAAAATGAAATTGCCAGAGGGAAAAACAAATTCATATCTGCACAGAGTTAACCACCGATACACAAATTCTCTCTCCTTCTCTTTTATAAGAGGCACCCAGAATAGAAGCATGAATTTTCTGAATATTTCTTGCCAACTCCCACTCCTTCATAATGAGCAACTGGAAGGTTTCAATCTGAATAACTGACTTTAAAAGATTTAGGGAAAAATAAGTCAAGTTACTATGTCAAAGGGCAAGAAAGCCCTGTTTGTGCTCTCTGGAATATACTGTATGGGCTCCTGTGAGCAAGCAACAATTGTTAAGATGCAGAAATGAAACATGGCTTCCCACATGCATTGCACGCACTGTCATTTGGAAGTCAAAATAAACATCCACAAGGTTAAATTCTAGTCTTACGAGGCTAGGCTATAACTTTCTCACAGAAACACAGGTAACTACAGAATATAACACTGCCCATAGAGCTGTGGTATTTTAGAACCGCAGGTCCTCGCTCCAATCAGAAGTGCAGAGGCATCACACAATATTTGTAAGAAAAGGTTTGAAGGTCTCTTGCATGATCAAAAAGATTAAGCCACCTAAATGCAAACATGTGGCAGATTTTAAACAATCCAAATAAAAATCTATACTGAACTTTTGACAAATATCTTCAGTGCAACAACAACCTTTCCTTCTGTTATTTTGCATTTATGTTGCCTCAGAGCATTCTGCTCCTGAAACTACTGATAAGTCAGTGACAGACATATGGAAGGAAATAGAGTTATAATAGATTCTCCTCTGACACCATCTTCCAAAACTGTAGGACTTGGTTACATCAATGATCCCATTCAGTCTGAATGAGCTCCTCAAACTTTTTGGTTCATCCATTGCCATTTTCCTTTCACATACGTGCAACATGATTGCTGTCTTTCCCTTTTATATAAAAAGGCATGCAATACCATATACCAAGGGTGCTTGTGCACATATATATACCCACAAACACACATACATGAGGGGTGTGCATGTATCCGTGCATGTGCATATATACAGAAATATGTCTGTGTGTACGTGCCCTGGCATTCCTTCCCACTTTCATGGTGGGTTACAGAACAGGGCGAGAAGGACGCTCAGCAGCACAAAGCACTCGTGTAACAGCAGCGACCTTCAGCCAGGCAGACACATACGTATGAGTGAAAAAAAAAAAAGCTCAGTGAGGAAGGGAGGCACCTGCCCTGCTTTGCCTTGCTGCAGGAGAGCCTCCCCGCCTTCCCCCTCGCGAACAGGAGGGTGCCGGGGACCGCAGCGTGGAGGAAGTCGCACCACCTTCGAAATGGGGCTCAGCACAGCGCTCCCACCTCCCGAGCGGTTTCCTTCTGCAGGGTCCCTTCCCTCCGCTCCGTTCTGCCACTGGCGTGAGCCCACCTTCATGGTGCACGCAGCCTGGCTCTGCTGCTGCGTCGCGCGTGCCTCGTTGCAGGAGAGCAGTGGAAGCAGTTCAGGGAGTGGTGATGAAAGGCTGGACAACAGCAGGAGGAAACGTCAGACAGAGCAGCTACAGAAAAGAAGGGTAAGCAGCTCTAAATGGATCCAATAAAAACAGATAACAACGTATTTTCTGCTCGAGTGGAGAGGGGCCTGCAGATTCATTTATAATTTGCCTCCTGTATTTAAAGGAAGAGACCTACGCAATGCAAACAAAACAGTGGAAAATTAAACTATTTCATCTCCATGGCGTTTTCTGCCCTGTCCTGGAGGAGCACCCAGGGGACAGCCGAGCCGGGGCATGCGGCGAGGCCTCCACCTGCACGGGGGGCCCGGGCTGCTCTCCCCAGCCAAAATCTCCAAGGTGCTGGGTGAGCGAGAGATGCTTCCTCGCGTACCGCCCAGGCTTTGCCCGTGCTCCTGGAGGACCGGCCGGACCATGTGAGGGACAACGCTAGCGCTTAAAACGACGTGCACGTGCCGGTATCACACCTGTGTGCTAGCCCTGTTTAAGCCACTATTATTCATCTTAACACTCTGCTCTGGTACTTGGGTTATCGTAAGCAAGCAAAAATGCCAAAAACTCCATTCACACCTTCCTTCGTGATACCAGGATCATGACAGAAAAAGAGTAGTATCCTCTGTTTTCTTTCTAATCAGTCTCTGCCATCCATGCTCTCAAGTTTTTCTGGCACTGAAGTCAATAGATACACGCACACACGTATTTTTCTGAAGAAAAAAAATCTAAAAATGCAGGCAATCACATGAACCCCAGCAGCCAAGGTTTGAAGAAAAATTATCGCTTTTTGAGACTCATGATAAAATTCAGGATTTAATGAGAGGTCAGAAATGTATTCTTCAGAGGTTAAAAAAATCAGGTCTATAAATGAAGTCAGCATATTGTATCTCAGGCTACTAGAGGGACTGCATGGTGCTTTACAACAAGCTGTGTTTAATATCTTAACTGCATGGAGAAAAGAACTATAAAATCAGCTATTTTCTTCCTTCCCAGAGTTTATTTATAACATTCCTGGCTTGTGTAGCTGTTAAGCCCGATCACCACAGTCACAGACGCTGACAAGTTAATCAATAAGCCAAAACCAAAGTCTCAGTGGGAGATCACGTTGCGTCCCTCCTTTAAAATACTGCCCTAATCTAGCCCAAAGCTGCCTTGACAGTTAGCAGACGCTCAGACACAGAGCTACGCGCGGGGCACCTGAGAACGAGAAGATAAGGTATATAAACTACATAAGGTAGCGCCTGGCAGTGCTGCTAATGGAGAGGACTGACTTGGTAACAGGGGAGTAGACCAAAAGCACTTGACAATAACAGGTTGTATTTAAAAACTTGTTTGCACTTTATTCCTCCGCTCTCTTTTCATCTTCAGCTGTTAGCACATACTACGTTGTACTTGGTATTTATACCACTTTACCACTAGAACATTTTTCTTTGCAGAAACAAGTTGTTAAAGTTGATACCTGATGTGTTCGTTTATGCTAAAAGAGAATTAATTGCCTAGGGCCCAGATTATGTCCCCCTTGAAGCAGCAAACTTCAATTAGCAACATAAACTGCTGTGCTCTTTGCTCTCTTGAATGTTCTTTTCAGCCTTAGGATGAACCTGATAAGTCAGCCAAAAAAAGCTGATTTTGTCCCGGTGCACTTCGAAGAAAATGGTATGTGGGCTTCTCAGTCACTCTAGTGATGGAAAAATCAAACCTGCTGGTGCCTGAGATTATTAGCTGAGTTTGCATGCTAACAAGTTCAAGCTACGTTTATTAATGTGCTGTAAACAAAAATCATTTTTCACTGCTAATGCCACAGTTGCTTTTGTTTCAAGAAACAAAATGTTTTGGCATGGGAAAAAGGGCAAAAATACGGTTTTGATACTTCACGCTGCAAACTTGTATACATGTAGGTATACCAATAGCGCTAAGAAAAAACAGTTTACCATCTTTACTTACATGCTCATAGAGCACAACAAAGCTCAGAGTGCCAGTTTGGTGGAGATTACAACTTATAAACATTTTCATTCTGTAAGATTAGAACCAAAATATTTGGGTCATTACTATTTTTGGCTTGGTTTCCTGACTTATCAGAAGTAGAAAAAAAAACATATAGCTTGTCATGTAAGATTTCATTTTTAATACTCATGAAATCTTTATATATATATGTATATATATATATATATATATAAACAGCATGTCTTCTAAATCAAAGAATCTTCTGGCTGTGTCATAGGGACACTCTTTTGAAAAAAAAAAAACACATAAAAGATTTACAATTAACTCTAGAAAAGAGTTTTAATTCTCAATATTTTGGGATTTCTTGTTCTGGTATAATTCAATAACATATCTTTGCTATACTGGTATTAAAAGATCAGTTTAATTCACTACAATTATGCATGAAACTTTTAACAGACTGAATTTTAAATTTAGCCAACACGGTTTCAGATGGAGAAATTTCAACAACTGAATGGCAAGATAATTTTTACTTAAAAATTTCTCTGGCTTAGTCAACAGCGACCTTCTTTGGGATGCAGACCGCCTTCATCTTTACTGCAGAGACCTGCAACACTAGCCTTTAACCAAACACACGCGTGCGAGAGCCCCATCAGACTGCAGATTGACCTGACCGGTTCACTGAAAAGGTCAGAACTGAGGTTTCTGCGCTCGCTTCTGCCTGGCAAGCACCAGCTCGGCTGTGTGCTACCGTTTACGATAAAAGGCAGCAGCAGACCCCACGGGAGTCAGCCTGACACGCGGAAACACATGAGTTCACAGAAGTCGCTGTCTTTCTGACTCTACGTGGGTTTTTCTTTTGCTTGTTTTTAATCTCCGTGGTGCAGCTACGTATGTTCCATTGCCCGAGCTGCGCCCCAGAGTCACAACCTGATGATGCTGCGACACTTGAAGATGTTTACTGAACGGCTCTTATCACCATGACTTTCTTCCATGCAAGTCTTAAAGCCAACCTGTTTGCCAGTATACCCCTTCCCACTGCAGTAAAGCTTTCCAGCTCATCAGCATCTCTGCAAGTTTCAGAGCAAAACCACGGGATGCAATGAGGTCAAGAAGTGACAGTGCAGGTGACCATGAATAATCATCCAGCAGCTCCTCAAGCTGCGCACACAGCCAGGAATTGTGCACACTGTACGGAAGGGCGGAAAACATCTGCAGAGGCAGGCACATTGCTACTGACAGAGTACAAGCAAATTCAGATAGGAAGCGGTGGGAACAGGAGAGCTACTGAACTGCCCACCCTACATGCTTAAAAAAAGGCAGGATTATATAAATAACTGGATTGCATTCAAAAGCTCCAAGTAAACACAAACAAAATCACAGGATACTTGACAAAAATATCACGTATTGACGGTTCTGTAACAAACAGAACTGGGTAAATGTGTTTTGCAAGACTGAGTTCAGTCATGCTGATATTGAGGCAGGGATTGCTATCAATCTCAGGCACTCTGACAGAAAGCCAAGCTACCACCTTTCACCTCCCACCTTCCATGCTTTCCTGCAAACTTATTACACCTTCAGCACTGAGAAGAAATACGGGAAAAAAAATCCCACAGGCTGGTTTTGACTAAGGCTCAGTCCTGCTCCCTCTGAATGTAGCAGCATGCTCAAGGAACGGGATCCAGTGTTGCTGTATTAGTGTTTCAGATTTGACACCATTATGAGTTTCTTTCTCCAAGCATTAAAACAGATTAGATTTACATCTAATTCTTCCTCATGCTTCTGACAGGAGGGAAGGGAACACGTGAGCTTCTCAGTTTACTGCTGTTTTGTTAATTATAAAGGCATAATTTGCAGGGACATAAGGTGGTAATGTTCTGGGATTTTCTGAGCAAAGATAAATGGGACTCATTGGATGAGCTATTATAGATGTAACCCAAGAATGCCTTCCTATTGTCCCATCCCAGAGCTGCACAAGCACAGTTCATGCTCCGTTTTAAGATTACTAGGGGCACACTTCAGCAGTTGAACTCCCCTGCTCACGCAGGCAGGCTGTTCTAGAACCCAGGTTGCTCTAAGGGACTCGGGAGCTCTAATTTATGTTTTCAATTAATTTAATATTAATTTTACACTAATTTGGCTTGCTCCAACTTTTTTTTTTTTAAATATAAATATATAAAAGTACAGTTCCCCATATCTTCTTTTGAACGGCAATGTCATCTGAATAACAGATAGCACGTCTACACCCTGCACTATTACATTTCATCTTATTTCTACCAGTCCATGAAATACTGCCTGATATTACAGTCTGCTTCTGTGTTGAAGACATGTTCCAGCCTTGCATCATCATCAGATTTAATTCACATACTCCTACTTTTTCTGGCACTGTTATTAGCTATGATATTAAACAGTAATATCCAGATAAGTTATTAAAGATTCCCACTAATCATCTCTTTGGTCCCTGATTTTCTCCTGCAGCATGTCCTACTGACACTTTCTTGCTAGTCACTTCACGGTGTCCTTTACAATACCTGCACTAAACTCCCTTCTCTGTTCCATGTAGCACCATGAAAAATGATTCGGACAAATCTACCACCCATTTGTATGTGAAGATAACCAATAATCCCTTACCAAGTAATCAGTTACCCTCATAATCAATCTCTGGTAAAGCTGCTTTGCATTTTCTGTTACTTCACATATACCTGTCCCTTATGTCTTTTCCGTAGAACTTACCTGGAAGCATTTCAGCCCACTGTGATAAAAGACTAATAGATTTTTGAAAACAGATAATTGGTCACTGTCCTTCTGTTCCTGATGTATTAGCAGCATGTTTGTTATCCTTCTGCCACATGGAGAACTGACCCTGTAGTGGTTCAATCCCAATTTTAGCTGGCCAGTTAGTGAAGAAGTAGGAAGGATTATTTGCAGACAACCAAGCCATGAGAAACTGAAATATCTGAGGATAGAAAGTGTTGAAAAGGGAGAAAAACAAGGAATGGTGTGGACAGTTCAGATGGACAACATAGATGTTTATCCAAATCTACGTACTTACCTGCAAGAAAGACACTGCTATCACAGCTTAATGCTGTGCAAGAATCAGCCAGCACAATCTTTTATTAGATGACTCCAGAGTTCTCTCCTGGATTCTGTGCTCATCCCCATCTATGTAAGCAAAACTTTAGGAAGGTCATTTCTACCTTTGTCTTAGAGGTCACAATCAAAGCACTGTTTGAATTGCATCTTTTCTCTGAACCACAGCTTGGCTTCCCAGAATCATTTCTAACATGAAGAGGGTGATACAAAGGTAAGTTACTGGGCCATCAAATCTACAATTCTCCCCTTAATCTTCTGCTTTGCTGCTTATCCTCTGATCCACTAACTGATGCTTTCCCTTTTGTTCCCACCTGGGCTGTCTCTGCAAGTAGTTTAACCTTTCACAGAATATTTGCCTCATTCCCGCCTCCCCTTTTTTTCATCTTTGCCTTCCTCCCCTTCCATATACATCTTACAGAGAAGCTCTCCAATTTTAAATCACCCTATAATAAATTACAATCAAAACGGGGCATCAGCAACCAAATAATCCCATGTAACTGCAGAAGGCCTGATTCTGCATAACCATGGTGGTCCCACTGCTCTTATTCATCTCAATGGAAGTTCTAGGTCCAAGCCCCTCACAGTATCAAGCCAAAAGATTCACCTGCCACCACCTTATAAATAATGTAATGTTTGTCTGATGACATCCATTGTGTCTCGGAGCTCTCCCGCCTCCCCTAACTTGAGGTGGTTTCTGCTTCCCTTTTCTTTACAATCAGAGCAGGGAAACATCACAGGACTCTATTCTGATCTCTCATTTATTTGGTCTTAGTGTGACTTAGCCATTGAGAGAAGGCTCTGAATTGAGGATCTAAAAACTGAAATTGAACCCAGACATGGAGCAGTCTCTTTCAAATCATGCAATTATTTTCACTCATATCAGCCTGTATGATGTATGGATTTATACTTCAAAGACTACTACATAAGGAACAGATTAGTGCCAATGATATGATTTGGTAGGAAAGAGGGAGGATAACAAAGAAAAGGGAAAGAATAAAGGAAGGAAAAGGAAGGACTACAAATTCTTGGGAGTTATTCAGTTCTCCTTTGCTTCTTCTCTAATAGCCCTCATAAATTGTCTCCCGGTAAAAGAGAGGGAACGTAATGATTTTTCTTTGTACTTTGCTCTCCATAGTCCCTCTGCGCATACCCTGGACTTATTTTCTTGCTGGACACCTGCACAGAAGCTGCATCCCACAGCGTAAGTTCGCCCTTTTCCTGGAGGCCCCAAGAGATTTGCATGCTGCGGAGAAAGAAGGTACAAGCCTCGTGCTGGAAAAGTAATGATACCGAGTGCTGCGGAAGCGCGTGACAGCTCATGTGAAACAAACAGCTCTAAAAGCTCCCTGCCCAGGCTACCATGCCACAATAGCTTCTGAATAAAGCAGGTACCCAACGGGAAAAAATTAGGAAGTTCACCTGTAGTACGTTTTTTATCAGATCAAAAAGTCTCCTGTAGAGCATTTATTCAAAATAACTCAAATACAGCCATTTTATTTCCAGTGGCTGGGGAAGTATAAGTAAATAAGTAAATATCTGATTATTCCTTTCTCCCTCAGCTTCTCAGGATCCATAGCTGTGCTAAGGCTTTTTACCTCAAGTCCCCAATTAATACTGTTATTTTAGCCCTTTATTTTTGTGTTCTGCACTGCATTCTCTGATGCATTAACACTGTCAGATAGTGTTTACGTTAAAAAAAAATAAGAGCAAGACAATGTTTTTTTAATTCTCTGAAACAGCCTAAAATAACATGGACAAGGCTGATGTCTTTTGGTCACTTATATAAAATGTCATAGTGGTTGGTCCAAAACCATATCCAGCTAATATTCTTTGCAATACAGTCTAACAACAAATGTTTAAGAAAGAATATAGGAAGCATGACACAGATAGAATGATCTTTCCCTTATATATCTGCTCAGCTTTTGACAATGAGTTGTTTAGGAAATTACTAATGTATATTTCATGAGCAAAGTCACGTATGAGGGTGAAGGTATTAACATAGCTATTCTTATCTGCACTTATCTGTCACAGCACTTACTAAAAAAAAATAAAAATCTGTATTTCCACTTAGCCATAGGCTAAGTTGGAGGCAAAGCAAGTCAGATTCAAAGTAAGATTCCCACTTCCAACAGATAAGGCACCGAACAATATTTCCCTAACAGTACAGGGACAAGATGAAGAAAGATAAGTTTACAATCCAGCAACAGTTAACAAACACACTGAGAAGTAACAAGACAAAGTTAAAAATAAAAAGCATTTGGAGGTGTGCTGTTTTAATGCGAGACAGATTATACCAGCTGGGTCTGCATCATCTTTTCTTATGCATTTGCATTTTTAAACAAAAACTGGCACAAGAATTGCTAGTGAGTTTTGTTGAATATATTCCAATTAAAACAGCAAAGTCTCTTAGCAAAAACAACCCCAAAAGCAGTTTCATGTGGGAGAAGGAAACAAGAGCAACATAGAAAAAAGGATGCAAGAAGCAGGGTATATAGGAAGTAGGAGGCGATGAGAACTGCTACATAATTTCTTTTAAACAAACTCTTAATTCTACAAAACACATTATCCTACTGAGCTGCACACCCAGTAATTCATGGCCCCATTTGTTTTTTCTTTCAGCTGAGTCCCCAGCTCCTAGAATAAAGCTGTCACTTCAGCCAGCAGGTGCTTTCATTCCCGCCTCCAACCTACAACAGTTATGACAAGAGATTAAGAAAAACAGCCACCCCGGGCAGCCCAAGCTGGTGTGTAATAAACGGTTTAACCCTGGATAAATCAAATGACAAGTGTGGGTGGCTTTGATTGAAATGACAAGGCAGTTTGTCACCATTGTTCTGTCACTGAGATCGGCAGTACTAACATTTTCTGCTGAGTTGAGGGGAAAGCAGCCTGAAACTTGGTCGTTTTGGAGGCTGTGCACAAAAGGCATTGAAAACAAAAGGGGTCAGCCTCAGCACTGAAATGCCTCTCCTGCCCTAAACGAGTCAGCAGTGGAAGAGACTTAGTTTCTAAGGTGCTCCTGCAAGAAAACATCATGGTCTTTGGAGATGGACAGAAAAAAAAAAACAAAACAAGAAACATATTGAGCTCTCTTGCTTTAAATTACCTGTAGACTTTTGACAGAGATGCTCAGCTACTCCTTTACCACAGGGGCTGCGTTTTGCTCATTAATGAGCGTTCAGTGCCCATAAAATATCAGCATTGATCACTGGCTTAAGTCATTAACTTGTCTTAAGTGCCCCAGGTGATTCGGATGATAGTTTCAGGTGTTACAGGTGTACGTACTTAAATACAGCAACTGCACCAAAAGACCACATGTACCTCAGTCCTGCAAAGACGTGTTTCTGTTTAATCTTAACTTCCATTTGTGCATTCATTTCTGGACTGCAGAAATGGTACACAATGGTGGTACACAATCAGAATCCAAACAAACAGCTGACAAAGGCTGGTGAGGGGAACAGGCTCAGAATGAGGTAGCGGCTGCTTGAAGCTCACGTGGCAGATCAGTGACAGCCCTGGATCCAAAAGCACTGCAAATGGAAAAGGTGCGTGACAGCATCAGGTGACTCCCAGCAGCGTGAGAGGCACTGTGGTTTCCCTTTATCGGGGGAATTAATAGCACAACTTCAGACCCCGCGACATTATTGAACTTATTCATTGTAGGAATTTGAAGACTGTGGCCTTACTGTGTTTTCATTTTCTACACCCACACCGAGCCTTCGTGAAAGCCCCTCTGGTTCTTGCCATTGCCTTAGCCTGGCACTTCTAATGAGGAAGACATTTAAAACATTTTCAGCCTCCGTGCCTGGAGAAAACTTCTGGTGGCTCCTCTGCCTCCCACTCTCCCCACTCCTTTTCAACACTTTGGAAAACCCCCGCTGTTTTAAATTTACATACCTCTTCAGTTACAGATGCCAGTGTTTTGAGTTCATCAAATGTTCACCATCCTGCTTCTTTGCCAAGACCAGGAGCAGGCCCTGCTGAGGGTTTGCTACCTAGCACTAATCTGAGGACATCTGGGTAGACGCAGTAGCACTGTCCAGTCTCAAAGCAATCCCCTGGGAACTCAAGACCTTACTACTGCTCTTCACGCTTATTTTGCTTGAAACAAAAAGAAAATGCTCTTCTCTGTTAAAGTGTTGCCAGAAATAAGAAAATAAATCAAGAAGGTGAATTGATACACTTCCTTTCCACTAAAGCCTTTAACTTAATACAGCAGTTGCAGTATTGCCATTGCAAAAGAAAAACAAAGTCAAAAAAGAGAGATTTCCCTCCGGGCAGTAACACAACAATCTGTCATTTTTCTACAGAAGAGCGTGTTTGTGTTTTTGGTGGTTATTTCCATCTTGACCCCCTTCTAATGTCAGCCATTGATGTCCAGATCTCTCAAGGAAAAGTCAACTTCGCCATTTCTGTCCTACCGACAGTTGCTTAAGAGAAATACTGTGGCCTTACTCCTGCAGTTTCCCACACGTCATTAGCGTCCCCAGTAATAAGGGTAGTATCATAGAAAGATACTATATTTTTAATGTCCATTCTCAAATTTTGTATCTGGTATCAGATGACTTCCCCGTCCCAATGCCCTTTCTATCTAAACCTAAATGCTAACTGATGAATGCCACTCACTCCTCATCTCCATGTTTCTTGACACTTGTCCTTTTGAACTCTTCTGTATGGTAACTTGACTTTTGCTTCTTCTCTCACTCTTATCTTCTGCATGTACCCCAGACTCAAACTAACCCTCTAACAACTCTAGAAGAGTCACTCTTCAATGCAACTCCTGTGACTAACCTATACACCGTGTCAGATCTAAAGTCCATGTTCGATAGCCTATCTTTGACAGAGATCAATAACAGGTGTCCAAGAGTATACGAACAAGATAATCTGAGTTTTAGGATCTTTCTGAACTAAACATATTAACTGATTTTTTGTTCTTTTATGATATAATACCTTTTAACTGCATAACCTTTCAGCATCCTGTTATGAAGGACTGAATGGACTTTAACCATATTCTCTGTAATACTGGTAAGCTTGTGCAAAGGTTTCAAAGATGTCATTTCAACCAACCATATTGTTTTCCTCTCTCATCTTGTTATGAACCATTGCTATTTTGAATTTTGCTAGCTCTCCTCCGCTGAACTAGCCAGCACGAAATTGCCTGTGAGGATCTTTGCTATGTCTTTATATGCATTCTCCTTCCTCACCCATCTCTCTTTCAGAAAGTTTATTCTCTTCAAAATACTGTGTCCTCTTTTACGTATTGTTATCGTTCCCCTCTCCCCTCTCTTCCCTCCACCTTCTTTTCCTTCTCTCTCTCTCAATTAAAATCAGTTGATATAGGAAGACTCAGAGCAGCTTAACTTACACACAGCGAGTTCTTGGCACTGCTGAGAGACAAGGCCATTTAAGGTTCTGCTAATTGGACTCCTAAAACCTTCAGTCAATTTTGAAGTTTCGTTCTTCATGTGAATCATCACAAATATTTGCACAAATTTAATTATACATCGTTGTTGATAGATCTCAAAGTGATCACGGGTGTTTCAGCTATGCTCTACTGTTTTTCTACCTGCTATTTCTTGACACTACTCATCCTGAGGTACATCCCAGCTGTACCCAGTACCTCTCACTTTGGCCCAGTTGTACGGGGGGTCTTCGCCTCTGCATCCTGGATGTGGCATTTATTTTCTGGCAGTCAGGTTTTGCTTTGGCTACTGATTTTATTTTTTGTTAAACTGATGATTGTAAAGATACATATAGTATCTTACAATTCATCTACTACATGCTTCAGTACTGCATTTATCTTCCAGTCCTTTTTATTCTTGCTGCAACAGCTTATATGGAGATACTTCTCTTATCTTAACATGGGTTTCTATTTATATTGCTGGTTTTGTTCACAAATAGCAACAAGAAACAACTTCCTCTTGCTTTGGCGGAAAACTCATAACCAAGGGTCCTGAAAAATACTTTTGAATAAATAGTTTCTTACCAGTTCTACTCTAGTCTTCCATTCTAATAGTCCATCACGAGTTTAGACATGGAAGCATAACACAGCTAACAGGTAAAGCAATTGGCATTTCTATTCCTGGCTTTGCCAGAGACTTTCTGAACAGCAATTAACTATTTTGTGCCTTGATTTACCACACTATAAGAGAAAAGACAGGAACATACTACTTCAGAAGAGTAGTGAACATCCAAAGAGTTCATGCTTACAAAGTACTGCAAATTTCTAAGAAAGAATTAAATTAATGAAAGTGATGTGATTAGTAGCAAGTGCTGATGCATTAAAAGATAAAAAAAAAATCTACACTGGGAGAGTAGAATGTACTCATGAGATGATAATTGCTTAACCCTGCTAGGAACACAGTTTATTCTGCAGTGTAGGTGGTGTCAAGCCACATTCCCAAATCATGTTACAGCCCAACCAGAATCAAAGGCTATCACATAATTCAGGGACAAGGTTAAGACACAATTCATTGTCCTGTCTACACTGCAAGACCAAAATGTGTTTTAGCCACAGTGTAATTACAACTATCAAGAAGCTGATTTTGTAGCATTGCTTGACTGATTTTGCACAGTGACTTCTTTCTCTTTGCATTTTCAAAAGAGTCCATCTACACTGAGGCTTTTAGGAGATTCCTACTCATATTGCAACACTGATACTTACTGAGATGCTACTAGTGGTTAAAAGCCTGGTGGAGCCAGCTTATACTAATTTCTTATGTGGGGTGCAACACTCGCACAGTTAGCTCCCAACTCACGATGCTGGGTATGAAGGCAACACCTCACCCATTAAACACAACAATAGCGAGGCCACCATTGTTCCATGACCCCACACGATCCAGCCACCAACAGTGGTCCTCTTGGAGGAGAAGGAAAATGACCACAGCACCTACCTGACTGTAGAACCTATACCTTTGGGTATGCAATGTGAACAGGACACTGATCTAAAAAGACATATCAAAGGTGTATTTCCTTATGGCAAAGCAGCACCATACTCTTTCCTCATCGCACAGCACAATGAATTAGACCCATCTCCCTCCTTGTAGCCCAGTCTGTCTCAGCCTCATGCATATAGCCAAGTCTGATAAAAAATATCAGATGTGTCACTGATGGGAAGGTAAATAACTAGAAAGATATACCTGCACCTCTTGCTTCTGAGAGGCAAAATCCAGGTAGTACTTCAGGGAGACAAAGGAAGTAGGGCAGAAATAGAGGAGGTCCCAGAAGCAGTACCACTCACTGTCTTTGACATAGTAATTTCAAGCTAAAAAAAAAAATTCAGTTATTCCTCACACCAGATGAGAAAACATTCTTGCCCCCCACTTTGGACTGCATGTAAGAGCAGAACTTCACTTTCCCACAAAAAAACTGCTGTGTATCCGACAAAAGATGAAAGACTATCAACAGATTTTGTAATTTTAACATGTATATATATAGTGGTAAACAAATACTTGCAAAAGATCATCTCTGTTCCTTATTAAATTTACATTTAAAAATGGCTTTGATAATGGAAGTGAAACACATTTGCATGCTAATATACCAAATAGAACATGTGAACTGAATGGGCTTGCACAGATCTGCTTGCAATACATCCTTACAAACCCATTCACGCATTTTTGTATTGCTGTCTGCACATACACTTGTGCAATGTCAATAGCATCTGTGTTTTTATCTGGCCCTTGACTTATATAGCACAAATATGCCTTTAATATGCTTGATTAAACACTGTGTATTCTTGTGTACCTCTCGAATATGTAAACAAGAACAAAGGAGTGAGGAAGATCTCCTTGTCAAACTCTCTTGCTCATACAGCCATATGATAAAATCCATTCCATAAACTCAGCAAGCTCCTCCTGAATAAGATATCAGTTTCTACTTCCCTTGCCCCAAGAATAATCTATGCCAAAACTATTCAGATGGTGTGAAACCTTCTTCTATCCCCTGAAAGTAATTCAGCAACCAGTTTATAGCTATTTGTTCTAACATGCACTCTCATTTTTATTTCATTCTCTCTCTCTCTCTCCTCCCAGTGTATTTTAGACAGCAGCCATCACCTCTCTCAAATCCTCTGCACAAATATACACGTGAGTGTTCTTTTACACTCTACATACAGATGTTGAAGGGGCAATGTTTTGATGAGCTATATGTAAATTCCATTCAAAGTGCCACTTGCCTTTAGGGCTCTATTTCAAAATATTTCACGCTTCCCCCCCTTGTCCTCCCTCAGCTCAAGGCCCCAAGATCGAAAGGCTCAATAGAATGACAGCTCTGAAAAAAAAAAAAAAAAGAAAAAAAACATCCCAAGTAGGTTTCAGGCAAGCTCACACCCTTCTGGTTCTCCCATACTGCACAGAGAATAGATAAGTGCTACGCACTGAGCGTTTTCCAAGCCACATTACAGATATTACCCTGTATAAGCCAGAACATCCTGAACAAAAGCTTTGCTAAAGTATAGCTCCCCTTAGGCAACTTCGCTTCTCAGAAGCCACAGACCAGGGAGTTCAAGACCGAGGTGCTCCAATTCTGCGCCTGAGGCAAAAGAGGCTACATACATTGAGCAAATAAACTGCAGCCAATCCCCAGAGGAAGTCCTTGCTTTGATGTCTGGTTAATAGTTAATGCACAGGGCAAGTCCTCGGTAGCCAGAAGCTACCTAGGAGAAAAGCAGCAGACAGTTATAGGAAGATAGACAGCTGAGAGCTGAACTTCAACATCTGCTGAAATAGCAAGGACCATTTCCATTAAAAATAATCTATGTTTGAATTAGTCTAAATGAGATATGTAGGTATTGCAGCCATCATGTCCCAGCATAGGTATCCTCATGGGAGTAAAAGGTGGCTGGAATAATTGTTCACATATATTTGTGACCCCAATACTGGAGTCTCTAAACAGCAGCACTCAGACGCCAGGGAGGTTAAACACCATCACGCTAAGAGCTGTACCAACATTAAGAGTGGCAGCGTGCATGTGCTGCACTCCTCGGTGGAGCACAGTAAATATTTTTAATCGCTAGAGCACTTTTTCTGAAGATCTCAAGATGCCTTCTAAACGTGAAATAACATACAGGCTGTATGGGACATTATTTTTTCCCCTTTCCCCGCTTCAGGAAGACCTACAGTGCGTCCACAGATGAACGTTTGCTTTTTTGTTTCTCTCATCAGTTCAATTGAATCTGGAATGGTAAAGGTTTTTTAAAGGCAGGGAGGGAGAGAGGTTGGCCAAAGGCTGTCCTGTAAGCAGTAAGGGTCGCTTACTGAATGTAGCAGCAAATTCAACACAGCCACTATTTTCATTTCCTATATATAAAATATATTACATTGGAGGAGCTAAAGCATACTTCATACATCTCAGCTTTCACAACACCATTGAAACAGGCAAATAAAACTCTTTGTTGTTCAATCACATACTAACATAGCATATCTTCTTCAGGATCATGGGTGTTGACACTTTCTATCAACAGCTTGAGAAGCAATTAAAAGTTAAAAAACTAACAACGACAACAAAAAACAGCTAACAGAGCAGCCCATCTTAACTAAGTTCAAGCACTGGCTTACTGGAAAGACCACACACATTGCAGTGGCTTTCTAAATGTTACCCAGTGAATCGGCTGCCATTAAAGATACAAAACCTGTGACCCCATTCTCCCATTTTCTTGCTTTATCTGAAAAATAGCATTATTTCACTAAGGGGAGAATAAGTCTATAAAGCAGTGAGGATGACAGAAATTGTCAGAAGTATCTACAAATGTCTCAGACAATATCCCAAAGTTCGAACTACCTGATTTGAAGTTTAGATTCCACTCATATTAATTTTGCTTAGTGTCTTAACAGCAGCCTTCCTAATCTGATAAATTAAAAAAGCACCAGAGGATACTTAAAAAATATTCAGAACTACAACAGAACAAGTTAGGGTGGAGTTGAACGAGAAACATTGAAAATAGAAACCTCAAGACAAAGCACTGCTTTAGGAATACAACATCTAACTGCAGACTTCAATAAAACCATTTTGTAAAGTCATTTATGCGGGCAAATTGACGAATAAAAGCTAGATAGCATAGCTACTTAGGGACACTTTTTCGTGGGTGTAAGATACCTTCTAACTATGGAAGAATCTGAATGCTACTATGCTTTTTAGTATAATATGACCCTGAAGTTTCAAAAGAGGTGAAGACCCCACCGAATCCAAAGGAACAGAACGAGAAACATGTCCCTTCCAAAACTTCTGTATGTGCCACTGTCATTATGGAGGCAGCAGCGGCTCACAGAACCATAGCTAAGCTGGTTTTACACAAGCTGATAACAGTGCATTTCCTTCAGCATAGATCATTGTGTAAATTGCAAAAATCTGGCCGAGCAGTTTGGTAAAAGCCCAGCCAGTCAGCCTGAAGTAAAATCTGTGCCGATACCATTGGAGAGCTGCCTAAACAAGAACGCTAATTTAAAGCTAGTTCAGATATGTTCAAATAAGCACCATTTGCTAAAACACTAACATGACCCAGTTAGAAGGAAAAAGTTTGACAGAAATTAAATATTATGCCCACTTTACAGTTACAGCATATAGACAGCATATTTAGAGGTTACTTGTCTAAAACTTTTTAAATGCCTGAAGCCCTCCTTTATTGCTCCAGACAGCTCAGTGCCTGTGCTGGGCTTTCTCAGATTGCCTCTTCCGATCATATTCCATGTTGCTGACACCCTCAGGTCCCTACATACCCCAAAGATTTGGCAGCTTAGGACCTTCTTCTAAATCTTACAGTTCTGCATAAGTATATGTGGTTTCAGAATTGGCAGGATCATCAATATATAAGCAGATGTTATCGATACTCATATTTACTTTATTTTTATATATTTGTGGATAAGAGAATAGCACCACCTCTATGACCCATTTTGCAGACAAACTCACACACAGGAGCTTGCTTAGGGTTATGCTGTTGCTGAAATACAGTCACTACTAGAGAAAACACAAAAATTTTTGTAAGGGTGGATGGGGAAACTCCCAGTGTAGCATTAACCCTTACTGTAATGCTCCTCAAAACAGGCAAGAACATTGCTAAGTCTTCTCCGGAACAAAAATACATGCATACGATTAATTGACTGCAAGGGACTGAAGTGACTCTATAAAAGACTACAACTGAAATTGAGGTTTATATTTTTTTAAACACATAGGTTTAACTAGGTAACACTAGTTCATCAGAAACACTTTGCACTACAAATTCTGATAAGACATTAGTTAGCGAATGTTTCTGGACTCCCATCAGAATTTCTCATCAAAACCAATGAGTGTCTCCTGACTAGCTCAGCACGTGGGAGTCCCAGTCAAGCTCCTGCTCTGAGTCAGACAGACCAAGGGCTTGAAACTGGGTTTCCCTCTTCCCAAACACAGAACACTAATTGCTCACAGAGTGTTTGGTGTCTCACAAAAATACGTTGGAAGGGTTTGGTTTACCCCACTGGAGAACAAGAAAGAAAATCTTGGAAAGTTTAGCAGAATCAGAAAATTGGTTCCCTCTAAGCTTGATTTTAAACCTGATATTTCACCGTCATATCTAACAAATAGACATTTGGCCCAAGATGGAAGAAGTAGAGCAAGAGAGAAAGGGGGCAAGCCTGTTAGCTACTTCTTTGCAGCTGAGAAAGAAAATCAGATAAAAACATCTTGGAAAAGATGTTACCGTAAGATAGGGCTGAAGGTTCATAGCTGTAACTTCAAGAGAGTTATAAAAAAAGAAGAAAAAGAAAAAAAATTGTCTCAAGCCTGAAAATCTGCTGCTTTTCTGTCAGAAGAGACATACCTAACAGCAGCAACAAATGCATTATAGCATTGCTGGGTTTTGAGGCAAGTAGTAAAATACCATGCGAGTTGTTAGAAGAGATTAATTTGTTGCATGAAAAGACAGGACAGAGAAAATTCCAGTTCTGTCTCGTTCACATTAATACTAGAGGCATCTGAAATTCAAGAGCTCAGAACAAGGTAAATTAAAGCTGCTTATTCTAGAGAGAAATAATTTAGTGAGAATCTCCATTTTCTAACATTCGAATCATGGAGAAAATCAAAGATGTGATCAAAAATGCATCCTCAGAAAAAAGATCGAGTAATGAACCCAGTATGCATAACTTTTCATCATGTTATATTTTAATCAAAACTCTTAAAATAAATTAAAAAAAAAACACTCTTGATGATCTGTAGTTATTTTCAAACTTTTAGGGATGGGTTACATTTTGAAGTTACAAGCAATCTTCATCAGAACTTTAGATTACATCTCAGACAGCATTGTCAATGGTCTGGGAAACAGTCACCCTGAATTACTCCTTCATGCTCTCTCGCAAACTTTGTGTATAAAGAAAATGGACAATGTTGTGCTGTTTTCAATAAAATTATTCATTATTTGTGAGAGAAAAAGAAATCCACATGTTCAGCAAGCAAGCTGTAACTGAACTTGATGCAGAAAGTAGAGGCTATCTGTCAAAACTGGGGATGAAAAAACAATCTGGGAAGCTAAATTCCAGAAGACTTTTATAGTACATATTAGATGTTCATTTTTTTAAAGTAACTGGAATGACATTTGACCTTCTGCTAGAAATCCAGATTGGTTAACCTTGCTTATCTTTTCTGGTCTGCTGGGTGTGGTTACTCTCATACTACACAAATGCTCAGTTTTACATGTAGAAGATCAATAGTTTCAAGAAGTTAAAAACTAGGCAATTTGCAATTGGATATTACTCCCTTTCCTTGTCAGGAAAAGGGAAGTAAGGGATAGTTCTTAAAAAATGTGGGTTTAATTTCATTTACTTCCACCAAAACTCTCTAAGTTCACCACCTGCAAAGATTTCATTCTTATACTTTATTCATCATAATAGTCCTCAGCAAAGCTTATGCAGAGAAGTTAAATTTCCAGGGAGAAATCAAAAGAATCAGAAGCCCATTACTAATGAAGAGCATGTTACAGGTTACAGGAGAAAAAAATGCAGGTAACAAACACAAGGTCAAATCTGTGTGTATGCCTCCAAAGTCAGTTAATTATCACATAGATTACTTTGGTTTTGTTGCATTTGTAACTCTTCAAATCTCAACAGACTATAAAGTGCTGAACTAATATTGATAGTAAGAATTTTTGCATTTCCTGAGAAATATGGAAAAAAATACAAAAAAAAAAGATCAAACAGAAAAAGGTGTACTTACATTACTTCATACAGTACCATTCCCATACAGCTCTCCTGAAAATCTTCTGTTACAAATTCCCTAAACAAGTTCTAGTCTATAACGACTAAGACTTCAAGAATGAGTTCACCTGTGCACACTAACTTCATCAGGTACCATGCCTTTAGGTAATAAACCATAAAATAATGTAAAATAACTCTACACTGAAAATTAGTAGCAACTTGTTAGGAAGAAATCTGTAGCATTGAAATAACATTCTTTTAAAAATATCAAAAGAAACTAATCTGTTTTACAAGCCTTTTCATGAACAGAGGAACTGTACTCAGAGTAATTCGCAGAATTGTTTGCTTTCTTCTCAGAAACCAACTGTCTCTGGTGTAGAGAGACTTTTTTTTACAAGGTATCAACTATATAGGTATTTCTCTCTCTCTCTCTCTCTCTGTATCCTGTCTTCCTTCAGAAAATGGTTCCTAATGAAACTCACAGGACTTCATTCTGCTTTTCCTCATAAATGCATCCTCATGCTTGCACAAAGTGCGGCTGAAATCACCTTAATTACATAAAAGCCCAAAGCAATGATACTGTGTGAATTCGCATCATGGAGAGAGAAACACAGATAAAAAGAGCAATTATTCCAGATAGTTCTGATAAGACTTCCTTATTGCAATCGGTTTTACACGGCCAGATGGGAAACGATGTAAATTTCAGCAACAGATAGCAGGTAGAGACAGAAATGAGTTTTCCTACCAAAGATTTGATGTTGGATTCTCTGACTGAAGCTTTTCAATATACAACTGAAAAAAATGAACTACTATTTAGTTATTATAAGGCTCTAATGCATAATATTTTACAAGTCAAAATTGTTCTTTGTAAAGGTTTAAAAATCTGCTGTATTAACTGCGAGCTGTAAGGTCCCAGCCCAGGCGCCCAATTTATTTATACTTTTAAAAGTCATCCCTCAAACCATTCAGCTATTTCCGAATGACAAAACAAACATTTGATGACCAGGAATGTGCAGTATCTAACTATAGGAAGTTGATCTCTTTCACTAAACTGATGTTTGCTGAGAATATTTAAAAAGTGATATGGTCACATTGTACAAAACTCTTGCTTCAAATCAATCTGATTAAGTAATAAATTATTGTACGTTAATTTTTAGTCTGAGCTGAATTTCTGTACTAGATAATTCAAAATCAGTATTTTTAACCAAAGTATCTTATCAGTTCAGGCTCTGCCCCCATACATCAGTGCCTGCACAAAGAAAATCCTGACCTACTTGCAGTATCTGTGTAAGTATGAGGGTTTGCTCTCATCCATCTAATTACCAACTGGACATTTTTCCGTTTTCCCTGTTCTGAGACTCAGTTTACTTTGTGACAAAATGCATGCATGAGGAATTTGAATGAATTTATAATGCATACTTACGCACTAAATATTTGGGAAGCATTTTAATAAATATTTAGCTCTCTTTATTTA
The DNA here is from genome assembly GCA_013399115.1 of Anseranas semipalmata. Lineage (NCBI taxonomy): Eukaryota > Metazoa > Chordata > Aves > Anseriformes > Anseranatidae > Anseranas > Anseranas semipalmata. The sequence continues at coordinate 95,011 of VXAA01000087.1, read as the reverse complement.
AGGTTTGGCTGTCATGTGGATGACAGCAACATTTTAAGTGAAATGAATGCAAAACACCCATGCTCCTAGCTGGAATAAATTGATTACAAAATCTGGATGAACAACCAGGAAAAGTTTTTCTTTTCCATCATATACCTCTTTCCTTTATTCAATAGCCACTACAAAGAAATAACACACAACCAAAATTAGCGTTCTCTTATTAATTTCCTGGATATTGCATCTTACCCCATTAGAAAAGCGTTTCAGTTCATTACTCACTGACTTATTTTATATACATAAATAAAAGTTTTATATATAAAGTTATATATATATATATATATAAATAAAAGTTTGTTCATTTGTTTTTGAGATTCAAATTTTGGGGCACTTAGTAAAGCTTCTCTTTAAGCGTTCTCTGGTTCTACAAGTTTGAAATGCTTTTTGACCAGAAAACTATTTTCAGTGCTTTCCAACCGCAAGCATTACAGCATCCTGAAGCAGGCTGGCCTAACACTCCCCAGAAACAGCAAATGCCTTAAAAAAATATATGTGACAGGTTATATAGCTGTTTTGATCTTTCTGTGTTTCTGAGCCATGCGGGTTTGTAAAGGAAAACTTGTGATAGTTTATACTACCATTTGTTGACAATTTTCCAACCTTTTTTCCTTGTCAGCTTCCATCTAATTCTAATTTAGCTCACCTCCATACTACCTGAGCTTTCAAAGAGTTAAGCGTTATCTTTATGGCTTCTCCATCACTTAGAAATATAATAAATTAAAAAATGTTCTTCTACACAGAAAGAGGCAGGATGTAGATGAACATCAGTCAGGATATAGAGATGAAGTTTTCACTACAATTACATTCCATGAAAGAAATAGGCCAAACAGTCCGAGCATTTCGTCAGGCTCAGCAACACGTTTGCCAGAAGCGCTATGCTTAACACACTCTCATATATGAAAAGTATGCGGAGATGGAAAACTCCCATCTTTTGCAGATCTTCTCTCTTTCGTGCTGTATATTTTTGTCTGTCCTACCTGATTGTCACCATTTCCAATCGGTAAGACTGAACAGAGTGCGATTGTAAGACTTGACAGACATGTAGTAAAGTATTAGGAACAAAACACATAAAGGGCTTCCAAAGGTTGATGGATTATTCCTAAGAAACTTGTAGGGATTCAAATATTTCCAATCTATATGGTTCAACAATTAACATGATCTCTACCCCTTAAACAGAACTTGCATGAACACCAGTGCTTGTGACCTTTGAGGCTAAGGAGCTAGATGTTTTCACTCCTATTTTTAATATCTAAATTGTCAAGAGTGAAAGAACTACACATCCGTAAGTCTAACCTTCACAAAGATGGACATATCCACTGTACGTGGCTAAATACATACATTTCCACTGTCTCCCAAGATTTGTGCACTTGAGTGAGTAGACTGAAGAACCACAAACTAAGCTTCTCATTCGCATGCGTATTTTATCTAAGTTACATATGAAGTTACTAATCAGTTGCACAGGACAATGTGGAATTAAATACCTCCATTGCTTTCCTGAAGAAACCAGATTTAGACTGTCATATTTTAAAAGCTAAAGATACTACATATTTTTTGAAGGAGCAGAACTTAATTTAATTAACAGAACAATATTCAAAACCTGTCCCAAAATATTACATTATACACCAGTGCAAATCAGAAAAATCTGTAAAATTTGAGCTTCTTCAAGACTCTGGAGCAGCATAAATTGTTTTCTTAATGCTAAAAACAAGCAGCAGAAAAACTTTAATTTAGCTGTTGACTGAAGTCATGTCAGAACACTGAATATCAACAATGTATATACAAGTACGCGTGCAAATATAGTAGATACTTTTAGCAGGATAAATATTTTATAAGAATCTTTAACAAGTTGTATCTTCCATTCATGCCACCCTAGCAACATACTCTATTTTCTTGCCAGAATAGCTAATGCATTTCACAGTCCTACATAAAATATAGTCATTCGAATATATGATCAAATTGGAGTGCGGGAAGGATTTGGTGTTCATCTGCAATTGTGCTAGTAAGTCTTTTTTCCTTCTTTTATAAAGGGAGTTTGGTTACACTTTGGAGATAGTAAGGAAAACAAAGAATTAATTTTTTCTCTCTCTTTTTTTTTTTTCAACAGGTTTACACATGGTGCTTGTCACAATTCAAGTTTGCGTGAATAACAGAAAATGACTGTCAAAAGTGTTCCTCGTATGAATGTTCATTCATAAATCAAGTTCTTGTCTCCTTTAAGCTGCCAGGAAACCTCGTATTTTTCCCCCCACTTAATTTTTTTATACACATATTCTTACCTGAGGACACACGTACACAAGAGAAATATAACTACATTTTCAGACACCTTTCTCTATTTTGTGTATACTTCCCATCTAGCATACATGAAAAACAACAAAAGGAACACGATCATTAACTTGTTACTTCACTCATTAGGAATTTTGCTTAGAAGGGTTCAGATAGAAAGCCCTTATTCTATAACAAGCATTGGAGAATTGAATATAACGCTGCAAGAGCTCAAAAAATGGCCCTTTACAAAGAAAGGCTACATTTGCCTACATTTTGTTCAGTTTGCTAATGTGCCAGTTCATAGCTTTTTTTTTTTTTACATGAATTATTAATGAATCATTGTGAACAGAAAAGAGAAAAGAGAAATAAAAGATGTAAAATTAAGCCTTCAGATTTTTTTTCCTGCAAGGTCTAGCAAGAATTCAGCTAGGAAAACTTAAGAGACTGGGCACAAGGACATGGGGACAGTAGCCAAAATGGTCTGATTTTATTTGTTTGTGTTTTCTGGATAGTCTTGTAAACAACTTTAAGTTTACAAGTCTTGTAGCTTGCAGATCTGCTAAGTCATCTTGTAAAAAGGAAGGAACAAATGAACCCTAAGACCCATGATCTGTCCATTTTATCTTCCTGCCCATGAACCGATGAAAAAAACAGCTCCTGGTATCATGGCGCCCAATGGGCAGAAGCCACAGTTATGCAGACCAGCAAAATATTGTGAAAATAAGCTGTGCAAGTAATCTCTGTCAAAGGTTGACATAGTTTAGTTTCCGCAGCGTTAGCAAAAAAAAAGTGCACTGTCCAATTCTGTTTAACAGATGACTCTGAGAAATGCGATTTTGTAAAGAAGTAAAAAACAGGGAAAGGCTCTCCTTGAACTCTTGCATATATATTTGTATACCTATGGGTGTGTTGTATATTTATATAAATCAAAATGTCATATCATCAGCCTTTTTTTAAAAAAAGGGAGCAATTCTACAACATTGCCCACAGTACTGACTTATTGCTATTAAAGCCTGCCATACTACAGACTAAAAGCTCTGTAAACGCTACAAAGATTTTTGCCATTTTGATTGTGATATTTGTGTAAGTCTTTTAATATTCTTCTTATGTATCAAAGATAATTACTAAATTGTCTGCTCAGAAGTTCAAGACTTATTTCTAGATACTTTTCAATAGAGGGTTTACAGGAAGACCTCAACTAGACTTCCAGATATACACTTTTGTACCTTCGAAGCGGGCCATACAAAACTAAACAAGTATACAATGAAAACTTTTCTCTGTAATTGCTCAAAGGTCAAGTGTGAGCATTCTGAAATTTGTGGTCTAATGTCAGTAATTCAAAATTGTCATCAGAATTTGCGGCCCATCTCTAGAATTATTTATTTTAAAACAAAATATTTCTCATGCCTGACATATTTACTTCAGTGCGCGAAAGATCAAAAGGACAGTCTGTACAAGTTCATCAGTCCCAGTCTTGGTAGCATCTTTAGACTGACTGCTGGGAGAGTAAGCACAAAATGCATTACAGTGAATGAATGAATTCAGTGTAAGGTGGTGTTCAGCTTACTGAATCTCTGTCCACTCTGAGCTTGTTTTATGAAAACTTCATAAGAGTTTACACTAAGAAGGCTTGAAAACACTCCGGGCAGCAGCAGATCTTTCCGTCTGTTCTGTCTGAGCTGAAAAACCTCATCTGTTCAGTCTCATCTTCAAATTAAGTTCATGGTGATCTTACATGTTTGTTACTGTGTATTTTGCATCAATAACATAGCAACAATTCCACAAATTTTGTTACCTTTCTTTCATACTACCTATACTCTTGCATTAAATACTACTACTCTTCAAACTATTGCAGATATCCAGTCAGAAATACTTCCCCTCAAATTCATAGGCAACCACATCAAATCAATGGCACCTGTAACTTGTTCAAAATTTGATCCCACGTATTCTTTGTGAGTGTGAATACTCCAAAAGCTTTGCACAAAAGACCCTTATAGGGCTGCCTCTAGCCATCTGCAAACTATTACATATTTTTCAATAAAAGTTTTCTCCCCAAAAAGTCCAATAGGAGCCTGAACTACTGATATCTTGGACAGAATAAAAGAAGAAAATGCAGAAAGGTATTTTCAGACATATTTTGAGCTAAAGCAGTTTCCTTAACTTCATAGCCCTATAAAATAATCTTTTCTTGAGAAACCTTAAGGCTGTATACATTTCAAAACTGTTTCTTAAAGATCAAGGAAAAGGAGTTTCTATTCTTTGTTTATATCTCAGACCCACATCTGTGCATACAAAGCAACGTACAAAATGCACTTAAGTATAAGAAAGGGACACAGGTTCGTTAAACACAGCACAAACAGAAGGCATACTTACCACAGAGAATGTGACTCTAATTAAAATCTTCCTGAAACATTGTCCACAAAGTGCTAGAAATGGTGCCAACAAGTTGCTGTGAAATCCTTCTCCGATCTCCAGAAAACTTCTAAGTAAAAAGTCCATTGCAGTCTCCAAAGCTCTTTAGTGTAAGGATGGTGTGTTTGTTAAGCACTTTTACTGTATACGTTGGTGAAACTCTTCCAGTGGGTTTTAATACATGCTCAAACGTGGCCTAGCTGTATCTCATCACTGCTGACTTCCCCAAACTCAGGCTTCGGCCTAGTCCTTCCTGGGATGAACATTCAATTTCCTTGCTCTTTTGATCTCCTAAGCTATGAAGAAGTATGTTCCTCTCTCCCAAAATTAATGTGACTTTTGCAGATTAGCGCGTGCTAAAGCTGCCTCCCTTTCTGTCGAAGCAGGGCCAACGTATACACCACCACAAATCAATATACAGAGGTAAAAGCATTTTCATTTTACATTGTGTCCAGCAGAGACAAGCACAGAGGTAACAACATGAAGGGAAGAATCCCACCCCTTTTATCATGACATATGTTCCTCTATACCCAGCCTGCTGGCTCTGCCATGCATTGCCACCAACCACCCAACACCCCACGGCGAGTAACACGGCTCTAACTTTACCTAAATAGATTGAGAACCTCTCATGCTGAATACCAAAAGTGACTACATTTTCATTCTGGTATCAAACTTCTCCCTTTAAATCCCAGGGAACACCACCCAGCTGAGGGCTAAGATCTTATTTAAGGATGAATCGTTACTTGGCTACGGTGCTCACTCCGACACAAGACGAGCCGGCCTCACCATCTGCAGTGGCTGGCCTCTCAGCCCACCAGAGGACATCTTCACAGCAAGGGAGTTCATACTTGACCAGTCCTGCAGCCCCAGCTCCAAACTAGCCCGTAGCTAGCTGAAATTAGGGTGCTGGATGTGGTTGAGGCTCACATACAGGTACCCTCCTGTGATCAGAGCGCTGGGGAATCCACCACGGAGCACTGTGCTCTTCCCTCACCTCAGAAGAGTTTTAAAATAGCACCCCATAAAATAAAAGCCTCCCTTACCTGTAACTGGGAGCTGTGCCTGCAGGATGGCAAAGACAATGATCCTCTTCCACTTCATCTTGCTCTGGCGGGCGCTGCTGGGGTGAGCAGCGTGGGGCAATGGGGAGGAAGGCACCTCCACGGGCTCTGCTCTTCTGGCTGCCTCTGCAGGAAGCACTGCTTCTATAAGGGCTTTCAGAGTCCACCTGCCGGCAGCCACCCCAAAACACACGTGCCTTCCTCTGCCTTGCAGCTTCTGAGGTCTGGGTTTTACATTCTTGGTATTGATGCTTAGGGTTTCCTTTTGTATTTTTCCTTTCTCTTTGCAAGAATTTTTTATTCTTCTCTCTTTTTTTTTTTTTAATTGATGGTTCCTTGGACATTCCAATTTAGCAGCTCTAAGAGGGGCCTAGAAAGTGTATCTGGTATCAAATTCAGCACGACTTTGAAAGGGATACAACTCTGTCTGGTGTGTAGTATGTTGTCTAAAACTGTAAGTGATAGCTACTTGTTAAAGAGTGGCTAGCTACACTGGTAAAGATATCAAGTTTATTTCTAAAGCTCTGATTGAAATATGGACTGAACGTTAGCACCTGAAAGTTGCTTCACTCCCAGGTCTACATGGTGGCCTGCATCATGGAGAGTTGGACTCGGTCTGTCTTTGCAGCATCCACAAGATGTAAAACACCAGCACAACCTGGTTCATTTCAGTTGTAGGTAACTCTGAGCTGGAGGTGCCTTTTGATGTGAACATACCACATCGTTGTATTTCCAAAAACTCTCTGTGCGTGCAGCACTCTGGAGCCATTTTGTCCTCGGAGCCAGCGCAGCCTGTACAGAGGAGAGCCCGTGTCATCTCTGTGGGAGAGCACGGGGTGCATCTCTTCCTCGCTAGGCTTGAAACAGGAAGCTGGGCAGCCTTGAGCTATGTACGCCACACCTACCGGCTAAGTGGGCCACGGGATTCGACCTTCTTGCTGCTTGAAGCTGTCCTCTAGTGAGATGCTGCGGTATATCAGCACAGTCCAGAATAGGGAAGCGTGGTTTGAACCTGGCTGCGTTCTGGGAATTTACAGGACTTTTCAGCCCCACATTCTAAGCTTTTCCATTAATACAACGCTGAGAGCAACACAGACCAGAGCAGGTGTGCCAGGCTGCAGCGCTTGCTAAGCCTTGTTTCCTGCGGGTCCATGTTCTCCATCCAGCACAATTACTGTGGCACCTTCCACATTCCCCTAAGCCCCTTCTGCCCTCTTGGCCATCTCGTACCTTCAGCTCTCCCTCTGTGGGGCCAGGCAGTCAGGCATGCAGCCATGGGTAATGTAGGTGATTCGAAGTACATGTGCATGTGTGTGTGTGTGCTGAGTAACCCAGCAGCCCCATGTGAAAGTGAAAATGCCCTGTTTTTTCTGCTGCTCTGAGGGCACTAATAAGATCTCTACAGCTACCTACACAAAACTACAAGTAGGAGCAGGTTATGTTTGAGTCTCCTTTGTTTAGCTGGATTGATGTTGACCCCCCAGGTCAAAAGTTGTTGTGGCAGTGGTGGTGAGAGGCAGACTGAGTCAGGAGAATCACAATGCTTGTTTCCTTACAAAGCCAAGCTAGTGATCAAATCTGATGGTATTAAAGCAACACTCAGTAGGCAGCAGTGGAAACTACACAGGCAATAGAAAAAGCACACTTGAACAGTAACCCAGCAAATGTCACTCTGGAGAATATTGTGCACTATGAGATGAAAAACAAAAAACTGATTTGTGTTAACAACATTATAGCATTTCATTATGCTTTTACTTGAGGACCTCAATGTACTTTTGACATTAGCGTTACAAAACTGGGGGAGTTAAGCTTTTACAGACACAGAAATTAAGTCTTAAGGGAGACAGGGAAAACAAGGCACTAGAACTTAAAGAGGATGATGCATCACGGACACCTGGGAGATTTTTGTTTGAGTTTTAAAACTTGGAGTTTTTAAATGCACAAGAAAAGAACAGAAAAGTAAAGGGAGAGCCAAGGTGTGGTTAGGGATACTTCCTTCTCAACATTTAATTATTATTCTAAATAATAAGCAGCTAAGAAAAGGATCCATTTTGGGCAATAGAAGGGAGGAGCAATCCAGCATAATGAAATTAAATTAAGAAAGGTGAAATCTGGAGTTTTAGAAAAATCTTCTTGAGGAGATATAAGAAGTAATTTCTCTGGTGAAGTGTTAAGGCATTTATAAGGAAACCAGAAAAAAAAAAAGCAAAAAACTCACATTATCTTTTTCAAGTGTGAATAAAATTTTTCACTTTTATTAACTGAAATAGAGTAAATTTTAGACAACTGTGAATTAGAAAAGCCTGAAAACATGACTTAGATGCACCTTAAAACCAAAAACTCAACCTTCCTGCCATCAAAATACAATTGGCTCAACATAAGATTGCTGGACATTTATAATAGTAAAACTATTAATATATTTTAGGATAAGAGCTTAAGCTGGGAGGGAGCAGAAGTATCTTAAAGAATAGTTTTTTTTTTTTTTTTTCATTTCTAATTCTTAGAAATGAGAAAGAAAGAGGAATGTGCATCCCCAGCAGATACGGGAACAGCATTGGTGATAACTATTTCCCAGTAGTCCAAAGATGACTGGCAAGGTGAAAGTTATTGTGCATGTAAGAAGTAAGGATTTATAGTCTTTCAAAAGCAAAGTAAATTGAAATTCTTGGAAGATGGAGACCAAGAAATTTATCACCTTGCTGTCTGGAGTAATGAAGGCTAATACATTGATAATACACTATAATCCTTTTATTTAATAATTATTATGTATGTTACTAGTCAATATTATAATAAAAAGACACTAGTATTACTACAATGCCCCAAACCTAGTGCTGCATGCTATTCTGCAATACCTCAACAGTATTGCTGAGCCTCTGCCCTCCCCTAGCCTTGGGGAGGGTTTCCTGTGTGGCTTTTCTACTCGAAAAGTTGCAGCAGGAGGCTGGAGATGGGCTCTGACTCACTGTCGGGCAGCAGGCAAAGCACAGCCCATGAGAGCTGCCACACACTGGCGCTGGAAGAAGTGTCATTAGTCCCAGATCTGGCTGCACTGAGGTACATGGTCTGTATTCCAATGAGAGCTAGATAAAGCCCTTTCTGTCCACCTTCCTACGTAACAGGAGATTGACTGAAATAAGGAATTCGTGAGAGGAAGAAGAGCCCTGTTCCCACTGCAGGCTGCCTAAATCCCACTGTCTTATCCAATAGCTAAAATAATATCATACCAGTTATTGATATTTTTGGGTAACAGTGTCTTCAGAGGAGCAAATGGCACTGCTCATCACTATTCTGCTGACCCCGTCTCCTCCTGTTATTGATCACAGCTTCTCCCTCAGGCAGAAAGCCAGCAAATTATCACTTTGAATAAAGAGTTGAGGCCAAAGGTAACGAAAAGGAATGAAGAGCTGCGTAAGAAAGAGAGATTAATGGCAACAGTAGGCACACTGGGAGAACAGCAGTTGGGCCAGTGTGTTTTGATGTCTAGATAGGGAAAGGTCAGAGAAATGGAGTATATGGACTTCATTTAGAAGTGTGGGTAGAGTCAGAAAAAGGCTTTGCATGATAGTGCCCCTAGAAATTCTCTCCTCCCAATCCGTCATCTTTTGCAAAGAGGCAAGCTTATCATCATAATTGAAATACAATGAAAGTATACAAAAGAGCAATCATGCTTGCATTATGAGTTATTCTCGTAACAAACACAACATTGGAGACGCAAATCACATACAGGTGAGGGTTGCAGAAAAAGGGGAAGTGGTCTCTTGTCTAGGAAAAAGCTATTCTGTCTTCATATGTCTTGCAATTGCACTGTAAGAAAGGATTTTCTCATAGTGCCACCTTCTTTTCAGCTTACTTGGTCTTTGCATCTCTAGAAAGTACATAGCACAGTTAAAACTTTGGCAGCTCCTACCTACGTTGTGCATTAGGCATCTCATAGATGCATTTTTACCAACAGTTTAAATGAAAGTGTTTTAGTTTAATCATTTCAGTCAGATCATAAGAACCTTGATAACACTGGACTAGAGACTAATCCCAACTCCAGTTCAGCTGAACCTGCAGTTATTTTTCTCAATACATACAAGGCCACAGTAGAGACATAAAACCCTCCCTGCTGGGTTAAGAAAAGCTCTCAGCTAACTTGTCTCTTTATCTAAACATACGGGTGGAGGAAAGCACATTTCAAGAATTACCTGCGCTGCGAAGACTGCAAGATTTTATCTGTGGTTCCTGAAACAGAATGGGTCAGGGAATTGAAGTGGTCCCCAAGTATAGTACAACTCAGTTGTGTTTAATGCAGGTTAAGGTGCAGCTCATTATCTGCAAGGTGTAACATCTTTCATGAAACAGACAAGGCATGCATTCAGTTGGTTCTGTGCACCAATATACCATTCTTTCTCTGGACACAAGAAATCCTGGAACAGCTCTAATGCAAGGGGCTGATTCATCCCCAGAAGCATCCCCTTTTCATACTTACTGGTTATGCTTTGACTGAACTATAAAAAAAGCAGCAGGGTTTGCAGTTTTAACAGGAAATAAATGAAAACTAAAAAACAAACCTACACCGCAGTCAAGCCGAGGATTAAAAAAAAAATAACTACACACTGCCCTCTGGCTCATGTGTTGCTACCACAGAGAGCTTGCCTGTAATCATCACCGCAAACTGCTGGGACTGAGAACAGGTCAGTTAGCAAAAGTTCTCTTAAGCCAATTTGATACAGTTAGTACTTGCAGGCAAAATTAATACCTAGATCACCTGATGGCGGAGCTGGCCGACCTGATGGAGAAGACGGGAGAATCCAGATCGCAGAGTCTTGCCCCTGATTCAGCAGGGAATCACAGTTGTAGTGCCAGAACTAACTCAACAAGTATCAAAATCGTTTTTGGAGATGTTCACACAAAGATAATGGGTCTTAAATAAGCAACAATTTTCTCTGGTGAGAAAGCTGTAGCCCCTAGCAAGGCATGCCATTCACGCACTAGACTAATACACTGAAAAGAAAAAAAATGCTGTTTACAGTGTGTAAGCCCACAATTTTTATTGACAAAATGTTGCAGAGTGACAGTCCTATATTGCTTCACTGCATTTCAATGCACCATAGTGCCTTACAGTGAAGCTTCACTTTGCTATAATTGGGCTCAACTGTGCTAATCCCCTTGGAATGCAGCAATTAATACTTATTTAGTGATAATTGCTGCATTCCAAGGGGATTAGTCCCTGCCCAGCACTTTTGCCAGCATTGCAAACAGAAAGCTGGAAAAAAAGACAGTGTCTAACTACAGGTCTTGCTTTGCAGCTCCCAACAGGGAGACAAGAGAAGTTGGTCTCACCACAACTGCTCCCCTCTGTGTGTGAAAATACTGCTTTTCCAAGGAAAAAAGCGCTTGACTGTGACTACTTCTTGCAGCTGCATTGTGCAAATAGAAACCCTGCCACATCTAAAGGGAAAAAATAAAAAGAAAACAGACACCTGTGCAGTACCATAAAGACAAACACAGTCACGAGTGTATGTTTCCTATGAGAGATGATAAAGAAGCCCTGATGCAGGGTAGGAATGAATTCCTATTCATTATTTTGTTTCTCGTGACTAGCAATCCCCTGTTCCTGCTATGGTCTTAAAATTTTCAATGCAACATGGGTTTTGGAAACCTATAAAGGAGATGTTAGTAAAAACCTGAAATGCACCCCTCTGTGAGTACTCACCAGTTTTGAGACTACTGAATATGTAATGCCTGATTCTTTCCATCCTCAGTGAAGCCTTTATGATCTGCTCTGAATTTTATTTTCAATGCAAAAATTACCACTGAACCCAGATTCTGGAAATGCTACTTTTAATTATAGAGCAGCCTCAGTATTTTCTTGCATGGTTGTACAGGCTGCAGCTGATCAGTAAGATTATGTCTTTCATGAATATAAAGGTATTGTGAAGCCAGATATCAGCACCAGAGAAAAGTATCTTTATTTCCCATGTTTTTTTCCCTCTTCACCCATTATACATACCTCTTCCGGATTTTTCAAATGCTCATCTGGGGGAAAACTTAGTTAAATGAATTGAAATTCATTTAAAAAAATTGAATTTCAAATGAATTGAAATTCATTTAACCATTTAAAACAAATAAAAAATCCAATTCATGCTTGATTAGGCAACTGTTTTTGGCTAAACGCCAACATGAAAGAACTATGCAAGGTTCTTACAGTCATACTGCATGTTTTGTGCAATTATTTCTCTATTTCTTATCCCTAAACGACTGATTTCGATCTAGCAACAGTAACTTTTTAATACTGGATTATTTTTAATAGGTTGTATTGGCATAAGACATTATAGAAATACAAAGCATCTTCAATTTTTTCACATAAATACACCTGCTTATGTATGCAATTACACACATACTACCTAGTGTCTCTTGAAAGTCTGTATTTCTCCATGTTTGCACACACACATACACATCTCCTCTATATGGCTTTGTCAAGTTACCCTGTGTTTGTAGCAATCAGGATAGGTGCAAAATAGGAACGGTTACAACATGGATCAGTAGCAGTAGCAAAACCAATGTAAAATAGTTGTAGACCTGTATGGCACACTGACAGCACTATTAACGTTGCGGGAAAGAATCCTCTCTCTTGACAAGACCTGTAGCAGGTGTTGGATTTGCTACCGTGTGACATCTCTTTTGTTTTAACTAGAACAAATATATCCAAAAGTAAGCCTAATAGCTGCTGGAGCCAGAAGCAAAGAGTAAATCAGGAATTGTTAGGGCTTTTCTATCTAGGATATGAAGATCTAGGAGAAAAAAAAAAAAAAACACAACTGAAACAATTCAGAACCATCACCACTGCTATCAGATCCTTTGAATAAAAAAAGAGAAGATCCACTAAATAATATGACATTTCATCATTTCAGAAACTAACTGCATGCCTGGTCTCAGACAACCAGAAGGCTCCAGTCAGCTCTGCAACTAGCACAACTGGTGATGCTCAAATTTTTAAAAAGTATGGTTTTTGTACCTTTAATATATCCACTGTAGTCCCTTTCATATACTTGGTGTCCCTTTTCCTCATAACACGGAACACCCTGTCACATCCGCCGTCTGGGTAAGCAGCAGTTAGCTGTACTTTCAGGAGCTGACTAGCCAGCTGCCTACTATGTGTAGAAACAGAGCTGAGTTGTGACTGTCTTTTCCTGAGCGAAACATGCTGGGTTTTGTTTCCTCTATTGAGCTCTCAATTGTTATGACATACATAGAGCTTTCTGGCTTCAAGGCCATACCTGTTTCAAATCTGAATCCAACTGAGGAAAAAAAAAAAAAAAAGACAAATGTCCAGACAGCATGGTTACATAAGCTTCCACAGAAAAGAGGCTACCAAGATTATCAGCAACTGTAGCCAGAATAACTTGGTCTTGCATTCTAATCTTATTGCACTGCAATATTCAACACAGAAACTCTTGAGGAAACCTCCGGACAGAAAAGTTCTCATGTCAAAAAGCCTTGGGAGCAACTCCAAGAGTTTTGCATGAAAAGCTCATAGGCTGAGCTTCTCAGCTGGGAAATCCAGGCAAGTATCTGTGCAAAGTCAGAGCTGGTCTCCAGCACAGGCAACCCAAACTGCTGGGGCTGGGGCACGCTCAGGGTCTTGACAATAATTTAAGTAGATGGCAGTCTTGACTAACTGGGTCCTGTTCTGAACATTAAACGCTATTGCCCTCCTAATCAAAGGCTGTGCTACTGGTTCAAACAATCCAAGTCCAACAGTATTAACTAGCTGTTGAATATTCGTTTCTTATAAATCACAAATGGATGTTTTAGTTCAGTTAACAATAATCCTAAGCCAAAGCATCATCATGCTAATGAACACCCTTGATTTGAATTCCTAGAATTAATGAGCACTGAGAGAAATAAAAAAATATCAAGTCTGGAGGTAGCTGCTCTCAGTTGATGTTTCAAGGCGTTCTATACCTATTTCCTTTACTAGAGTTTTTTAATTTAAAAACTTTTAAATCATTTTCATGGATATTACTTCTGAGCACTTTATAGCACAAAATGATTACAAAACAACAAAAAAAGATGAATGCTTCTTTTTTAGCAGCTAGCAGGCTGTTGTGTTTATGGAGGAAAGCATTCATAATGTAAAGCAGGGTAGAAAAAGAATTTCTTAGTATCATGCCCCCTGTCGTATTCTTTTCCAGCATTTTTGAGTTATGAAGAATTCAATAACCAGTTTTAAGTACTAAACATTTAGCAATCAACCTGAATGTAAGCCTATGGCACCCTCTTTTGTTCAGCAATAGTATAACAGGTGACTCAATTTTGAATCTTTCTGGATTCAATGTGTTATTCAGGAAAAACCTGCTGAAAACAAAAACACAAACATTAAGTTATGATTAATACTTTTTGTATTAATCTAATACTCTGACTAAGCTTATTTTATTGTGAAGATCACAGATACAACATTAAAAACCTAAAAAAAAAATCCAGATAGAACTGAATAAGGGATTAAACCGACATCTGATATACATAGACTCTATTCTATATTGGTATAGCACATCACAACAGTCTGGACACAACTAGTACATTAAAACATAAGAAAGAAAACGAAAATTAAGAGGTATAAACGCAAACAAAAATAAGCAAGATCAGTAGACAAAGGAAAAATGTTACTGTATCATTAGAGTGCCAGGCTGAGATTATCCTAATTAGATTCCCGGCTAACAAACATCCTATGACTTAGTGAGTTGCCTAAGGTTATCCTATGCCACAGATTCCTATCTATGAATGGAGATACTAAAATTCCTGGATGTGGACAGTGACTTCATTACTATTTAGAATAAGCTCAGATATGTCAAGCATGCCATGGTAGAGGACACACATAATCAGAAGTCAAAATGTTGATACACTTACAGCTGTATTAATTTATTATACTCAGCCTCTTCCATTTTAACCCACATTATTATTTCTGGATATTAGGAAAAATGGAAATATGCTCTAAAGTGAAGTCCTGAATAAGCCTAATACAACAAAGGTGAGCACCGGAAGAAGAAAAGGAGAGGAAAAATAGGACAAAGAAACTGATGACTTTTTGAGCAAACATCTTGAGTGATGTTAATGTTTACATAACTATTACTAAGAGAGAAAAACGATAGACATTTAGTATGATTTATACCCTAGTCTGCTTTATATTCCACTTCTTACAAAAATCTTTTCAGCCAAGTGTTCAAGGAGATGCATAGATATAACAACTCCAGACAGTATTTTTCCAATTAACCCTCAAATCCAGCTCTGTAGATCTAGCTTAACCATTTTGTTGTATGTGACTTTCCAAAAGAAGCATCTGGCTGGGGTCCTCTCAACTTTCAAATATGAGATTGGGATGATCTAAAATTGTTCCAATAAATGCAGTAGTTACCAAACTATTTTAGACTAATTGTTACCAAAAAAACCCTCCCATCCAAATCAGAAAATACTGGGGAACTTGTACAAATGGGAACATCAAATCTGAAAAGATAACCAACAAAGGAAGAAAAAGAAAAAAAAAAGCTTTACTCCGTACCAAACCCTTGATTAAATGAAAGTGATTCTTTTAATGGTGTGAATGTAGTTCTGCATTAGACAGTGATCTGTTTTTGTTAGCAATTAAAATAACAGTGAAAAGCTTAATTTGAAAACAGTACCTTAGGTTTAGAATTACATGAAACAAGTTCGTAGCATACCCTGTACAAACACATATGTTTATGTGTATATATAATACAAGACCTATTTATATTTGTATAAAACAGAACGTAAAATAACAGCTTTAAGTTAGGTCAGATTTGAGAATAAGAAAATATTGGTAAAAAGCTAACTGACACAGACATTCATAAAAATAAAAGCCTTAGCCAAAGGAATAGTCATATAAGACTTCCTTGTCTTCCTTTTCACAAACTCCAGTGTTATTATTTTATGATTCATTTCACAGTACTAGATGCAAAAAAGAAAAGTGAAACAAAGATGCTTATTTCAACCAAGAAAGGAAAGCCAGGCATAATAGAGTGGTTTCACCATATACTCTAGAAAGCATGAAAGACTTCAGAGTGACAATAAAACAAGAACCCCAAAGTAAGTGTGCTTGTTTGAAAGAGAGTGTGAGGGAGATAAATATTCTTGAATGTGCAATAAATAAAACCAACACCATTTATCATAAAAATAGTTTAATTTTACCAAAAGCCCAGCATCATCAATCTCATACATCAGAAGTTATGGAGTCACAGGTAAGACTTTCAGGTGTCCCCATGGAAGGGCTTGAGTCCATACCATAGGATCATTTGAGTTTCCACAATTGTTATGACTTATATAAAAATATTTCCAATGTCATATTTAATTTCAGTGTTGTCTAATCAACATAAATTGTTTCCATATTCTAAGTTTTTTTGATTCTAACAGTAGCACAGAATGTGTTTAATATAGTAAAAAGTACCTTTTTTCCCCTTGCAGAGAAGGAAAACTTAAGAAGTTACTTCAAAAATGCTTTCACAGATCTTTCCAGTATTTGAGATAAGTAGTAGTATAATGACAACATTAAGACGTAGAGATGATTTGATCTGATCAAATCCATTGTTCTGCAATATGGATCTGCCTTTAAGGATTCTATATTTTCACATTCTTTACTCTGTCAAGTACATAATATTTGCTCGTGGTAAAATCAACTTAATTGTTTATAATAGCTTTCAGATATTTGTCAACATAGTACCTGGGAGATGCAACAGAATGTAAAGATGTATTAATTTTTTTTCATGGTTGCGTGGGGCTTATTTTAAGAAACAAAGAATTAATCTTCCGCATCTTTCGTTAGTTTTCATTCTCTACAAGTGATAGATCATATGTATCATACTGTATTAGCTTCTTTCTCACTTCTGGGTTACAGACCTAAAATTGTTGTGTAAGGCTTCCAAACCAAAAATTGGCTCAGTTCTACTGCTGAAGGTAGTAAAAGCTGTTACATTGCCATTTGATCAGAATAACAAAGCTGAAGATTTCAAAAATCAAATCAATAAACAATTTCTTTTTACAGCAGTCTCACTAAATTTGCAAGCCACTTCTCTTGATATGCTAAAGTCAGATACTTTCATTATTTCTACTACTACTACTTCTACTCCTTTTAAAGAGTCAGGGCATATAACCACTACCAGCCAAAGACTTACCAAGAACTTACCAAGAGCCTGAGGTACGCATACAATTTGCATAAACACAATCACATTCTATAGCACGTTTAATACAAGTAGCAAAATAGAAGAACGGCTCAAATTGCAAGTGTATACGTGCACAAAGAAAAATTCTCTTACAGAATTTAGAACTCAACATAACATTCATCATTGCAATACAAGCAATGCTTTCCATTCCGCAGTCAGCTGAGCCATCCCGTAATATGTTGCCATAAAGATCTAAAATAAACTGGTATTAAAAATAGAACAAAATTGGAGAGTGCCCACAGACAGATATGATTTAACTAAGGTACTGAAAGTGTAGAACTGGACTAATCCTTTAGTTTCCAGTAAACACAGGCTTTCTGAATGCAGACTGTCAGGAGACAGATAACTTCCCAGATTCATGTCCAATGAATAAAATTTAGTTATGGCTTATGCACAAAGGATTTTGAGTATGCCGTGATTCAAGCTGTGCTAGATAGTGTGAATTCAGGTGTCCTTCAGAAGGGTTACCCAAGCTCATTAACAATGCAAGGTGTTTGACTTTTTGCATTATTAATTCAGCTCTACAATACATAGGAAAAAAAAATCTTTCCTGAAACAGTCATCCAAAGTAATTCATTTGAACTATCAGCATCACCAAGGATCTTCCTTTACCTACAAGGAGTAAGAATAAGAGTGAAATTGTATGTGTGTTTGTTGACTGTGCTACAGTATATTTGAAAGTTTTGAAGACTTAGTTTTATGTGGACAGAATTTCTTTATCCTTCAGTATCATGATGAAAGATTCAAAAGTATTTTTTTTTTAAAAAACATTACGTAATATTGCTGCAATCCCACTGATAAGGCTTCATAAATGCTGAAGAGTCTCACTATGTTTAACTGTTAAACCAAAACATAATCTGCAATTAATCCAAATAAAGGACAGTGACTGTTCCCACTCTGCAGGAGTCCTTCCTCCCAAGAAACTATATTTAAGCTGAAGTACAAGTGCAGTTATCCACAGAGAGTTACTTATAGATACTATACTTGATATCGTTAAGTAGGTGGGTCTCCTATTCAAACATATCTTATGATTTCAGATATTGCATCCAGTAGACTACTTAGGGAAAAAGACATAAATGTGTGCAAAAAACAGAGACAGGTAATATACACTGTCAATAATAAGTAAAAGTTTTACAGCTTTCAAATATAATGAGTTAAGCATGCAAAACTTAAGTACTTACTAAGGCTTGACACTGTAATATTCTTCTGGTGTCACAATTTTCAATCCACCAAAGTAGTCCAGTACCCAAATATTGGTGATGTTGAATTTGGCAAAGAACCAATTGTGATCCTTAGGCCAACTTTCCATTTCAGGGTGCCGACTGAATAACGCTTTTTTCGCTAAGGCCACTTCTGAATCATTCACCTGAACAACAGCCAGCAAAATACCACATTAAGATACAGTCATATGGAAGACAAATGTTAGCTAAAAACACACTGCTGACTACAATGTGTTTTTTTCAGTTTAGCCGTACTTTGCCCCGAAGGGCTCATTACTGTGGCTGAGTACACTTATCTTCAGAGTGGTGTACAACTGTACGTGAGACAGGCAAACACTCCAAGGTAGTCACTTTTAATATTAAAAGTAAGCACGAGCAAGAAAGCACTTTGTCAACATAAGAATTAAGTATTTCTTCTGTTCTCTGGTTAGAGAGAGAGAGAGAGAGAGAGAGGCAGGCTGACAGCTTTAGAAGCAGTATTGATTCTGTTCTAACATAAAGACTAGATCCAACCTGACTTGTCTGAAGAAGACTAGATAAAACCACACTCTATGCTGCTGATGAAGAAAAACTTTCTTTTACAGATGAAAATTATCCAAGTCCATAGAACATGTATTAAAGGATCTTAGCAAGAACTTTCAGTATCTGTTTAGAGAGACAATGAGTAAATAGCAGAATAATGAGGAACAAAGCTTTGCTTTTAGTTATTAAAAGCCACACAAAATTATTTTGACATGAGTAAGAAGTCAGTTTTTACTTTTCGATGAGAGAGTAAATAATGATGCTAACCATCCATTTATGGAGACTGAAACCTTCATGTGGAATAGTTTCTTGAAATGTCTTTTTGAATTCAAGCCTTCCATATGTAATCTGGAAGGATATTCTTGGAGACAGATTTTTTTCCCATTGTCTCCATATTCTTCAAGATTAAAGTGTGCACTACTTGGCTGGACAAACAAAAACCAGGAAAAAATGGCTTTGGTGTTAGTACTTAGGCAGGACTGGTATTCAATTAAGAATAAAAACTGAGTAACACCCTAAAGCCAAGGCTAGAAAATGTTTTGATCCTAATATTGGTAGATTTATAATGGTATATAAATGTATCAAGTTAAGTTTGTTTCTTCAAATCAGTAAGAGCAAAACCACACAGCATGATCTTGGATGTTATTTGGAATGGCACAAAACAGAGAATATGGATTCTTGCTGCATTATTAGAATGCAATATTTTAGGTGCAATTTTACCTCCTCTGCACCTGCTTACTCAAAGAGACACCAACAAATCAAATGGTGCTCACATGCATTCAAACACGCATGCACGCGCGCGCACACAGAATGAAATAACAGAACCTACAAGACAATGCAAGCTGAAATATGTGACTACTTAATACACAGTGTGCAAATGTTTAAAGGGTTAAATCAACAAGTTAAGAGTTCTGGATATAGTACAAGAGGAACTAATTAAAATAATTCCAGTATTGATGGTAAACTCATGAAAGCAATTAAAGGATTGCCAGAGTGTAACGTACAAATACCTGAGGTGTGAAAACAGCAAATAAAAATTTAGGCTATTATATAAGAGAGAGAGTAATGATAATTAGTCCTCATCCTCAATAATTATTCTCAATAATGGCATTAACATATTCAACGACCAACATGTGCAGTTCTAAATTCCTTCTATGGGACACCAAGGTACCGGTGCAGGAAAGAATATTGCTCTGGCAGCAACACTGCCAGGTGATACAATAAACTTTTTCTATGTCTAATACCTTTATAGCTTGGATTAATATTTACTTCAGTAAAGTTTTGGACATGCATATGTCAAACTGGATGGGCCAAAGAACCTAACTGAGCAAGATATGAAAAAACCCTCACGCCTTACTCACAAGAGAATTGCCTTGGACTTTTTAGTTTCAAAACAGGCTTAGAGGAATTACAGCAATTTTCTTCATTGCAATTTTGTCCTCTTAAGTTCATTGCTAAAGACATGCCAACACTGCTCCTGCAGATACCAAGTGGTTACTTCATTTCCTCACACAAACTATGAGATAGCCTTCTGGTATCATCGCACATAACATCCCTTCTTATTTTTCCACACAGAAATGCTAACATCTCTTCTCCTTCCTCTATACAACACTGTTCAATACACACAGTCTTGTCCAGCATCAACTTTCAGCTGCTTACCTTTACAATACTCCCACAGAAGATTATGTGGGCACAGAGGGGATTCTGGGGATCATATCTGTGCTTCTTGCAGTAAGGAGTCTGTGCCAAAGACACGGTTAAGGAGGCATTTGAATTGATCTGAAATACAAATGATAAGAGAAGAGGTTTATGTAGCTTTGCAAGAAAAAAAGTTATACCATGTTTTCAGCTTTTGGTGCTTTATTCAGCTCAGAATTACTCGTAAAAAGAACAAAGCTGTCATCATCTTTTCCTAATTACATCTGACAGCCAAATTAGATGAACAGTTTAGAAGTCTGCTGAAATCTGTTAGCATAAAATGAAGATACAGTGAGCTTCATTAAGTTAAGTGGAAGGACAAATGGTTACTGAAAGGTAACCAAATGGATTTCACAACTGTTGATGAAATCAATTAAAACCAATTTTAAAACAAAATTGAAATCAAAAAAGAAAACACAAGCCCCTGACTGACCCCAAACTGCTCAGTTCTTTTGAAGTTTAAAGTGAATATTAAAAATCAGGTCTAAAAAGCCCTCGGTATTTAAGTAAGACACTTAACTTGAAGAATTAAGTAATCTGTATCTGACTGTTTTTCGAAAATTAATGTAGTGAAGACTGCTTGAAAAGTGGTGCAAAACAGGATTGCCTACTGCAGAATCTCACATAGTAAAGTTCATTTTCTCCCAGCAAAGAAAGTTGGAGTGCTTCGGGAAATTTCATTAAAAGAGCTCATCTCAAAAACAAAACAAACAAACAAGGCCCACACAGCAAAGTCACTCAAGTGCTATGCAGTGTATGACTGAACTTAGGAAACAGGAGCCACCACCTGACTCACAGCACGGATAGGAAGTTGCTTAACTACAAAAAACGCTGAATCATGATTATTCAGCACTATCTCCTATCAGATGTCTGCCTTCACGTGACTGTCAAAGTTAAATCTTTCTGCCCTACAACAGCCAAATAAAGAACTGTTGGTGAACTTTCTGAAGGAAATTGTTCATTAACAGTTTATGTCATGATTTTTAAGTTATTCTGAAACCTAAGGGCTGTAGGTGTGGCAGAGAAGGAGATACTGTACAAGAGAAATTAGGTTTCCTACACCATTTAACTATTTTAATGTACCAAATTAACACCTGAGAGGAAGAGGAAACAAACAAAAAAGTTTAAGAGTAAAACAAAGTCTGAAATTTTCCTATTATTTAAGTTTTGCCTTTGTTTTACTAGTGCTGTAATAGTTCCTAGAACAAAAAGGTTCTCTGTATTTAAGGATGCTTACGGTCACTGTTTCCCAGTCTTTAGTCAACTTTTAGTCAACTGTCTCTTGACCACAGCCAAGCAAAAGAGCTGAGACAAGGCCAACTAGGCACACCCAAAACCTCGGCATGCCAGTGTGTTGTCTTTTGTTGTGCACTTGACTTTCCGGTAAGCGCCAGAGGTTTAATTACTATTCCTTCAGCAGTCTGTATAAGAGTCCACTTTGCTCAAGACCCATAGAGCCAATTCCCTGTCCTCCAGACATTTTGATATTTTTTTGTTAAGCCCTCCCTATTTAAGTGTTCTGTGGCCCCTCGGTTCTCTGCTCAGTGCTTCCTGAAGCTTCAGTCTCTTCCCCTGCCAGGGCTCTGCTTAGCAATTGTCCAGACTACGATCAGCAGGAACTTCTCAGGACTACTGAGTGTCAACACAGTCAGCACCACTTTATATGTAGATGTCCAAGGACTTATAATTGTCCTCAGGGTTCACAAAAGAGGTGACATTCAGGGAACAGCACATGACATTGCCTTCAGAAAACTCTGATGTAAACCCTGACTGTTACAGAAGAGATTCCAACCATCACTTGCTACCAAGATGAAAAAGTGTAAGGGACCAAGAAAAATACTGCATTAGCAACTTGCATGCTTGTAAGTTCTAAGCATCTTTTATTGAGCTACCTATTTATACTTCCAGCTCGCATAGACCATTGTCAGATTTGATTACACAGGGACACTGTGCAGACTGTTACGTGAAGGTGCATCTCACCATGTCCCCACACTGCAGTTACCAGAATTACACTTTCAAATACAGTACTAAGAAGAAGTTGAAAATGCTTTCTTTGTTATTCGGAAGACGCTGAAGGGTCAGCACTGTGAGAGCCTGGGTCTGGAGCGTGTGGAGAGCCTGGAGCTGCTGGAATCCTCACCTCCCTCAAGTGTCAGAGGGACTGACACAGCCCTGCGGTGTCCACAACGTGACAGCCACTCAACACCTTGAAGCAAAAGAGAGAGCCCAAAAGGGACGGCGCCCATGGCTTCTCTTGCCCAGCAGCAGATGCCAGAGCAGGTGCAGACGGCACGGTGCCTCCTTGCAAGCCAAGCACACCTCCTTACCTGCCTCCGAGAGGGCACCAACCCCTCACACGGCCGCTGACCCACACGCCCGCCTCCCCTGTGCCGGCTGAGGGGGCGAAGTGCTCCGGCAGGCCCGGCGTCTGTCCGAGCCGGCCCCCCCCGCTGCCCGGCGCCGCCCGCTCACCTCCAGATCCTGCACGGAGATCTCCATGTCGGTCAGGTAAAGGTAGGGGACGCCGCTGCCGCTGCCGGCCCCGGGGACGCCGTCGCTGAGGGAGAAGATGTTGGCGAAGGGGTGGCCGCGCAGCCCCTCCTGCGCGGAGAGCGTGGCCAGCGCGCCCCAGTCGCAGTTGTGCAGCACGAAGCGCGCCATGCGCGCCGCCTCCTCCGGCGGCGGGATGGCCCCGCGGGCCGCCAGCGGCAGCGCGGCCGCGCACAGCAGCAGCAG